>JAUMJL010000790.1:27500-32500 GCA_033558185.1 Dromococcyx pavoninus
CCCTAACCCTAACCCTAACCATAAACCTCACCCTAACCCTAACCCTAACCCTAACCCTAACCCTAACACTAACCCGAAACCTAATATTAAATATAACACTTACCCTCACCCTAACCCTAACCCTAAAACCTAAACCTAACCCTAACCCTAACCCTAACCTCACCCTACCCGTAAAACTAACCCTAACCCCTAACCCTTAACCCCTAAACCTGACCCTAACCCTAACCCTAACCCTTAACCCTAACCCTTACCCTAACCCTAACCCAAACCCCAACACCTAACCCTAATTCTAACCCTAACCCTAACCCAAAACCCTAACCCTAACCCTAAACCTAACCCTAACCCTGACCCCTAAAAGTAACCCTTACACATTACCCTAACCCCATCCAAAACCCTAAACCAAAGCCTAACCCTAACCCGAATAATAACCCTAACCATAAAGCGTAACCCTAACCCTAACCCTAAACCCTAACCCTAACCCTAAACTTACCCCTAACCCTAACCCTAACCCTACACCCTAACCCTAACCCTAACCCTAACCCTAACCCTAACCCTAACCCTAACCCTTACACTAACCCTAACCCTAAACCTAACCCTAACCCTAACCCTAACCCTAAACCTAACCCTTACCCTAACCCTAACGCTAACTCTAACCCTAACCCTAACCCCAACTCTAACCCTCAACCCTAACCCTAAACCTAAACCCAACCCGAAACCCTAACACTGACACTAACACTAAATCAAATCCCTAACCCTAACCGTAACCTTTACCCCATCCCCAATCCCTAACCCTAACCCTAATCCTAACCCTAACCCTAACCCTAACCCCAACCCCAACCCCAGACACTAACCCTGACCTTAACCCTAATCCTAACCCTAACCCTAAACCTAACCCTTACCCTTACACTAACCGTAACCGGAACCCTAACTCCAAACCTAACCCTAAACCTAAACCTAACCGTAAACGTAGCCTTAACCCTAACACCAATCCCAAGCCCTAACCCTATCCCTAACCCTAACACTAAGGCTAACCCTAAGCCTAACCTTAAACCTAAACCTAACCCGAACCCTAACCCTTAACCGTAACACTAAACCCTAACCCTTAACTGAAAACCAAAACTTAAACCTAACCCTCACCCTAACCCTAACCCTAACCCTAACCCTAACCCTAACTCTAACCCGAACCCTAACCCCTAACCCTAACCCTAACCCTAACACTAACCCTAACCCTAACACTAACACTAACACTAACCCGAAACCTAACATTAAAAATAACCCTTACCCTCACCCTAACCCTAACCCTAAAACCTAACCCTAACCCTAACCTCACCCTACCCCTAAAACTAACCCTAACCCCTAACCCCTAACCCCTAAACCTGACCCAAACCCTAACCCTAACCCTTAACTTAACCCTAACCCTAACCCTAAACCCTAACCCTAACCCTAACACCAACCCCTAACCCTAACGCTAAACCTAACCCTAACTCTAAACCCAACCCTAACTCCTAACACTAACACTAACACTAAACCAAAATCCTAACCCTAACCGTAACCCTAACCCCATCCCCAACCCTTAACCCTAAGCCTAAACCTAACCCTAACCCTGACCCTAACCCTAATCTTAACAGTAACACGACATCTACACCTAAACCTAACCCTAACCCTAACCCTTAACCCCGAACCCCTAAACCTGATCCTAAACATAACCCTAACCCTAAACTTAACCCTAAACCTAACCCTAAACCCTAACCCTTACCCTAACCCTAACCCTCACCCTAACCCTAAACCTAACCCTAAACCTAACCCTAACACTAACCCTAAACCCTAACCCTTACCCTAACTCTAAACCTAACCCTAATCCTAAACCTGATCCTAAACATAACCCTAACCCTAACACAAAACCTAACCCTAACACTAACCCTAAACCTAACCCTAACACTAACCCTAAACCTAACCCTTACACTAACCCTAACCATAACACTAACCCTAACCCCAACCCTAACCCTAACACCCTATCCCTAACCCTAAGCCCAACCCCAACCTCAACCCCTAACCCTAACCCTAACCCTAACCCTAACCCTAACCCTAACCCTAACCCTAACCCTAACCCTAACCCTAACCCTTAACCCTTAACATCTAAACCTGATCCTAAACATAACCCTAACCCTAAACTTAAACCTTTCCCTAACCCTAACTCTAAACATAACCCTTACACTAGCCCTAACCCTAACCCTAACCCTAACCCCAACCCAAACCCTAAACACTAACCCTAAACCTAACCCCATCCCCAACCCCTAACCCTAACCCCATCCCCAACCCCTAACCCTAACCCTAACCCCTAACCCTAACCCTAACCCTAACCCTAACCCTAAACCCTAAACCTAACCCTAACCCTAAACCCTAACCCTAACGCCAACACCTAACCCTAATTCTAACCCTAACCGTAATTCCTAACCCTAACCCTAACCCTAAAGATTGACCCTAACCCTAACCCCTAACCCTAACCCTAACCCTTAACCCTAACCCTAAACCTAAACCTAACCCTAACCCGAACCCCAACACCTAAACATAATTCTACACCCTAACCCTAACCCTAACCCCTACCCCTAACCCCTAACCCTCAGCCTGACCCCTAAAAGTAACCCTGACACATAACCCTAACCCCATCCAAAACCCTAAACCTAAGCCTAACCCTAACCCGAATACTAACCCTAACCCTAAAGCGTAACCCTAACCCTAACCTTAAACCCTAACCCTAACCCTAAACTTACCCCTAACCCTAACCCTACACCCTAACCCTAACCCTAAAGATGGACCCTAACCCTAACCCCTAACCCTAACCCTAACTCTAACCCCTAACACTAAACCTAAACCCTAACCCTAACCCTAACCCTCACCCTGACCCCTAAAATTAACCCTGACACATAACCCTAACCCCATCCAAAATCCTAAACCTAAGCCTAACCCTAACCCGAATACTAACCCTAACCCTAAAGCGTAACCCTAACCCTAACCCTAAACCCTAACCCTAACCCTAACCCTAACCCTGATTCCTAACCCTAACCCTAACCCTAAACCTAACCTCACCCTACCCCTAAACCTAACCGTAATCCTAACCTGGGAAGCCCTTACCCCTAAACGTGGCCGAACCCTAACCCTAACCCTAACCCTAACCCTAACCCTAACCCTAACCCTAACCCTAACCCTAACCCTAATCCTAAACCTAACCCCAACCCTAACACTAACCCTAACCCTAACCCTAACCCTAAACCCAACCCTAACTCCTAACACTACCACTGACTCTAAACCAAAATCCTAACCCTAACCTTAACCCTAACCCGATCCCCAACCCTTTAACCTAAGCCTAACCCTAAACCTGACCCTAACCCTAAGCCTAACCCTTAACCCTGAACCTAAACATAACCCTAATATAACCCTAACTTAACCCTAACCCTAACCCTAAACCCTAAACCTAACCCTAACACTAACCCTAAACCTAACCCTTATACTAACCCTAACCCTAACACTAACCCTAACCCCAACCCTAACCCTAACACCCTATTCCTAACCCTAACCCTAACACTAACCCTAACCCCAACCATAACCCTAACACCCTATCCCTAACCCTAAGCCCAACCCCAACCTCAACACCTAACCCTAACCCTAACCCTAACCCTAACCCTAACAATAACCCTAACCCTAACCCTAACCCTGACGCTAACCCTAACCCTAACCCTAAACCTAAACCCAACCCTAACCCCTAACACTGACACTAACACTAAATCAAAACCCTAACCCTATCCATAACCCTTACCCCATTCCCAAACCCTAACCCTAAGCCTAACCCTAACCCTAACCCTAACCCTAACCCTAACCCTAACCATAAACCTAACCCTTACCCTCACCCTAACCCTAACACCTAACCCTAAACCTACCCCTAACCCTATCCCCTAAATCCTAACCCTAACCCTAACCCTAACCCTAACCGTAACAGTATCAAAAACCCTAACCCTAACCCTAACCCTAACCCTAACCCTAACCCTATCCCCTAAACCCTAACCCTAACCCTAACCCTAACCCTAACCGTAACAGTATCAAAAACCCTAACTCTAACCCTAACCCTAACCCTACCGCTGAACCACACCCTATCCCTAAACCTAACCCTAACCCTAAACCCTAACCCTTGTCCTAAACCGTGACCCTATCCCTAACCCTAACCCTGACCCTAACCCTAAACCTAACCCCCGACCGTAACCCTAAACCCTAACCCTAACCCTCACCCAAACACTAACCCTAAACCTAACACCTAACCCTAACTCTAACACTAACCCTAAACCCTAACCCTAACCATAACCCTAAACCCAACCCCAACCCCTCAAACGAAGCCTAACCCTAACCGTAACCCTAACCCTAACCCTAATACTAACCCTAACACTAACATGAAACCTAACCCTAAACCTAACCCTAACCATAAACCTAACCCTTACCCTCACCCTAACCCTAACACCTAACCCTAACCCTACCCCTGACCCTAACCCTAACCCCTAAACCCTAACCCCTAAACCTAACCCTATACCTAACCCTAAACCTAACACTCAATGTAACGCTAACCCCAACCCCAAACCTAAATCTAAGGCTAACCCTAACCCTAACTCTTACCCTCACCCTAACCCTAAACCTAACCCTAACCCTAAACCTAACCCTTATCCTCACACTAACCCTAACCCTAACACCTAACCCAAACCCTAAACCCTAACCCTAACCATAACCCAAAACCCAACCCCAATCCCTAAATCTAACCCTAACCATCACCCTAACCCTAACACCTAACCCTAACCCTAACCGTAAACCTAAACCCTAACCGTAACCTTAACCATAACCCTGATCCCAAGCCCAAGCCCTAAACCTAAGCCTAAGCCTAACCCTAACCCTAACCCTAATCCTAACCCTAAAACTAACCCGAAACCTAACCCTAAACCTAACCCTAACCCTAAACCTAA
>JAUMJL010000790.1:42500-45000 GCA_033558185.1 Dromococcyx pavoninus
TAACCCCTTACCCCTTACCCTAAACTTAACCCTAACCATAACCATAACCATAACCCCAAACCCTAACCCTAACCCTAATCCTAAACCTAACCCTAACCCTAACCCTAACCCTAACCCTAAACCTAACCCTAACTCTTACCCGAACACCTAACACTAACCGTAACCCTAACCCTAAACCTAACCCTAACCCTAACCCTAACCCTAACCTATCCCTAACCCTAACCCTAAACCTAACACTAAATCTATACCTAAGCCTAAACATATCCCAAAACCTAACCCTATCACTTACCTTAACCCTACCTCTAACCCCTTACCCTAACCCTAAACCTAACCCTAAATATAAACCTAAACCTAACCCGAACCCTAACCCCTGACCCTTACATTAATCCCTAACCCTAACCCTAACCCTAACCCTAACTCTAACCCTAACTCTAACCCTAACCCTAACCCTAACCCTAAACCTAACCCTAAACCTAACCCCAACCCAACCCCTAAACCTCAGTCTAAACCTAACCCTAAAACGCAACCCTAACACGAATCCTAACCCTAACCCTAACTCTAAAGATTAACCCTAACCCTAACCCCTAATCCTAACCCTAACCCTAACACTAACCCTAACCCTAACCCAACCCTAAACCTAACCTTAACCCTATCCCTAACACTAACCCTAACCCTAACCCCAACACCAACCCGTAACCCTAACCCTAACCCTAACCCTAACCCTAACCCTAACCCTAACCCTAACCCTAACCCTAAAGCCTAACCCTAACCCTAACCACTAAACCTAACGCTAACCCTAACCCTAACCATAACCCTAATCCTAACCCTGATTCCTAACCTAACACTAAACCCTAAACCTAACCCTAACCCTAACCCGGAACCCCTCACCCCTAAACCTGACCGAATCCGAACCCTAACCCTAACCCTAACCCTATCCCTAACCCTAACCCTAACCCTAATCCTAACCCTAACCCTAACCCTAACCCGAACCCTAAACCTAACTTTAAACCTAACCCTAACTCTAACCCTAAACCTAACCCTAACCTCTAACCCTAACCCTAACCCTAACACTAACCCTAAACCCAAACACTTACCCTAACTCTAAACCTAACCCTAACCCTAAACCTGATCCTAAACATAACCCTAACCCTAACCCTAACACTAAACCTAACCCTAACACTAACCCTAAACCTAACCCTAACACTAACCCTAAACCTAACCCTTACCCTAACCCTAACCATAACACTAACCCTAACCCCTAACTCTAACCCTAACCACTAAACCCTAACCCTAACCCTATCCCAACCCCCAACACTAAGCCTAACACTAAACCTGACCCCTAACCCTTACCCTAACCCTAACCCTAACCCCAACCCTAACAATAAACCTACCCCTAACACTAATCCTAACCTCTAACCCTAACACAAACACTAACCCTACTGCTAAACCCTAGCCCTGACACTAACCCTGACCCCTAACCCCTAACGCTAACCTTTTAACCCTAACCGTAAAACTATCCCTAACCCCAACACTAACCCCAACCCCTAACCCTAGCCTCTAACCCTAAGGCTAAACCTAACCCTAACCCTAATTTTAACCATAAACATCACCCTAACCCTATCCCTATCCCCATTCCCTAACCCGTAACCCTAACCCAAAGCCTAACCCTAATGCTAAAACCTAACTATAACCCTAACCCTAACCCTAACCCTAACCCTATTCCTAACCCAACCCCAAAACCTAACCATAACCAAAACCCTAACCCCTAACACTAACCCTAACCCCTAACCCCTAACCCCTAACCCTAACCCTGACTCCTAACCCTAACACCTAGCCCTGATTCTGGCCCTGACAATAAACCCTAACCCTATCCCTAACCCTAACCCTAACTCATACCCTAAAACTAACCACAAACCCTAACCCTAACTCTAACCCCAACCCGAACCCTAATACTAACCCTAACCCTAAGCCTAACTCTAATCCTAAACCAACCCAAAACCTAGCCCTAACCCTAACTCTAACCCCTAAACCCTAACCCTAAACCCTAACCCTAACCATAACACTAACCCTAACCCCTAAACCCTAACCCCTAAGCCTAACCCTGACCCCTAACCCCTTGCCCTGATTCTGGCCCTGACACTAAACTCTAACCCCAACCCCTAAACCCTGAACCTAACCCTGAACCCCTAAACCCTAACCCTAACCCTAACCCCTTAACCCTTACCCTAACCCCCTAACCCTAACCTCTAACCCTAACCCTAACCCTAACCCTATCCCCTAAACCATAACCCTAACCCTTACCCCCTAACCCTAACCCAAACACTAAACCTACTGCTAAATCCTAGCCCTATCTCTAACCCCTTAACACTTACCCTAACCTTAACCCTAACCCTAACCCCTAACAATAACACTAAGGCTAAACCCTAACCCTAACACTAAACCTGACCCCTAACCCTAACCCAAACCCAAACCCTAACCCTAACCCAAACCCTAACCCTAA
>JAUMJL010000790.1:650000-856501 GCA_033558185.1 Dromococcyx pavoninus
TGGTCTAGTGGCGGACTTAGCAGGACTGAATCCATGGTTGGACTCAATGATATTAAAGGTCTTTTCCAACCAAAACCATTCTGTGATTCTGTGAAGAGCTGTCCCTGAAGAATAGCCACGAACAGTTTGAAAGGTTATGGGTGAGAATAAGAGACAGAGGCAACAAAAGGAACCTTGTAGTTGGTGTCTACTGCAGGCTACTCGATCAAGGGGAGCCTGCTGATGAAGCCTTCTTCCTATAGCTACAGGAGGCTTCATGCTCTCAAGCTCTCTTCCTACTGGGGGACTTAAACCATCCCGACATCTGCTGGAAAAGTAGTACAGCAAGCTGCAGGCAATCCAGGAGACTCCTAGAGTGCATTGAGGATAATTTCTTAATGCAGGGAATAGACACCCCTACCTGAGGGGATGCAATACTGGACCTGATGGTCACCAATGCAAGTGACCTCATCAGTGACGTCAAAATCAGAGGCAACCCGGGCTGCAGTGATCACACGTTGGTGGAGTTCAAGGTCCTGAGGGATATAGGACAGGTGAGGAGTGTGATTATTAACGGTAAAATGTGGGAGACTGCAGTGAGTTTGCAGATGCCCTGGCACAGCATGAGATGTTTGACCTCGACCAGATAGTCGTGTATCCGTGAGAAGGTGTGAATCCCCCGACCAGATGGCCGTGTGCCCATGAGAATGTGGAAACCCCCTGATGGAAAAAAGTAAATAAGTAGTGAGAGTTGTGAGAACTCATGAAACAACAAGATAAGGGACTTAGATGAGCTTGGGTGAAGACTGACATGTAGCTGTAGCCAATAATTGCTTGTGTATATGCAATAAGCACCAATGATATTAGAGCACATATATGCTGAAAATATATAAAAGCCAGCTGTGTGAAACAATAACATGCTTAATGCATACATGAATGCTGCTTGAACTTTGTGTGTCATGTCTGTCTCAACAGCGAAAGTAAAAAAACACCTTTCTGCTCTCGCTAAAAATTATTATAATCATTTTTCATTATTGTCAAGGTTTAGTCCCCTCTCCAACTAGTCAGTACCTAAATACCAGACACAGTAGTCCCAGATCCCCCTTCCCCCAGGGTAAGAGGAACAGGAAGAGTGGAGAAAGACTTGGGGGTTGAAAATTAGACTAAAACAACTTTAACAAAACAATAAAAATAAAAAGTAAATAATAATATTATTAAGAAAATAATAAAATATATTAAAATATATACCCCCCTCCCGATATTCGACTCCTCAATATGTAACCACTAATGCTGCAGAAGAGGTACAGGGAAAGTCCCAGACTAGACACAGCAGCAGATAGGAGCTGGATTCAGGAACTGGATTCAGGAACATGCAGATCAAGGTAGAGAGAGACAGACAGACGAGGTCCTCACTGGATGCTGGCCATTGAAGAACAAGGCTTCACAGTATCACAGTATCACAGTATGACAAGGTTGGAAAGGACCTCTGAGATCATCAAGTCCAACCTATAACCCAACACTAACACCAACCATCATCTAGACCATGGCACTCAGTGCCACATCCAATCTCCCCTTAAACACCTCCAGGGTCGGCGACTCCACCACCTCCCTGGGCAACGCATTCCAATGGCCAATCACCCTTTCAGTAAAGAACTTCTTCCTCACATCAAGCCTAAACTTTCCCTGACGAAGCTTGAGTCCATGCCCTCTAGTTCTGTCACTGGTCACCTGAGAGAAGAGACCAACCCCTGACCGACTACAACCTCCTTTCAGGTAGCTGTAGAGAGCAATGAGGTCTCCCCTGAGCCTCCTCTTCTTTAGACTAAACAGCCCCAACTCGCTCAGTCGCTCCTCATAGGGTTTATGCTCCAGCCCCTTTACCATCTTCGTTGCCCTCCTCTGAACACATTCCAGTATCCTGACATCTTTCCCAAACTGGGGGGCCCAGAACTGTACACAGTATTCCAGATGAGGTCTGACTAGTGCCGAGTACAGGGGGATGATAACTTCTCTGGTTCTGCTCACCACACTATTCCTGATGCAGGCCAGAATGCCATTGGCCTTCTTGGCCACCTGGGCACACTGCTGGCTCATGTTGAGCTTCCTGTCAACCAGCACTCCCAGGTCCTTTTCTGCCTGACTACTCTCCAGCCACTCTGTCCCCAATCTGTAGCTCTGCATGGGATTGTTGTGTCCAAAATGAAGTACCCGACATTTGGACTTATTAAACATCATCCCATTGGAATCGGCCCATCTCTCCAATCTGTCCAGGTCCCTCTGCAGGGCCATCCTACCTTCTAACAGATCAACCCTTCTTCCCAGTTTGGTATCATCTGCAAGGGCTTGACCCTTGTGCTCTCTCAGCTTTATACTGACTATGATGCATACAGAATGGAATATTTTGTTGGTCAGTTTTGGGTCAGCTCTCCTGTCCACTCCTCCCTGCAGATGCAACCTTTTTTTGCCTTTTGATTTACGTCATCCCACCAACTTTGGGATTACCATAGGAATAAGTAAAAATAAGGAGCTCTCTACATAACAGTGCCTCATTACTTCAATGACAACCATAAATATCAGATGTTATCATTCAAAGAGACAGACACTGTCTGTAAAACATGATCTTAACTTTTTCTCTGAAAATGCAGTCCCAGGAAAAGGTGTGTCACCTGTTGGGGCAGTGCCCACAGTGTTTGTATGTTCCCCAAACCCGTGTGTGCTAGCAGACTTCAAGCTGGACTAGCTGGCGAGTAGGGGGCCCAGAGTCTGTGCAGGGATATCAGATGGGCAGAGGGTCTGTGCTGGTATTTGGGACGACCTGTGGTTGTGGAGTGCCTGTGAGACAGGTGTGTGAGGCTGTGAGCACATACGTCTGCTAGCAAGCATCAAGCTGGACTAGGCAGCAAGTAGGAGACCTGTGGAGGGGGTAAGAGGGCTCAGGATTCAGGTGAACAAACAGAAGGTCTGTGCCAGTGTGAGAGGGATCTGCAGAAGTGCGTGTGCTGGTGAATTTAGAGTGAGGGAGTGTTTGCTCTGACTTGTGAACTTCAGTCTTTACTAGCCAGAGAGGAGGAAGGGGACTTGACTGTCTATACTTAGGTTTTATGTGAGTCTTATGTGGTAGTGTTATATGTAGGTGCTGTTAAAGGCAGATTCTTGTCTGTAGCAGTAGTGTGTAGCCAGCTGTGTCGGTGTCCTCTGTGTGTGTGTGCGTGTGTGTGTATGTGTGTGTCTCTGGGATACACTCTCGGTCTCACTACTTGAACCTGCAAACGTGAAAGCTGTGTCCATCAGCCCGGGATGGACACCCTTGAATCTCCTGGCTGGGCTTCAGCAGCCAGTCAGGAGGAATCGCCAGGCCCTGTAGCTGCTGGACTCCAGGCCAGTCAGTCTCACCTCTGTGCCTGGCGAGACCATGGAGCAGATCCTCCTGGAAACTCTGCTGAGGCTCATGGAAAATAAGGAGGTGATTGGTGACAGATAACATGACTTCACTAAGGGCAAATTGTGACTGATGAATTTGGTGGCCTTCTGTGATGGGGCTACAGAGTTGGTGGATAAGGGAAGAGTAACCGACATCATCTACCTGGACTTGTGCAAAGCATTTGACACTGTCCTGCACGACTTTCTTGTCTCTAAATTGGAGGGACGTAGATCTGACGGATGGACCACTCGGTGGATAAGGAATTGGCTGGATGGTTGCACTCAAAGAGTTGTGGTCAGTGACTCAGTGTCCAAGTGGAGACCAGTGTTGAGTGGCATTCTGCAGGGCTCAGTATTGGGACCGGTGTTGTTTAACATCATTGTCGCAGACACGGACGGTGGGATTGAGGGCACCTTCAGCAAGCTTGCCAATGACACCAATTTGTGTGGCACGGTCGACACACTGGAGAGAAGGGATACCATCCAGAGGGACCTTGACAGGCTTGAGAGGTGGGCCTGTGCGAACCTCATGAAGTTCAACAAGGCCAAGTACAAGGTCCTATGCCTGGGTCGAGGCAATCCCAAGCACAAACACAGGCTGGGCAGAGAATGGATTGAGAGCATCCCTGAAGAGAAGGACTTGGGGATGCTGGTGGATGAGAAGCTCAACATGAGCCGGCAATGTGTGCTTATAGCCCAGAAAGCCAACCATATCCTGGGATGCATCAAAGAAGTGTGAGCAGCAAGTCGAGGGAGGTGATTCTGCCCCTCTACTCTGCTCTCGTGAGATCTCACCTGGAGTCCTGCGTTAATTTCTGGAGTCCTCAGCACAGGAAGGACATGGATCTGTTCGAGTGAGTCCAGAAGCGAGTGAGGCCTGTTTATCGAAGAGAAGAGAAGAGAAGAGAAGAGAAGAGAAGAGAAGAGAAGAGAAGAGAAGAGAAGAGAAGAGAAGAGAAGAGAAGAGAAGAGAAGAGAAGAGAGAAGAGAAGAGAAGGCTCCAGGGAGACCTTATAGGAGCCTTCCAGTACTCAAAGGGGGCCTACAGGAAAGCTGGGGAGGGGCTCTTTATCAGAGACTGCAGGGATAGGACAAGGGGGAATGGTTTTAAGGTGAAAGAGAGGAGATTAAGATTAGTTGTTAGATGCACAGGTTGCCCAGAGAAGTTGTGGATGCCCTGTCCCTGGAGGTGTTCAAGGCCAGCTTGGACGAGGCTTCGAGCAGTTCTTGAAGAACTGCAGCCCATGGTAAGGACCCGCATTGGAGAAGTTTGTGAAAGACTGTATCCCGTGGAAAGGACCCCAGGCTGAAGCAGTGGAACAGTGTGAGGAGGAAAGAGAGGCAGAGATGGCAAATTTTTGGCTGGAAAATTTCCATCTTCTGTTTGCAAGTTCTGTAAGTGTACAGATATGAAAGTTTTTATAGGTGAAAAGCATTGTTTTCAGCATCAAAGTCACATAATTTCCAAACAGCTGTTTTCCAAATGCTCTCTCCATAGCATGAGTTTCTTTTGAAAAGCAGTTTCTTTCTTGCTCTTTGTTAAAATGTCACCTTCACCTTGCAGGGACACAAAAAGTGTGTTTATTTTTCTTAAAATATCTGCTAGGTAGCATACTACTGGCAGCTGTTTGTCATCACAGAAAAGGTCAGCAAACTTGGAACACGTCTTTTTTTGTGAAAGAAAAAATGTGTAACTTCTTTAAGTTCGACAACTCTTTAAAGCATTTTGCCATGAGATAACCAGCAAACCTGTGTGGTACAAAAGATTTCCATTGTCACTCCCCATCTCATTGCAAAGTATTGTACGGATTCTGCTATTTACACGTCTTGTTTTTATAAAATTAGCCATACCGATGACATCGTGTAGCGCTTTGTGCAGTTCTGGCTCCAACATCTTTGCTGCAATGGCTTGCCTATGAATGAGGCAGTGGATGAGCTCCACGTGTGGTGCTTCCTCTGCAACCTTACCCGGGAATCCTTTTTTTGTTCCAGTCAAAGCAGCTGTTCCATCAGTGGTTACACTTACACAGTTTTTCCATAAAGCATTGGTTTTTATTAAAGAAGTCATTTACTGTTGAGAATATATCTTCTCCAGTGCATCTTTCCTTTAGTGGCTCACAAAAAAAGTAATTCTTTGTGTATTTTATTCTTGAAACGGAATCTAGCAAATGAGCTGAGACATGTTAGAAACATCTGTACTTCCACACACCTGCATAGCAAACCTCCCACACTGTGTAATAGGTTCTAACACTTGTTTCTTCAAATCTTCAGCAGATTTCTATGCATCTTCCAATGGCATTTCCTGACAAAGGACTGCATTTTAGGTTTTTGCCATATTGTTTTCCATGCATTTTATCAGCCATTTTTACAGCTGGAGGAATAATGTTGAGGTAATTATGTCACCTGCCAGCTTGAGCTGGGTGCCTCCGAAGGGGAACCCCGAACAAAGAAATCCCTGGACAATTATACCCTTACAATCTAAATTCCCCATGTGTCACACAATAGTCCAGGCCAATTGTAATATTAGGGTCTGGGGTCTTCTCTTTCTTCTTTGGGTCCCTTCATTGCCTCTAGGTGGGCCATTTCTCCTCTTATCTCTAAGGTTGCTGCGTCAGCTGATGATTGTAGCAGCCTTCCTTGCTTCCTCATTTTCCAGCTCAAACCGGCTCTGGGGCCTCCTTTTACTTAACTAGGTAAAAGTTCAGCACATCTGGGTGAAAGTTCATAGCCTGCGGCCTAAGGCTTCAGCAAATTTTGCTGCTAATGCTAAGCAAGTTATGCTAAGCAAGTTCTATGTAAGTAGTATACCAAATCACACAAGTCCCCTCTTTTGTTTTGCAAACACCCCTGCTTATTTATCCCATTAATATAGTTATTCAAGTTTTCTTAACTCTCTAACTCATGGTTTGCACACGTACATATTTCCAAGACATGGTACAACACTGAATGACTACAAAGACAATAACAAAAGGGCAAAGAAATAACAGGATCCCATACAATATACATCTTATCCATAAACATAAGTCTGAGAACCATGATGTCAGTCAATTCCAAATTTCTTGAAATCCTGTCGAAGTGTCATCAAACTGTACCTTATGCATTAGTTTCACTTGTTCCCACCACTTTTGGGCATCGGCTGAAATCCTTCCACTTTGGTCAACATAACATACATGCAACAACTAGTATTGACAATTGCACATACTCCACCCTGTGACGCTAATAGAGTATCTAATGCCATTCTATTTGGTAATGTAATTTTGGAGAGTTGAGAATCCTCCTCTTGTAATGCTGTAATTGTGTCAGCAGGACTACTGCCAAGTATTTCTATTGCTGATGAAATGTTAACTAAGGCCTTTTGTAATTCACTCCCAAGCAAGGAAGGAACCATCTGGTGAAGGAGTGGAGTGCATTTGGCCTTTCTACCGGTGGATTACTATATTTGGTGCTATGAACAAATGTTTGTAATCATGATCCTGATTCCATAGCCATATCTGAGAACACAGAAATATTAGGAGTAGCAGCCCCTAAGTTATAAGTCCCCAACCAATCTCCTGGTAATGTTTTGTGAGTCTCTTGCCACATATACAAAACCACCCTTTCCTTTCCTTTCAGGTACAGGTCACGGCATATTGGAAAGATTTCCAAATACTCCTATTCATTTCATTTGATTACAATCCTTAAAATTACCCACAGGGATGGTACTACCGAATAGGAGTTTAATCTGGGGAGCAAAACGTGCTACACACACTGCATATTTGCATATTTTTTCCTCCACTTCTGGGATTACGACCTCCCATTGTTCTGAATCAATATGATCTTGATGAAAAGTAGTATCTGTCCATAAGGAAGTCCGTGATATATTATTTGGTATAGGGATCCCTAACAGGGGAATGCCCAAAGCCAAGTGGCTTGGGAGGTGAGTACATACCCAACAATTTGCCTTATTAGTAATTTGGACTATGATTTATGACAAATTAAAATGGAGGTTTTCTCTCCACTCATAATGGGGCTGTACAGACTTAGATATTCCCTTTACTTGTGTAATAAGCACAGAGAAGGTTAGTAATTTCAGTTGTGAAATCTCCATAATCCCTCTTGACAGATTATTTTCCCCAAAATTGCTGAGCACAAAGTGGTAATTTTAACAGTTTGGTGAGATTAGCAACTACAACGCTAATTTATATATCTATAAGTCCTGAGGCTCCTTCACGTTCAGTGTTCCTTTCCTGCGACTTTTATAGCAAAATACAAAGTTAGTAACACCATGTAAGGACCTTCCCATTTCGGTTCAAGCTTGTTTTTTCTATGATACACTTTAATCATAACCTCATCCCCAGGTTGGATGTCATGGACCCTTGACTCCCGTGGGTACTGCTTGTGACCATTGAGCTTGGTTCCAAGCATCACGGAAATGGGACTGCAAAGCTAATACATGCCTGGTCAAACACTCATCCCCATCCAAGAGGCTGGTCTTTGTTGGAAAATAAGTTCCTGGTATAGCTAACTGAAACCAAAAAAAAAAAACCTCTGCTGGGGATAATCCTACCTGTTGTCTAGGGGATGTTCTCATTTCCCATAAAACTAAATTTAAGGCAATAAGCCATTTGAGACTCATTTGTGCATATATTTGCACTAATTTGGCCTTAATAGTTTTATTCATTCTTTCTACCTGCCCTGATGACTGAGGGTGATAAGGGTGTATGTATGGATTCCTATCATTTGATATAGTTTCTCTAAAATTCTTGCGGAGAAATGGGAGCCTCTATCTAAATTTATAGTCTCTGGCACTCCATATTGAGGAACAATTTATCTCATTAAAGCTTTGATTGCCACATTTTTGTCGCATCTGATACATTTGGCCATTCTTATATTGGATCCATAACAGCCACAAAAAATGGCTGCCTGGCAGCAACTTTAGCTGCTCTATCTGCTAAACCATTCCCTCTGGCCACATCAGAGGTCTCCCCTATATGAGTGGGACAGTAAATAACAGCGATTTCTTTGGGGAGCTTTACTGCCTTTAGCAATTATTGACCATTGGCAATTGATTTCTCCACTGATGTGAGAAATTCTCTTTCTCTTTCCATAACATTCCAGTTGCATGACATACTCCAAACGCATATTTAGAATCAGTATATACATTTACCTACAAGTCTTTTCCCATCTTCACAGTTTGAGTCAAGGCTATCAATTCTGCTCCCTGGATGCTAATAGATGGGGACAAGGGATTAGCCTCAAGTACTTCAAAGTGACTTTCCATTCAAATAATAAGATGATCCATCTGTAAAGAGAACTAAATCTGGATTTTCTAAGGGCATATCCTTAGGGTCCTCTCGAGGCTTGCTGGAGCTGATAACTACTTGTTCATAAGAATGGTGAAATTCCCCATCCCCTGGCAGGGGTAACAGCATGGCTGATTTAAGACATTACATCTTTTCAAGGTTGCATTATCCACATGCAATATCATAAGTTCATATCGATGGGCTCTCTGTGGAGATAATGCCTGGGTAGCATATTTTTTCAATAACAGTTCCACTTCATGAGGTACATACGTAGTCATTGAGTGACCTCAAACTATAGATCGTGGTTTTTCAATAATTACTGCAGTAGCTGCTTTTGCCCTGATGCACCCTGGAGTGCCCTTAGTTACTGCGTCTAGTTGAGTTGAGTAGTAGGCTACTGGTCTATGGTGGGGGCCTAGTCTCTGGGTGAATACTCCACTTGCTACTTCCTGTTGCTCATGGACAAATAATTCAAATGTCTTACTATAATCTGGTAAACCTAGCGCTGGGGCCAACGCTAATGACTTTTTAACAGATGCAAAAGCTTTTTCTGTTTCTGTGCCTCAAGCTAAATGCTCTACCTCTTCTTTCTCTGTTGCCTGGACCAGAAGTTTAGTAATTTCTCCCAACTCAGGGATCCATGCCCTGCAAAATCCCACAGCCTCTAGAAATCCCCTAAGCTTCTTTTTGATACAGGGCAAGGCATATCCATAATTGTCCTTACCCATTCTGGATTGATTAATCCAGGGGTGTCAAACTCACGGACCGCGGGCCGAATCCGGCCCTCCACCTTTTTTTATCGGGCCCGACACCTTGTTTCTACCCGGCAGCAGTGCTGAGCTCCTTGCCCCTATGCTCCTGCCAGTGCTGGTCACGTGTGCAGCGTGTGTGACACGCGTTACGCTGCAGGAGCAGGAGAACGGTGGGAGCTGTGAGTTTGACAACCCTGGGTTAACCTGTGTCCTTCTTTTAAAATGAACCCTAAATACCCTCTCGTTGACACAACTGAAGCTTGGATGGGGATGCATGATGCCCTTTTTTTCTGCAAGAACAGAACAGAGAAAAATAGTGTCTTTTCATCACGTTTCACAGTCCTTGCTTGCTAACAAGTCATCCACATATTATATTAATATTGATCGTCCTGGAAGCATAATATTCGCACCATCATTTTTAAATATTCGTGAAAAAAATAGTTGGAGACCGGGTGAACCCCTGTGGCAACCTAGTCCACGTTAATTGTTGTCCCTTCCATGTGAAGGCAAAAAGGTCTTGGCTGTCTTCAGCCACTGGGACACTAAAAAAAAGCTGCTGCTAATTCAATCATAGTGAAACAAGCTGCCCAATGGGATATCTGCAATAATATAGTCAATCGGTCAAGCACTACCGGGTCTGGCGCAATCACATGTTAGTTAATAACTCATAAGTCTTGCACAAATCGATACTCCGGGTTGCCATCAGAATCCAATCTATTTTTTTTAACTGGAAAAATTGGAGTGTTGTATGGGGATTCACAAACTCAAAGGATAGTGATCAATTTACTTTTGGATACTCCTCTCTGCCTCTTTTGGGATAGGGTATTGTTTAACAGCAGGAGGTAACCCTCCCTTTGTTTTAATTGAGACTAGACTAGCTGATTTTAACAATCTGACATCCATTCCAGAAGAGCTCCAAAGTTTTTCTGGAACAGATTCTAGATGCACCAGAATTTGTGAGTTAATTATTTCAAGGCTCATTGTTTCAGCCACGACGCACAAGCCCATGATTATTAAACTTATCCCTTCTGGCTGTAAGCAGATCCGGGTACACAAGGCTTGCAAAAGATCTTGTCCCAACAGGCAAGAAGACAAGTTGGGGGAAATTACAAAACGCCCCCACGCTCCTTTACCACCAGTCATAAGCAGCAAAGGTTTAGTTAACACCTGCTCACCCTTTCCTGTTACTCCTTGGACCATTATCTTATCTAATGACTTACAGCCTTTAGGCTCAAAATTTTAGAAAGAAAGAGTAACACCTGCATCTACTAAAAAAGGTATTTCTTGACCTTCAATTTTCCCCATTACTTGACCCTTAAAATCCAAATGTACATCCCATGAATTTACCCCTATCTCCACAGTATCTTCCGAGGTTCCTGCCTCCTGTCATTGTGAATCCTGTTGAAATTGTCTAATCTGGCTCCCAGTACTTAATATCCTTATGCCATCCCTCTGGGGTCTTACTGGACACTCCCACCTCCAATGTCCTTGTCCCTCACAGTAGTTACAGTAGTCATCAATTCTTGGACATGCATGACACCCACTTCGATTTCATCTGTCTCTTCTAGCTCTCCCTCAGCCCCTTCCCCTAGTTTTTAAAGCTTGTCTCTTAACGCTGCTGCAAACAAACTTTCTTCTTTTTTCTGTTATTTTTTTTTCTCTTTTGTCTTTTCTTCCTCCAGACTGTTGCGTAGAAATGTGGCTAAACGCACTATTTCACCCATAGTTTTTCCCAGCCAGTCAGGTACACATTCAGAAAAATATTTTCTTATATCCGGGGATGTTTGGTCCACAAAAGTAGAAACGATTAATGGTCTATTAGCTTCTGTTTCTGGATCTACTCCTACCCCAACCATCCTAAAAAGTTTATGCAATCTAGAAAGAAAAGCCGAAGGATGCTCCTCTGGCTGCTGTTGACACTCTCTTATCTTGGACCAATTTGCAGTCCTTTGTCCTGCCAGGCGTATTGCTTCTTCTATACCCTGCCT
The DNA here is from genome assembly GCA_033558185.1 of Dromococcyx pavoninus. Taxonomy (NCBI): domain Eukaryota; kingdom Metazoa; phylum Chordata; class Aves; order Cuculiformes; family Neomorphidae; genus Dromococcyx; species Dromococcyx pavoninus. The sequence continues at coordinate 661,422 of JAUMJL010000790.1, forward strand.
GGCTAATTGCAGCTGTCTGCAATCTGCTTCTGCATTAAAATTCCATCTGGGATCTGCTGCTGGCCACACGGTTCAGACAACTGGAGGTCCCTCTTTTTCAACCCAGCTGACAGTTTGCGTCCCAAATTGCGTTTTCTGGGTCTGGGGTAAACAGGGATTCAAGGAGCATGTGTACATCCCCCCAAGTAGGGTCGCATGCTCGCAGTATTCCTTTTACTCTCTGTAATACCTTTTCCAGGTCTTCTCTAAGCCTGGGAGTCTGTTGACTCCAAGTAATCAAATCTTGGGGACCCTAAGGTCGGTAGTGGCACAGCCACCCCTGGCACAGGCACCGCTTGAAAAGGGGTCTGGAAAAAAAGAAATAGAAGAGGAGGAGGGCATAGAGAAGCCAAAGCAGAGGGTGAAGTGGAGGGTGGAGTATAGGCTGGAGTAGATTCCACAAGTGGTTTAGCAGGCATAGCAGGGGTTATACTCACATTATTCTGAGAAGCAGCTTTCCCCTTTTTTTTTAGGTTTCTCTTTTTGCCTAGCGAATGCCCAATTATCCCATACATACCAATAATCCATTTGAGCAGGAAATCTGTCCCCTAAATATTGTCGAAGAAAGGTTAATTCTTAATTCTTGCTGCTCAAAGGTTCCCTGCAGCGGCCACCTTTCTGATGGATTGCCCTCCTGTATAGAGAGCGGCCAATCCTCCTGATATAATGTTACTAATTTCTGTTTTCCTAACCCTTTGGTGCCATTGATTTTCCTCCAATTTTCCAACACCTCGGTTGAGTTGTTGCCATATTGTTTTTCATGCTCATCAGGCACCGGACAAAAGCTAGTTTAAAGGCCTCCTCACTACATTAGGAAGCCTGTCGGTAAAGATGCTCTTGTCCCACTTTATCAGATAGATCCCATCTCTCCCCAGCAATACTCATTCCTCATACTCTCTATGGCATTTACCGTTTTTTAGAATATTGTAGGGTACTCCTTTAAGAGGAAACTTTCAAATTATGCAGATAATGAAGTTATATTTTAATAAAATCTACAGTATTCAGATTTACACTTTTCTTCTACGCATTTATTGGCAGGGAATGATCTTGTATATCTTGTAAGAAACATTCCACGCTCATGCAAACTCTGTTACCAATTTGGAGCACTTGGAGAACTAACTGACCTGTTAAAAATCCCTTATGCTGCTCACAATTTTGAATGTATTAATTTAATTTTAAATGCATTTTAAATTAAAAATATTCATTTAGCATTTATCTCATGTCATTAAAAAAAATATTCAAATTCTCTGTGAGAATCTCACATGCAGTATAGTTATTAGGGTTCTTAATGTGATCTAATTTCTTAATTCATGTTATTAGAAATATCATTTTATTAAGAATTAAACTTGACCAAACCTGCTCAGTGCCCAAGGAATCTCTTAAATCCTGAGATAATAGCTGAAGTGCTGCTTAAGGCCCCATGTAAGCTAGACTGCAACGGGGTAAATTTCACCCTGAATACTTTGTTGTCTCTGTTTTATCCGCCTTGGTGCTCTTGAAAGGCTTCTCATTGCCCGGCTGAGAGCAAAACATGTAGGAAAGGTTCAGTCCAAATAAGACTGAAGTGATGCTGCCAAATTAAAGGAAATTATTATCCAGAAGGCTGTATCGTTTACAAAACAAACTCACAAAAAAGCAAAACAAAAAAGTGTTCATTAGCCATGTCCTCTCAAGATAAAGTTGAAATACACGCTTTAAATATGCTTTCCTAACTTCACAGGCAAATGAATGTGCTCATCTGCAAATTCCTTGTAGGGTAAATGCGCAGCCAGGTTCCTGTCCCCATTAATTTTACATTTAAATAGTTAAGACATATGAAATCACAAAGACTTAAAAACAGCAGTTCTGATTTATATTGTTAAACGCAAGGCATACATCTGTCACCTACCCTACAAGATACTTATGGAGGAGCTAACCCTGTGTTCCACTCCTGCATATCTCTCTTGCTTTCTGCAGGAGCAGCCTGAGCTGTTATTTGATCAGCTAGACTTTGGTCCCACCAGGTGCTGTGTTTGAGAATCACATTCAACTCTCGGTCAAAGAGCAGTGAATTTACTAAGCAAGCAGCAGTATTAGACCTAGGAGGGGAGAGGTGCGGATGTGTTCTCTAGGCCTCCACTGGAGTATTGCTAGCCTTGGTGCAGAACGAGAAATGCAAAAGGCAGAAGACGAGATCTCTCCCGGAAAAGAAATATCAATATCCGTAATGCACAGAAGTGTATTCAGATTTTGGATTCCTCCAATTAGATGGGATTTTCCTAATGTGGTTTAACACAAATCTTTGAACTTTCAGATGGGCCCTCCCGTTTCCATCCACAGATGCACACTCTGTCCCTGAGTTTAATTACTTGGAAGCTGCGATGCAACTGTGCTCAGTGTTAACAAAAATAATTTTTGAGCTCTGCAGTAGATTTCACTGAGTTGCAAACATCTCACCGTAAGCAGAGCTCAGCCAGGAGATGAAATAAATGAAGTCAACTACACATCACAGTTGAAGACCACTTAGAACTACTTGCTTATTTGCAAACAAACAGGAGCAAGGAACATAGGTGTCTGTCTGTTAGCCCCGTAAAGAAACTTGCATTCCTGAAGGAACTATAATCATTCAGAGAGAGGCTACCAATAAGAACAGGAGATGTAGGGATCAATTTGACCTTGGTGTACCGGGCATAACTTGCAAGGCTTTGATAGTTGGGGGGGGGGGGGGGGGGGGAATGTCGGAGGCTACAGAGGTGACCTGTGTGGGCGGAGGTCACAGAATGCCCTATGCCAGTCACAGCCTGTTCCAGCCAGCTTGACAAAGGACAAAACCAACCCACTACGTACCAAAACTGGAATCAGTCAGAGGACATGGCACCTCTGCTAAAACATATTTAAGATGGCGACAGCCGCTGAAGCAAAGAAGGAGGAGTAAAAGGAGATACTGAAGGAGACTGATTCCGCAGATCAATTTTGGCACCCCAGATGGGACCCTCTCTGTCCGGCTGCAGAACCGGCTGAGAAGGGGGACATCCTAGGTAGGCCCCGGGGGATTCTCGGAGGAACTTCCCCTCTTCACTTGGTTGCTGCGGAGGCAGACAAGGACCATCTATCAAGCAGTCCCCCTGCAGGGGGAAGGGGAGGAACCTTTAAGCCGTGTGGAGTCGTCCCACACAAGGTGAGGAGCCGTATCGCTCCCCAAGAAACCGCAAGACCGTGGGGAGGTTCCCCACGCCAGGTGAAGGAAGCTATATTGCTCGCCCCTTGGTTGTATTGTTGGGCTCAACAGGGACTCACGCCGGGTGAGGGGGAGACCTCAAGAAACCGTAAGATCGTGAGAGAATAGTAACTTGGGCACTCCTTGCTGGGATAGCAGGAGCGCTGTTTGGAATAGCTATCATTTTATACATCTGTTGTAAATCACAGTATCACAGTATCACAAGGTTGGAAAGGACCTCTGAGATCATCAAGTCCAACCTATAACCCAACACTAACACCAACACTAACTCCAACCCATCATCTAAACCATGGCACTCAGTGCCTCATCCAATCTCCCCTTAAACACCTCCAGGGTCGGCGACTCCACCGCCTCCCTGGGCAGCGCATTCCAATGGCCGATCACCCTTTCAGTGAAGAACTTCTTCCTCACATCAAGCCTAAACTTTCCCTGACGAAGCTTGAGTCCATAAATGTCCGGTACCGTGTATATTCTGAGCTCAGAGATTTAAGAAACACCAAGCTAACTAGTGAAAGCGCTTTGTGTGGTTCGGTGTTTTGTTTTGTAGCTGTAAGTTGGTTTTGTGTTGTGTTTTGTTTGTTTGACGGGGCGCAGGCGGAATTGGGGTTTTGCCCACGACGAGCAAGTAAGCCTTCGGTATTATGAGTGGTTTTGGGTTCCACCAGAAGAGACCCTTAAGAGGACCTTTTGCGCCCCTTTGATAAAAGAACTTTTCGCCCCAGACAGAGAGGTCAGAGTTTAGTGTTATTGTTTAGCGTCGTTTGTTTTTATTAATATATGAGAAGAATTTTTCCATGTATTTTAAGAAATTGGTACCATGTATATTTAACTTCATTAACAGTGCTATCATGATATAAGCCCGTGGGATCACAAGGGTGGTGAGTGTAATAATAATAATAATTTGTGCTTTTATAATAATATTTAGGTTTTGATAAAGTGGAAATTTAGATAACGTAGAATTTAAGAGAAGATTTTGTGATATAGTAGGCTTTGATATTTTAAATGTAAGACGTATATTCGGGTAGAAGAAGCATTGTGGATAAGGTGTTGTTGTTGTAACTGTGGGAGGTACCTTAAGAGTTAAGAGCTAGGAAACACAGCCAACAGAAGAGTTCCCAGGGTGAGTTTGAAAGCTGGGAGGAGACTGAATATCAAAGGGATTGTGAGTTTAGCATTAGAAAGGGAAAATTTAAAAGAAGGAAAAAGCAAGTTGAAGAGACTGTGGTTCTGCAGGTAGCATTGGGCAGAGGTGTATGAACCGGGATAAGGTATACAGACGGCAGCAGCTTCCTTCAACAAGGTCAAAGGTAAGGCTGGATATGCGGTAACCACTACTGATCAGGTAATAGAAGCCCAGGCTCTCCCATCCAACACTTCAGCACAGAAAGCAGAAATCATAGCCCTAACCCGAGCCTTACAGTTAGCAAAAGGGAAAAAGATCAACATTTGGACTGATTCTAAGTATGCGTTTGGGGTGGTCCATGCTCATGGAGCGGTCTGGAAAGAAAGGGGACTTTTGTCCACCCAAGGAAAACATTTAAAACATGCTGAAGAGATCCTTAACTTGCTAGAAGCAATTCAATTACCAGAAAAGGTAGCCATCATGCACTGCAAGGCTCATCAGAAGGGGACTACGGATCAGGAAATAGGTAACTCTATGGCAGACCATGAAGCCAGGAGAGTGGCTGAAGAAGGCCTAGCAGAACTTCGGTCTTTAATCCCGGACGGTAAAATCCAAATTGATCAAACTCCTAAATATTCAAAGGAAGACCAAAAATTGATTAGAGACCTAGAGAGAAGAACGGAGGAAAATGGTTGGGTTAAGACACCACAAGGGAAAATAGTAGTGCCTAGCACATTACTCTGGGCTATAATAATGGCTGAGCATAGAAAAACTCACTGGGGAGTTGAGGCCTCATATAAACACCCGAGCAAGTGCATTGTTGCCCTTAAATCTGTACACAACCATCAAACAAGTGACACAACAATGTGACATTTGTTTGCAAAATAACCCTCAAACAACCCGGAAGGTTGAATTAGGGCATATAGGGAAAGGTAATCTCCCCGGGCAGTGGTGGACGATCGATTTTTTCAGAACTCCCTAGGGAGAGGGGATTTTGATACCTGTTGGTATTAACTGACACCTTTCCAGGATGGCCAGCAGTGTTCCCTTGCCGATCGAACAAGGCTAGAGAAGTGACTAAGGCCTTGTTACATGAAATTATACCAAGATTTGGGGTGCCAGCAGTAATATCCTCAGACAGAGGCCCTCATTTTGTGGCCAAAGTTACACAACAAGTTAGTAGGCTCTTGGGGATAGACCGGCAATTACACATCCCTACAGGCCACAAGCGAGTGGTCAGGTGGAAAAGAAGAACCACCTTCTTAAATTACAAATTGTAAAGTTGGGTCAAGAAGCTGGATTAGCTTGGCCTCAGTCACTACCCTTGGCTTTGTTACGCATTAGAATCAAACCAAGGACTAAGGAAGGATTAAGCCCTTTTGAAATACTGTATGGAAGACCTTATATGGTTCAAGCAGGAACATCAGCACAAGTTGGCACTGAAGTGTTAACTGATTATGTAATAAGTTTACAGAAACAGCTTAGAGAAATAGAAAATTTGTCTTGGGAACTCGTGCCTGTGGTTTGGATGGACCAAAACAAAACACAATGCCAGGTGATTACGTGTATGTCAGATCTCTTTCAGACTCACCTCTGGAACCAAAAGGGGATGGAACATTTCAGGTCTTATTGACAACATACACAGCTGTTAAAATACAGGAGCAGTCATCATAGATACATCACTCCAGGGTGAAGAAAGCCCCTAAACAATGCTGGGAGTCAACAGAAACTGGACCTTTAAAGCTCCAGCTCTGGCAAAAAAAAAATCCTTAACCAAACAGGTTTTAACAAGACTGGCACATGGAAGGTCTGAACTTTTAAAATGACTAGTAGTGTAATTGAATTATTAATACCTTTTTGTATCCTTCCTCTTGCCTACAACCAAGAGCTTACTGACTGGCCTTGGAATCACGCTCAGACAACCCACACTGGAATAATGGGAAATGTAGACCCAAAACCAGAACTAGCTACCGTGTTTTTCTTGGGAATGAAGTGTACCAAAGAAATCAGTGGGGACCGAGATAATGAGGACAGAGTTGCCCGAATGTGGGTGAAGATAGGAGATAAGATAGAAGTGAGGTGTCAAATATATAATGAGAACAATAACACCCGAATTCTGGGAGTCCATGCCACCCGTGTTGGTGTCAGAAAGGTAGATAAAATTATCCTTTTAAATAAGACCATATGCTATAAATCACAAGAGTGTTGGCATAATTTTACTTTAACCGAGACTGTTTTCATAGTATGCCTAGGGGAGGAATCCCAGACAACAGCTTTGACTTACAGGATTAAAATTGATACAATAGTGCCAACCACTGTTTCTCCTACCACCACAGTTCCACTGACCACATCAGTACACAATCCAAGAAGTTCTGAAATTGTACCTGATCCAAAAACTTTTGTAATTGGACCATATGCAATCAGAAATACAGGACAACAACAGATGCTGTTCAATCCACAATGGTCTCTTAAACGTGTTGAGTTGTTAATGCAAACCAATGTTTCTGAAATACAACCTGCCATTCTTAAAAACATCCTTCGGAGGATGGACGACCTGGCTAAGGAAACAGGTAAAACAGGTACCCTTCAAAAGGCGAATGCAAAGAGACCCAACCGGTGTGTCGGGAACAGGACTGGGAATTTTAAATGGAATTGACTCAGAAATATTAATGAATAAGCTAGCTACTGCAACTAATGATGTGTCAAAGTTACAACGACCTTTGCAGTCTTCCCTATCGGCTTTAGGAACTGACCAATGGTTACTATCAAAAGTGCTACCCAGGTGGGAAAAGGTGAATGAACATGACCACGAAATGATAATAGATGCACTTGGCATGGTCCAAGATAACGTTTCTTTGGCTCTTAGTTGCATAGAGGCCCAAATGCGGATGCAATCAGTGGCTGCCTCAATTATAAGAGAAGGCGAAGAGGGCACCTTCCCTACCGAAATTCGGAAAGTCATTTGGGATAGTGCCACTGAATCGGAAAGAGAACTCCAGTCCTGGTGGACGCTGGTAAAGTTCGCCTATGACCCCATTACTAATATGGTCACGACTATTACTATTTGTAATGCTTCAATATATGTAATCATTGCATTGGGGTTGAATCACAATGGAACTGTGGTCTGTCCTTTTGAACATAGAACATGGGCTCGAATGGTGAGTAACAAATGGCAAACTATAAATTTAGAATCTTCCTTGTGAAAGAACAACAAGGGTTTGTCTGTGAAAGTAATACAATTGAAGTTCAAGACATTTGTCTCGATATTGAGCAAAGTATTTGCCATTTCGAAATCCATCCGGACACTAATCAAAAGACAGTACTTGTATATATTGGTCAGGGTTGTGTGTTTTTGAGAACTGCTTGTAACTCTATAACGGTAGACAAGATAGTTGTAAATAGTAAGAACCATTCCAGTTTCTGTATTTGTAATTTTGTTAAAATTGTTGGGTGTGACTTTTCTTATTTAGCACCAGTCATATCCCACCAGCTGGTACGATCTAACTATACAATGTTCCACAAGTTGTCACCTGTACCTATTGGAATGAATCTTGCATTGGTAAAACAGTTGATGAAACACCAGGATTTAATCCAAATCTTGAAGGAAATCCAGGAGAATGGACAGAAAGCCTTGGTAACTGTTCACCATGACATTACAGAAATTCACAGTATCTTGAAAAGAGTAGAGAGAGATGCACAACATAACTGGTGGGATGTGCTTTTTGGATGGTCACCTACTGCTACTGGCATTCTAAATAAGCTGTGTCACCCCATTATTGTTCTTTTGGTATTAGTTCTAATCAGCTTTTTTTGTCTGCAATATTGTGTGTTTGGAATTGGAATCCACACTTACTGCACATGAGAACGCTTTAAGAAGTAGCTTTCAAGCAAAGTATTATCCAGTTCCCCTTCGAGAAATAGATTGTGTATAAGGCAAACGACTTTGCCCAGGATAAAAGACAGGGGGGAATTGATATAGTAGGGGCTAACTAGAAAGTAGAATGGAGTTAAAATTTAGAAAGACAGCTGTGGGAATAATATGCACAGAAAGAATCTCACAACATAGTTTTGCAAACTGAAATAAGGAGGTAAGGCTTTGAGGCCTTGAGCAATGATAAGAAGGAACTGGTACGCTCTGTGTAGTGATAAGAAGGAATCAGTTTGCAAGTATCAACAGTCTACCGGCTACGTTAATGATTTCTCGGAAATGTAATGAATATGGTATGAATGTATGCTTTAAATAATGTCTTTTAGGGGTGGTCGGCGCGCTGGGTTTTTTTTGGAGCTATCCGACCTGCCGTCTGCCAGCGAATAAACGTACCTTCTTTATAACTCGATAAGAGTTATGGAGTCTGATTCTGCATATCAGAAGGACTGCACCCTGTGGAAAGGACCAATGCTGGAGCAGTTCATGAAGAACTGCAGCCCATGGAAAGGACCCACGTTGGAGAAGTTTGTGGAGGACTGACTCCTGTGGGTGGGACCCCACGCTGAAGCAGGGGAAGAGTGTGAGGAGTCCTCCTCCTGACAAGGAAGGACTGGCAGAGACAACGTGTGATGAACTGACCGCAACCTCCATTCCCCTGCGTCGCTCGACAGGAGGAGGTAGAGAAGCCAGGACTGAAGAAGCCTGGGAAGAAGGGAGGGGTGGGGGAAAGGTGTTTTAAGATTTGGTTTTATTTCTCATTATCCTACTGTGATTTGATTTGCAATAAATTAAATTAAGCTCCCCCAGTCAAGTCTGGTTTGCCCGTGATGGTAATTGATGAGTGATCTCTCCCTGTCCTTATCTCGACCCACAAGCCTTTCGTTATACTTTCTCTCCCCTGTCCAGTTGAGGAGGGAGAGTGAGAGAGCGGCTTGGTGAGCACTGGCATCCAGCCAAGGTCAACCCACCACATCCAGCACGGGTTCTCCATAGACTTCAGTATTCTCAGGAAACTGAAAGGATTCAAATTTATAAGAAAAGGGGGGACTGAGACAAAGGGATTGGTAATCTTCAACTTTAGATGGCAATCTTAGTTAATGGTAACATCAAGGATCACTCCACTGCTATCTGCTAAAGCTAAGGAAGTCACAGATCAGACACCTGTGAAAGAAGATAAAAGGATCACCTGGAGTAGCCAAAATTAGTTTAAATGGGCAATAAAGGGGTACTGTTGTATTGTAAACCAGACACAAGATAGTATGTAGTTAGTTCCAGGAATAGGAGGGGAATAGTTAAACGATTTTGGGAAATGTAATAAATATGCATGTATTTAGTAAATATAATAAGGAGACTTGCATGTACTCTTGGGAAGCACTTATGGAGGAATACCCCCAGTGCTTCCCCGGCCGTAATTAAAAGGATACCTGCTTAACAGTGTCTCAGGCTGTTGGGCTATTTTCTTTGTTTCCGATTTGGCACCCACCCATATGGGACCATCTTCTCTGCTCAGCTGCAGGACCCATTGAGAACAGGACTCCCTAGGGTACCCCTGGGATTTTCTCCGGAGGGACTCCTCACCTTAAGTGGATCACTGCGGGAGCAGACAAGAACTATCTATCTGTAAAGGTATCCCTTATTTTGTAACTTTGTAATTCTGGGTAATTTGGAGATCGGTCATTTGGAGAAACTACCTGTAAAACGTGAGACGAGATCTCCGTGTGGTAGTATATACCGGGCTGCTAGTGCCTCAATAGTATATTTGGTTGGTAGTGTACTTTGCTCGGTGTACTCTGATACACTGTCATATACTTGGACCACTGGCTTTCAGACCTTTAGACTGAAATTTATTTCATTATATTGATTACGGTTTTGTTCTGGGATAGTTATCACTGGTTATGAATGAATCATTTTAAGCTAAAGCGAGTTTTTTTTAAAACTAATAACTTGCGGGATTTAGTTGATTGCTGTTGCGCTTGGTGTGAGTCCTATATTGTTACTTGTGTTCATATCTTTGAAGTTAAATGTTCTCAGTGTAGAAAGGCAAATTTTATTGTTTAACCTGTTTTTATTGGAGAGAGAGGGGAGTGGTCTGATTCTGTTTGTAAACTAGGTGACTTGGGGGATGTTAACATTGCACGTCAGAATGTCGAAAATAATCTTAGGGATTGTTGTGACCATTATTTTGATAGTTTTAATTATCGTCGTCTGTTGCCGTGTTAGAAATCTCGTGCATAGTATAATGGAGAAACTCAAGCAATGTTGTTCTGCCTCTAGTATAGGACAGAGATGCTTAAAACTAATGAATTGTGATAAAGAGCTGGAAGAAAGGGTGGAGGATCTGGTCCCACCTTTTCAAGATTTAAAGGAAGATGAAGAATCCTCAGATAAGGAGGATAATAGTGAGAGTAAAGGTGAGAATTTTCCCCCCATAACTTCACGTACTAGGAGTAAAGCGGGACCGATAATTCAGGCACCTTTGAGGCAGGCCATGGGGCCCGTAGGTCCTACTTGAATTAAGGTGCCTTTTTCAATGGGAGATTTAGATGCTTGGAGGGAGGTTGTGAAGGGATATAGCCCTAACTGAAACTGAGAGACAGCGAGTAGTGAGCTGTAGTGAAAACAGCTTGCACTCAAGCACACGCCTTAATCACAGCCAGAGCCTTACCAGGGGATGTAGATCATTATCTACCTGTAACTGACCCCAATGGGATCCAAATGTCAGTGCAAAATGCCAGCTGTTAAAGAGATACCAAGATTGAATCCAATTGGGGCTGGAGAATGCAATACCAAAACCTGTTAATTGGTCAGCCCTGTATGCAATCTAGCAGAGGTTAAACAGAGTCGCGTATGGAACGTTTAGCTAAACTTAGGGGGACTATGCAGAAATTTACCACTTTGGTCCCTGCTTCTGATGCTGGGAGGCAGCAGTTAGTTTCTTTGTTTTTAGGAGGATCTGAGATAAGAGACTTAGAAAAACTGATTGAAGAGGCTTGGAGAGTATTTCCTAATTGAGACAGATAACAACAAAAGGAGAAGATTAGGGAGGACTATAACAGCAACAGTGGCAGCTTTCTTCTTATTCAGTTTTAAATCAACAACTGGTACCCGAAAGTCATCATTTTATTAACATTATAGGTGCTACTGGCCAAGCTGAGAAGGAGCCCTTTTGGCGACCTATTGAATATAGGTTAGGAAGCAAGGTAGGAATTAATCATTCTTTTTATATTTACCAAAATCTCTTAAGCCTTTGTTAGGAAGGGATTTGTGAGAGCAGCTAGGGGCAGAAATAATATTTAGTGGAGAAGAGTGAAGAATGAGGAATTAGTTGAGGTTTTGAGTTTAACCTTAATACAAGGACTGAAAAGGGATAAAAGAAATAGTAGACAGATTACTGGGGTATGGACTATTGATAGAATGTAAATCTGAATAGAACACCCCAATATTGCCAGTTAAGAAGCCAGATGGTAAAAGTTATCGGTTAGTACAGGACGTAAGAGTAATAAACAAAATTACAGAGGAGTTGTATCCTGTATAATGAGACTTCCATGTACTCGTGGGAGGAATATCCCCAGCCAGAATTAAAAGGATACCTGCTTAACACTATCTCAGGCTGTTGGGCTATTTTCTTTGTTTCAGCTCCCACCCGAGTCCTCCACGGGCTGCAGGGGAATGTCTGCTCCACCGTGGAGCACTTCCTCCTCCTCCTTTCTCTGACCTTAGTGTTCCTTCTGCTGTTTCTTTTTGTTCCCTCCTCCTCTTGCTGCCCAGCGTTTTTTTGCCCTTTCTTAAACATGTTATCACAGAGACACCACCAGCTTTGCTAATTGGCTCAGCTTTTGCCAGCAGTGAGTCCATTGCTGATGAAGTCATGAACAGCCAAGAATTTAACTTCCCAAGACTCAATTTGAGTTTTAGAAAGCGGGTATCTTTATTTGCGCGGAGAGACTCTGGGGATCTCTCCTCTCAGAGCTTTGATTTCCTGTAACACCTGATTGCATTTTATTGGGTAAATCATTTACATTTTTCGATTTTTTGATTAACATATACACACCTTTAATACACAATGCATCTTCTTCCTCTTATCTATGTAGTCTTGCAGACATCTTGGCCTTCCTTATCCTTTGTTCTTTACACAATCAACACATTCCTTAGTATAGCCACTGTTAACCTCTTTGCATTGTTAGAACTTCATCTTTTTTTAATGCCTAGCTCCCTATCACTGAGCTGGCTGGAAGTGGCTGTCTGGCACAGGGCAGCCCTTTACCCCTTCCCACAGAGATCACCTCTGCAGTGCCCTCCCCTCCCCCTCCCCCACTACCAAGCCTTGCCACATATACCCAATGCACATACACATTGTTACCGTGACAATCCCTATTGTCTGGGAAGAAGGGTAGAGTTTATATTAAGGTGTTTCAAAGAGGCAAGGGGTGGAGTATATCGGGCATAACTGGCAAGGTACTGGAGGTGGAGGCTGCAGGCCTGATGCGTGTGGGAGGGGGTCAGGGACTGCCTTCTGCCAGCCACAGCTGGTTCCAGGCCAGCTCAGCAACAGATGACACCAACCCATTGATGCCAAAACTGGAACCAATCAAAGAAGCACATGGCACCTGTGCTAAAACATACTTAAGAAAGGGTGATAGCCACTGGGGGCAAGATATGCCAGAGCAGAGAAGGAGATACTGGAGGAGACACAGGCAGAGGCACAAAGGGGAGCGCAGCCTGTTAAGGAATCCCCATTGGAGCAGTTTAAAAGAGTAATAAACAAGGAGTGACAAAAAAGGAAACCATTCCACACTGACTCCCAACCTCCTGTGCCCACCCACCACCTCATTGAAGGGACTGAGTATAAAATGTAGCAAAAGCAAGGGCATTGGAAACTAGGAAGGAGGGAGAAGAGGTGCCTGGAGCAAAGCTGAGTCAGGCAAAGGAGAAAGGGTATTTTTCCTGAGTGTTTGTTTGACTCTTACTTGTTTCTCACTACCCAAATCCATAATTATAAGTTGATGAAATTGGCAATAAATTAAATACAGTGAAATTCCATGACTAAAGACTGTTTTTCTCATTATGCCTGAGTTAAGAGTGTGAATGGGTCCAAGAGATATGGGCTCACTGCACTGAGATGAGATTCTCCCCCAGGACATAGAAGAGCATACTATTGCACCACTCTGGGGTGACCCAAACACTACTTAAACCAATGGAAAGACTCTGCTGGAGTGAAGATTCAAAGAGCCCATGCAGCAAAATAAGAACGTTTCTCATCTCAACACACTAGGCACAGCCAATGGAAGAGCCTCTCTCACCCAAGCAGTCTTGACCAATAGCTTCACACATAGGTACAGGGGAAGCATAGGTTTTGGGGACAGAGTCCAGAAAGTAGAGATGCCAGGAGGGCCATCTACCCAGAGCCCTCCATGCTCTGTTGAGAACCCTTCCCAAGGCATGGCTTACCTTTCAAATCAAAACCCGAGAATAACACCCACTGCCATCCCTAAGGCATTTCCCTCTTCCTGTTCTCTACTGTGCCTCAGAGCCAGCCAACTCCACCGACCATGCTCTGGCTTTTCTAATTGCTTGACAAGTGTAGTCTTGGACACAGAAGCTGGACCTGCCTCCTCTTAAAGGGTCAAGCATTTTTGGAACCATCACTAATTGACAAAAGAAGAACGGAAAATAAACCCAGATCTTGCAAATGGTCAGAGGCTGAGCGATCCCTTGAGAAAGTGTCATATACATTTGCTCTGTTCTTATCCCTTTCTTTCGACATACACTTCTGGTCACTGTCAATGAAAGGATACTAGATGGACCTTAGGTCTGACTCAGTATGGCTGTTATTATGTTTTCAATCAGTGGAATAAATGGGGAAAGGGAAAAAGGGAGACTGGAAGAGGGGAAAAAATGCAAAAAGCAATTTCTTTAATAAATTTTGTAATCACTTTTATTTATAAAACAAAAAATCCTTCCATTTCAAAACCCATGGAACTCAAAAGCTTTGAGTATTTTCAAGGATTTTATTTTTAATTCTGACTTGTTCTATCATAATTCTACTCAATTTATATAGTCATCAAAAATAAGCTTAGCAGGAAAATTTTCCTCTGTGGAAAAATAATTGACTTTGTATCAAAAAAAGAAAAAAAAGCTTTTCTGATGAAAATGTGTGACATCTAGTCACCCCAAGCTCCTTTCCCCAAGCTCCTTTTCCAAGTCAAAAGCATACGCAGAGGGTGATGCATGATCCAAGATGGGCTGACTGTGGGGCAGGCTGCTGCATAGGAGGGGGAGGAGGTGCGGCAGCAGGGGCTGCCCCTGCCCCCCCCCCCCCCCCCCCCCCTGTTTTTACAAGGGGGAATGGCTTTAAACTGGAAGGGGGAAGATTTAGATTAGACATTAGGAAGAAATTCTTCACAACAAAGGTGGTGAGACACTGGCACAGGTTGCCCAGGGAAGCTGTGGATGCCCCCTCCCTGGAAGTGTTCAAGGCCAGGGTGGATGGGGGGGTCTTGAGCAGCCTGGTCTGGTGGGAGGTTTCCCTGCCCATGGCAGGGGGGTGGAACTAGATGATCTTTAAGGTCTCTTCCAACACAAACCATTCTAGGATTTTAGGGAAGGCCATTTACTTAACTAGTTGACCACTCAACTGATACAGCTGTTTATCTAAACCAGTCCCATTTGTGTTGAGATATGTTCAGCTTCCTTTACGATGCGTGTGATCACTTCCCACATTCTTTTCTGAGCTTCATGAGTTCATCACCCTTGCCTATCTTCTCTGAGCCTTCTTCCATTGTAGGGGTTTTGTTGTTCAGTCACACCTTGGTTCTCAGCTCACCTTCCCTCATAGAGCAGTTCTCTTGCTGCTCCTTGACAGTTAGTTCAGACCTTGTTGAGCCCTGAGCTGAGCACCATGGAGTGTGGTGCACAGGCTGGACAGGGATTTGCCCTCATGGCTCCCCCACAGCTCCAGGCTGACCTCCAAACCCTGCAGGATGCTGTAATCAGCCCCCCACCTCTCCAAACCCTTCAGTAGCCATCAGGTGAAGGTATGGGGATTTATTAATAAGATGCAGCTAATCTATACTACTTATCCCACAGAAATTAGCCACACAGCATTAATAATATCCTGGTTCTCAGGTATGGCCCTAGACTATGTCACCCCCTATACGGAGTGCAATGACACAATGCTTCAGGACCCTGATTATTCATTGCTCTGGAACAATTTTGAGGGAGACTGCATTCATGCAACTGAGGCTGCCTTGCTGGAGCTCTGGCAAGGGAGTCAGTCAGGTACTAACTACACAATTTGGTTCAATTCAGTAATTCACGTAGTTGGCCATGGAAACTGTGTGGGAGGCACCAAGCCCTTATGGTCTGTTACAGATCAGGGCTGACTGAGGATCTCAAAGATGAGCTGGCCAGGGCCGATCCACCCCAGAGCCTGGGACAGTTGTCAGACCTGGCTATCATGCTGGAGAAGTGCCTGATAGCACACCAAGAGAGCGTACCATTTTGCTCCATCTCCCTTACTGTCCGCAGAGGAGGAGTCCATAGAGATAGGCAAAACCCAACTTCACCTCACGAGTGAGAACGCAGGTGAAAGGAAAGAGTATGTTTCTACTGTGGTGAGAAAGGCCACTGTGTTGCCCTTCTTCATCCTGCACACACTCCTCTTTCTAGTCATCCTTAGGCTGCCCTGGTTATGGAAGAAGAACCTATCATTAACTGACAATTGGTCTTCTTGGGCTTTCATGTAGAAAGGGAATATTCAGAGCCTGAGGACAAGATCTGGCCCTGGGATCCTCTTGGGGCTGTCTCCTCCACCACAGCACACTCTGCGACTTGACTCAGAGACTCCCATGTTCCTACCTCTACATCACGTGAGCAGCTGTCCAGGTTGAACATACCTCTGCCTCAGTCACTGGTTCCCTCACTCGCAAGAGTGTTCCTAGATGAGTATAGTGACTTTGATATCTTTGAGAAGAAGGGGGCGGAAACACTACTGCCCTATTGCCCCTATGACTGTCCATTGACCTGATCTTAGAAATGGTGGAGCATTTCAGATGCATCTATGCCTGGAATTAGCAGCTCTTGAGGACAATTGGGCATGCAGGTTCAACTTCAACTGGCCATTTTGGTCAAAGATAATAAAAAGAACTTCTTTAAATATATCAGCAGCAACAGGAGGACAAAGGAGACTCTCCCTCCCTTGCTGGGTACAGAAGGGACAGTAGCGATGAGGACAAGGCAGAGGTGCTCAATGCCTTTTTGCCTCAGTCTTTAACCCCAAGGAGGAATACCCTAGGGATACTCAGCCCCCTCAGCCAGAAGATAATGGGAATGAAGCTCCATCTGTTTGGGAGGACTTGGTTAGAGACCTGCTTGGCCAACTAGACATTCACAAATCCATGGGGCCAGATGGGATATACCCAAGGATATTAAGGGAACGGGCAGAGGTCCTTGCCAAACCCCTTTCCCTCATCTACCAGCAGTCCTGGCTGACTCAACTGGAAGCTGGCAAATGTAACTCCCATTTACAAGAAGGGTCAGAGGGAGGATCCGGGGAACTCCAGGCCTGTCAGCTTGACCTCGGTACCAGGGAAGGTCATGGAGCAGATCATATTGAATGCTATCACACAGCACATGCAGGACAGCCAGGTGATGAGACCCAGTCAACATGGGTTTATGAAAGGCAGGTCCTGCCAGACCAATCTTATCTCCTTCTATGAAAAGATTACAGGGTTAATGGACGAGGGAAAGGCTGTGGATGTGATGTACCTGGACTTTTGTAAAGCCTTTGACACCATTTCTCACAGTATTCCGCTGGAGAAACTGGCTGCCATTGGCCTGGACAGACACAGCCTCTGCTGGGTAAAAAAATGGCTGGATGGCTGGGTCCAAAGGGTGGTGTTAAATGGAATTAAATCCAGCTGGAAACCGGTCATGAGCGGTGTTCCTCAGGGTTCAGTGCTGGGTCCAGTCTTGTTTAACATCTTTATCAATGATCTTGATGAAGGCATTGAGTGTACCCTTAGCAAGTTCGCAGATGACACCAAGCTGGGTGCAAATGTGGATCTGCTTGAAGGAAGGGAAGCTCTGCAGAGAGATCTGGACAGGCTGGATTGATGGGCTGAGACCAGTGGGATGAGGTTCAACAAGGCCAAGTGCAGAGTCCTCCATTTAGGTCACAACAACCCCATGCAGCGTTACAGGCTTGGGGAAGAGTGGCTGGAGAGCTGCCTGGTGGAGAAGGACCTGGGGGTGTTGGTTGACAGCCAGCTGAACATGAGCCAGCAGTGTGCCCAGGTGGCCGAGAGCCAATGGCATCTTGGCCTGTATCAGAAACAGCATGGCCAGCAGGACCAGGGAGGTGATCGCGGCCCTGTACTCAGCACTGGTGAGGCCACACCTCATGTACTGTGTTCAGTTCTGGGCCCCTCACTACAAGAAAGACATTGAGGTGCTGGAGTGTGTGCAAAGAAGGGCAACAAGGCTGGTGAGGGGGCTGGAGAATAAGCCCTACGAGGAGAGATTGAGGGAATTGGGGTTGTTTAGCTTCACACCTGTGCCTTTTTCTCTCAGCAGCTTATTCTGGGACAAGTTGCCTTTCACCTCCTCAAGGGGGAAAAAGACACAACAGTGTTGTTGACCGACTACTATAGCCTGGAATACTACCAAGGCATGATGTATCTCTCTCAGCATTGCCCTCTAGGCCTCTTTCTTTTTGTACTTTCACTTAATTTTCACTCAGTGTTCAGGGCAATAGAATGACAAGGCTGATGTTGTCATGGAAGGGGAACTCAGGCGCTTCATCACCACCACAGCAGAGAATGAGATCACTGCAGTAGTTAGAAAACCCACTGCAAATGGCGCACTTCTAGCAAAGCATTGTGCTGGCACAGCCTAACTTAGCCTGCAAAACCAGGACAGTTGTCTGTATTGGGAGAAGAAGCTGTACATCCTGTAGAGACTGCTGCAAGCACAGGTTTTTCATCAATGCCACCATGTACTTGCAGCCAGAGGAGTGGGCTGATGGAAGATACAATACCTGATGGTGGCCACATGCCACAGTCCGTGGATTTCATAGTAGACCTGATCCCCTGCCCCTCTTGCAGGGCAACACAGCTATCCTAGTGAACACCTGTGTTCATACCAAAAGGCCTCTGGAAAGACCACAGGGTCTCTTGCAGATCCTCCTCACTCCTTACCAGCCTTGGCAGTTGGTGTCCATGAACTTCATAGCAGACTTGCCCCCCTCACAGGGCAACAGCTATTCTAGTGACTCTTCCCCATACAAACTACCAGAAGTATGTGAGGGTTGCACCTCTATACACATGTCCAACTCCTCTTCAAAAAGTTACAGATTTATATATCCTTCTGTGATTATATAAGGTATTGCCTTTACAAAAACACACCCTGCCAGTCACAGCTTATCAAATTGTCCACTTTAGGTGGACCCCCCTGTACATGAGGTGGACTGCCCTCAAGGCGGACCCCTCTGTACAAAGTTATCTACTGGCTAACATCCCCCGCTTGTAAGTGTGATATAGAAGCAGAAGCAGTGGTGCCTATTAGTATTATCTTGTTTTTCAGAAAACAGGCCCCTACTTGTTTATGTGAGGTTTTAGTTATGCTAATTGAGGCCTAGCAGTGCAAAGCCTGGTTCTCTATTTCACCCAGCTGGACAAAGCCAAAAGAGGCAAGCAGGCAGATGATGTTGCCTGACCACAGCCTTCTCCATTGTTCACTGAGTTTGGCTTTCCAGCAAGTACATCCAGACTGAGACTGCTTGACCATCTACCAAGCCGGACCATCATTATTTGGGGCCTTTCACAATGGCTGACCAAATCAACCCAGTTATCGACTGCCTGGAGCTCCCATGATCCCAGAAGATTCACCCAGTTTTTCAATTCTCTCTCCAGAAGCCTCATCACCCAGACCCCTTCCACTGCCAGCCCATGATAGAACCTGTTGTTATCACCACTCCTGCTGTGTTCACCCTCCTCTATACTGTGAGGATGTATCCTGGTTGGTTAGGTCATTGCCCCTGTCTTTTATGTAATTGACCTTTGTTTTTAACTATTTTAACTCTTTTTTCCCCTCATAGAGTAGTTCTGCTCTTGCTTCTCTTTGCCAATAAGTGTGAGAAGCTACAGGCAGTGCCATAAGGGATGTCTGGATATGTCAGGGTAGGTCTGAAGATGGTGGCTGGATTAAACCAAGAGTCCCAATTGCCAGGCAAGTCTGTGGTGATGAGGCAGGTCTGAGGCCAAGCTGGGAAGTCTATCCCCAGGTCAGGATCTGCATCAGCAGGGTCTATGGCCAAGTACAGGCATGGCTGTAGTGTAGTTGTAGCTCAGGTGGAAGACAGCTGCTAGTCTCAGCTTAAAAGCAGATTCCAAGGGAAGTGGGGGTGAGTCTGGCTGAGGCCTCCCAGCAGAAAGTGCTCTCCCCAAATTCGCCAGAGAGAAGGGAGGCAAGCTGCCCTGAGCCAAACCTCCAGGAGGAGGGGCTGCTCCCAGAGCCGTTAAACCCACAGTACCTACCTGGGTGAGGAGAGCAGGTCCAGTGACAGTAACCAGGGTCAGACAGCAGTCCAGATGGCCAGGCA
Source organism: Dromococcyx pavoninus (assembly GCA_033558185.1). Taxonomy (NCBI): domain Eukaryota; kingdom Metazoa; phylum Chordata; class Aves; order Cuculiformes; family Neomorphidae; genus Dromococcyx; species Dromococcyx pavoninus. Next base: position 681,328 of record JAUMJL010000790.1, read on the forward strand.
AGTTCATAGTGATAGACTGGCTCATTTTTGAAGTCTGAGATATTGAGGTGCTGTACTGAAGGCAGATTGTTAAGAAAAAATTCCCAAACCATGAAGCCAAATCATATAATTTCTCTATGTACAGAGAAAAGATTCCCAACAAAACCATATCAGGTGCTGGACAACACTGCAATGAACACAGGTTCTCTATGTGGGTGCAGAAGATTAGCCATTACAAGAGGAATTAGTGAAATGTCTGGAAATGCTTTATCACCTATAGAGTTATGACAAAGGTTCCTTTTTCACACAAACCATGATTAGCAAGGGCTTGAATGAAAGCTGAGAAGCAGAGGCTCAACCTAAATAAGATGGCAGTGATTTTGGGAACAGAAACCTAGGTGATAACAGATATATCAATCCCTTCATCTGAGAAAGGTCTGGGGAAGACAGCGTTTTAAGAATGAATATTTGGGACGTGTGTGCATTTGAGAAGATGAGAAAACAAGAACACCATACGTACTCAAAACCCTTCTTAAAATGCCAAATTTCACAACTACTTCCCGTAGACCATCCAGATCCAACCCCTCTGCCATGGGCAGGGACACCTCCCACTCGATCAGGTTGCTCAAAGCCTCATCCAACCTGGTCTTGAACAACTCCAGGCATGGGGCATCCATGACTTCTCTGGGCAACCTGTGCCAGTGCCTCACCACCCTCACAGGAAAAAAATTCTTCCTAATATCTAACTTAAATCTCCCATCTTTCAGCTTAAAACCATTCCCCCTCATCCTAGCCCTGCACTCCCTGATAAAGATCCCCTCCCTGATACAAGAAGTGGTTGTTTTTGCAGAGAATGGAATATTTTGACTTAAGCAGAGTTGGTTTTATGTAGAATTGGTTTTCTAACTAACTTCAGATAAGTGATATCTAAGTGGCAGTATTCTTTAAGTTAGACAGACAGCCACAGACTGTTCTTCTGAAATAATATGTTTTTTTAAATAGTGCTGTACCCAGACAATGTTATTTACTTATCTAAAAATTGCAAGATCAAAGAGAGAGTTAACTCTGAAGCTCTAATTAGCGGAGACAGACTTGGCTGTGTCGAAGTTCATAATAAAATTATTCCTTGGAAAGTAATAGAATATGCAGGGAGAATTTATACATATGCATGTTAGTTGGATATTCTGTCCCCAGCTCTTGTGTCGTTGCGCATGATTGATGGAAATCATTCCCTCATGTGCCCAGTACCGAAATAAAGGATGCTGCTTTCTAAAACTCCAAAATGAGTCTTAGAGAGTTTATTTGCCAGCATTTTCAGTATCATCCCCAAAATGAGAACAAAGTCCTCATTCTTCCTTCTATATTAGAAGTCAAGTAAAGTAACTTCTAAAAGAAATCTGTATCTTAGATTGCCAGAGCACAAGAACAACAGCCAATAATTTCCCCTTGAATAGTGAGAAAATGTTTTCCACATACAGGGAGCTCTAACAACCAAATAGATATTTACTGTACCTTACACACACAGAGAAAAAAATACAAAACACCCCACTACTGTAGAACAAGCATAAGAGAGTTCAACCAAAAGATATGTAAAGAAAAAAGCAACAGATAAACAAAACCAGGAGGAAATAAACACATCGACATCAGCATGTTCACATTAAAGAAGATTCACTAGAAAATTTTTAAGACACTCCCTGACATTTTGCATTCTTTTTTGAAGAGAAGGGAGTGTAATCAGAGTATCCCTCCATGGTTATGCAGCATCATTCTTCTCTCCTCTCTTCCACGTCAGACATTCCCAATCATCTTAGAGTCACACTGAAAACATTCCTAATCCTTCCCCAGTCAGGCTTCTGACCAGCATGTGGTTTGGGATAGTTGCTGCCAGTAACTACTGCCAGATGAACACCTTGCTGAGGGATAGTGCAGGATGTCCAGACTCAGATCTCTGACTTCCTCCTGCATCTTCCATCTCATCCAGGGTTTCAACTCTATGTTTAGCTGTCATCATTCTATCTGAACTTTGAATATGAAGCATATACCATATATATAGAACTGATGAGTGATTTTTCAAGTGCAAGAATTAAAAAAGATTTAAGACCTTTTTCTCAGACAACATAGGTTAAAAAGATTATGTGTGCATGCAGGTTTCATTTTGCCAAGGTAACACTAAGGGTGAAGAAAAGAGAGTATAACCAGCATGAAAAGAAGAGCAAAAGCTTTTTCTTTTAAAAAAAAAAAACTAGTTCAAATTTTCCAAGGGTCTGTATATTCACAGTACCCTCATTGGAGTGTTGGAATAGAGGGACAGACAGGCAGGGGAGATGAGGAGGGGGTGTTGCCTCTATGTCAATGAGCAGCTGGAGTGCATGGAGCTCCACTTGGGGATGGTTGAGGAGCTGACCAAGAGCCTAAGGGTCAGGATTAAAGGGAGGGCAGGGACAGGTGACATTATAGTGGAGATCTGCTACAGGCCACCAGAATAGGAACAGTGAGCAAATGAGGCCCTCTATAGACAGATAGGCAGAGCCTCGGGTTTGCAAGCCCTGGTGCTCATGGGGGACTTCAACCACCCTGATATCTGTTGGAGGGACAACACAACAGGGCACAAGCAATCCAGGAGGTTCCTGGAATGCATTGATGATAACTTCTTTCTCCAAGTAGTAGAAGAGATGCTGTTCTGGACCTTGTTCTCACCAACAAGGAAGGGCTGGTAGGGAATGTGAAGCTCAACGGAAGCCTTGGCTGCAGTGACCATGAAATGGTGGAGTTCAAGATCCTTGGGACAGTGAGGAAGGTGCACAGCAAGCTCACTTCCCTGGACTTCAGGAGAGCAGACTTTGGCCTCTTCAGGGATCTGCTTGGTAGGGTACCATGATATAAAGCCCTGGATGGGAGGAGAGTCCAAGAAAGCTGGTTAATATTCCAGGACACCCTCCTCCAAGCTCAGGAGCAATGCATCCCAACAAAAAGGAAGTCAGGCAAAAAAGCCAGGAGGCCTACATGGATGAACAAGGAACTCTTGGACAAACTCAGACTCAAAAAGGAAGCCTACAGAGGATGGAAGCAAAGGCAGGGAGCATGAGAGGAATACAGAGAGATTGTCCGAGCAGCCAGGGATCGGGTTAGGAAAGCTAAAGCCCTGATAGAATGAAATCTGGCCAAGGACGTCAAGGGCAACAAGAAAAGCTTCTATAGGTGTGTCAGTGACAAAAGGAAGACTAGGGAGAATGTGGGCACTCTCTGGAAGGAAATGGGAGACCTAGTTGCCCAGGATATGGAGAAGACTGAGGTACTCAATGACTTTTATGCCTCAATCTTCACCAGCAAGGGCTCAAGCCACACTGCCCAAATCGCAGAAGGCAAATGCAGAGACTGGGAGAACAAAGAACCACTCACTGTAGGAGAGGATAAGGTTTGAGACCATCTAAGGAACCTGAAGGTGCACAATTCCATAGGACCTGATGAGATGCATCCGGGGATCCTGAGGGAACTGGTGGATGAAGTTGCTAAGCCCCTATCCATCATATTTGAGAAGTTGTGGCAGTCCAGTGAAGTCCCCACTGATTGAAAAAGGAGAAACATAACTCTCATTTTTAAAAAAGGAAAAAAGGAAGACCTAGGGAACTCCAGGTCAGTCTCACCTCTGTGCCTGGAAATATCATGGAGCAGATCCTCCTGGAAACTCTGTTGAGGCGCATGGAAAATTAGGAAGTCACATATGTGTCTCCTATTGTGTGTCTCTGTATACTCCTTTTGAGTGTCTCCCTGTGTGAGGGCGTGTTTCTCCCTTTGTATGTGCATGAGTGTCCTCCTCTCCTATTGCATATGCATTTGTTCAGTTGACATGGGGAGAGCAGTGGATATCATCTACCTCAAACTTAGACAGGTGTTTGTCATGGTTTCCCACTCTATCCTTGTTGGCAAGTTAGTAAGATATGAACTGGAGAGGTGGACCACAAGATGAGTAGAAAATTAGCTAAACTACTGAGCTGGAAATAGTCAAGACAGCTTGATGGGGTCGTGGGTAACCTAATCTAAGACCATTCTTTTAAACAGAAGGTTACACCAGATGATCTTCAGAAGTCCCTTTCAACCTAGACGTTTTTATGAGAGGGAGACACACATGCACGTATGTGTGCAGAGAAACTTTCGTGCATACATACTCGCTTGCTACCAACATACCTATAGAAGCCTTTCTTGTTATATTCTTGACATCTCTTGACAGTTTGAGCTCCAGCTGAGCTTTTCTCTACATGCCAAACAATATTTTCATATTCTTTGGGAGTTTGTCCTTTTTTCCATCTATCATATGCTTCCTTTTTTGCATTTGAGTGCTCTTAGTAGCTCAGTATTGGGATCCATTCTGTTTAATATCTTTATCGATGATCTGGACGAGGGGATCAAGTGCACCCTCAGTAAGTTTGCAGATGACACCAAATTGGGCAGGAGTGTTGATCTGCTTGAGGGTAGAAAGGCTTTACAGAGGGACATGGACAGGCTGGATTGATGGGCCGAGGCCAACTGTATGAGGTTTAACAGGGCCAAGGGCTGGGTTTTGCACTTGGGGCACAACAACCCCATGGAATGCTACAGGCTTGGGGACAAATGACAGGAAAGCTGACCAGAGGCAAAGGACATGGGAGTGCTGGTCGACAGCCGGCTGAATATGAGCCACCAGCATACCCAGGTGGCCAAGAAGGCCAACAGCATCCTGGCTTGTATCAGAAATGGTGTGGCCAGCAAAACTAGGGAAGTAATTGTCCCTTTGTACTTGGCATTGGTGAGGCTGCACCTCGAATACTGTGTTCAGTTTTGGGCCCCTCACTACAAGAAAGGCATTAAGATGCCAGAGTGTGTCCAGAGAAGGGCAACGACCTTATCACTCTCTACAACTACCTGAAAGGAGGCTGTAGTGAGGCCAACGTTGGTCTCTTCTCCCAAGTGACAAGTGATAGGATGAGAGGTAATGGCCTCAAGTTGCACCAGGGGAGGTTTAGATTGGATATTAGGAATTATTAGGAAATATTAGGAAATCTGGGGAGGGGCTCTTTATCAGGGAGTGTAGTGATAGTGTTATTCAAGGTGGGGCTAAAATAATACTTTTGATCTTCTAGGCTGAAAGAATAACAAAGATATTAAGAGCCTTATTGTATGGGCCAGTGCAGAAAAATTCCGAGGAGACTAGGCGATGAACATTGTTCAGGCTTCCCACACTCTTGTACCAAAACATGCTGCAAAAATAACTTTATTTTTTCTCTAGCCAGCAACTAGAATGTAAACAATATCATGCATCTGGCTTCACTGTTCACCAGTCATATGAATACACGAATAGTAGCTAGGTCAATCCACCAGTTGCATGCGCCAATCATGCACCCACCTAACACATAAAAGCTATGATATATTAGACCCTGTGCTCCTCGTCATGGGTCAAGCTCAGTGATGCCATGGACATCTCCCACTTGCTGTGAACCTCCCCTCGGTCACTGTTGGGGAGCCCCAGGCAGACTGCGAGGTAATAAAGCCCTATTTTCTGACCTCATACTGTATTGTCTCTGCGTATTCCAACCCGCCTCTGCAAAGCCCCCGTCCCTTACACTTGTTTATCTTCTAGGTTTCTATTACGTCCTGACATCCAATCAGGGTACCCTGACATTTCTGGACACCTGTTAAGGGAGGCAGACATTAGTCATGAGAAAGTAATAAGCTCAGTAGTTAATTAACTCAAGGCTGAGAACCCATGTGTCCTCAAGGAAAGGAGTATCAGATAGGATGAATTTGTGATGGTTTAGGGTTAATCTGAAGGACCTCCTTATCCTAACTAATGATGTGAAAGAGCGAGATAAGCAGGTTTTTAGAATTGTGTAACTTAATGAATATGTGTTACATAGGTGTAACAATTCTATTAACTAGGTGGGATCTTAAGCATTTGGTTTGTATAAATAACTCTTTGTGGTTTTCATTAGGGATGCTAGTTTTTGTGGAAAATCTTCCACCTAGCACTGCACAGAATAAATGCAATGTCTCCTCTCTCAACAAAATACTTTGTTTTGGGACTTTCTTTATTGATTTCAGGTAACAATTGGATGAGGAATAACAGTTTTAAGCTGAAAGAGGGGAGATTTAGAGTAGATATTAGGAAGAAATTTTTTAATGTGAGAGCATTGAGGCACTGGCACAGGTTGCCCAGAGAAGTTGTGGATGCCCCATCCCTGGAGGTGTTCAAGGCCAGATTGGATGAGGCTTTGAGCAACTTGATCCAGTGGAAGGTGTCCCTGCCCATGGCAGAGGAGTTGGAACTAGATAATCTTTAAGGTCTCTTCCAACCCAAACCATTCTATGATTCTATGATTACTTCATCAAAAGGGTTGTCAAGCACTGGAACAAGCTGCCCAGGGAAGTGATTATGCCCCTGTACTCAGCACTGGTGAGGCCACACCTCAAATATCATGTTCAGTTTTAGGGCCTTCACTACAAGGACATTGAGGTGCTGGAGCGTGTCCAGAGAAGGGCAACGAAACTGGTGAAGGGACTGGAGAACAAGTTCTATAAGGAGCAGATGAGGGAACTGGGGCTGTTTAGCCTAGAGAAGAGGAGGCTGAGGGGAGACCTCATCACTGTCTACAACTGCCTGAAAGGAGGCTGTAGTGAGGTGAGTGTTGGTCTCTTCTCCCAAGTAACAGGTGATAGGACAAGAGATAATGACCTCAAGTTGCACCAGGGGAGGTTCAGATTAGACATTAGGAAAAATTTCTTCACTGAAAGGGTGGTCAGGCACTGGCACAGGGTGTCCAGAGAGGTGGTTCAGTCTCCATCCCTGGGGGTGTTTAGAAGATGGGTAGATGAGTTTCTCAGGGATATAGTTTAGTAGTGGACAGGTACAGTTGGACTTGATGATTTCAGAGGTCTTTTCCAACCAGGCGATTCTATGATTGAGTCACCATCCCTGGATGTGGTGCTTAGGGGCATGGTTTAGTAGTGGCCTGATGGTGCTAGGTTAAGGACTGGACTCAGTTATATTAAAGGTCTTTTCCAACCTAAATGATTCTATGATTCTAAGGCTGATTTCTTTTTATGTCTATTCCCATTCCTGCTTAGGAGGATGAACTGTTGTTGTGCTTTGAGGAGTCTGTCTCTAAGCATCTCCCAGGACTCCTGAGCTCCTTTGCCCTCCAAAGCAGACTTCCATGGGATCCCTCATAACAGTTCCCTAAACAAGTTGAAATCAGTTCTTCTGAAGTCCAAGATTCTGCTACCTGTCTTCCTCATGTCCCGTGGGAATATAACAGAAGATTGGTGAGGAGAAATTGTAAAACACGCTCAAGTGACCTTGCAGCTGGGATGTAGAAAAACACATAAATCATGCTAATCATTGCCTAGTCTCATGTGCTTGACAGGTAGAACCTCTGTGTTTAGGTAACACAGGCCTGTGATAAACTCAGGGCCATCCCAGAAAACATGCTTGAGATTCCTGCCCTGCTGTGAGAAAGATAAAAGTACAGTGGAAAACTACCACGGCTTTCCCTGATAAAATACAGGCAAAGGGGCAGGTCTGGAATTCCCACTTTCTAGCAAGGCTTGATCTCTGTGGTGCCTGCATTCCTGCTTGCGTTTCCTCTGCCCGGGTGCTGTTTCAGAGTTGCCCTAGTTAACAAGGTAATGGAAATAAATTTACTCTTTGCATTTTATCTATGGCTTTGTGGTTCCTGCATTCTTGCCTGTGTTCGGCTCACACATGCTCCTTAGGATCTCAAACTCCATGATCTTATGGTCACTGCAGCCAAGACTGCCATTGACGGTCACATCTCCAAACAGATCTTCCTTATTTGTAAGCAGTAGGTCCAGAAGAGCACCACTCCTAGTCAGCACATCCAGCAAGTCTATTAGGAAGTTGTCCTCGATGCATTCAAGAAATCTCTTAGAATGCTTGTTCACTGCTGTGTTGCTTTTCCAACAAATATCAGGCTAGTTCAAGTCCCCCATAATAACCACAATCTGCAGATCTGAGGCTTCTTTAAGTTGCCTGAAGTTGTTATACTGTTTGCACGTATCTCCCTGGTATGTACTGTGTGCATGTGCAACTCTCAGTGTGTATGTGTACACAAGTGTCTCCCTGTGTGAGCAGTGAGCATTTCCCTCCGTGTGTTCATATGCATGAGTGTCCTCCTCTGTGTGTGTGCACCTCCATCTGTCTGTGTCTGTATACATCTCTGTAAAGATCAACTTTATTTGTATTTTGTATGTTTTAAACATCATCTGGGTGCAAGGCTATGTGTGATTGGGAGCTTTGTGCAGCTTGGCAGCAGCAGAGGTGAAAGGGAGAGGTGTTGCAGTATTGGGTCCTGGTGCTGAAGAGGCAGGAGTGCCCTTGACTGCACATGCGTGCCCAAAGGGTTCACACAGAGGTTGCTTCTGGCAAAGGTCCATTGAGCTGCCAGTGACTCCTGCAGCCCTCAGCCCCAATTCAAGTATTTTCCCGAAGGAACTTCTGCGCATGCCCCAAGTCGAGAACTTTCCACACAGAGAAATAGCACAGGCATGGCAAGACCACTCCTTGCATGCTAACAGGGGATGGAACCCCTCCGTAAATAACCCCTACCAAGAAGCACACGTGCACACCCTCTGCCCTGTGAAATACATTTCCTGAATAAATTGTTGTTGGACTCCATTGGGGTGGTGATTGTTTTTTTGTTATATTTCTCTTTTCTCTGCTAATTCTTTTCTTTTACTTTCTCGTCCTTATTCTCTCCCCTTATTCTACTGGACCTTTTTTTTCTTGGCACTTTTGGGTGAATTTGGTCATATTCAAGTTCTTGTTGTAGACTGCGCATGACTTTTTGACCATGTTCAAAGTGCAGATTGAGATCTCTTTGTTACTTTGGTTGTGTTCAAAGTAAATATTGAAATTTTGAGCATACCCTGGCAGTGATTTGTCATAGCTCTGAACTGCTGTGCAAACATACAAAAGAAACCTCCCCCCTCCTGCCAAGCAGGCAGCGCTGGGTTGTAACAATCTCCCGCTGTGTGTTAGTGTGCAAAAAGTATCCTCTCTGTGTGTATCCACGACTGTCTGTGTGTGTGTGTGTCCACAGCTATCTGATTGAAGGATAGAGAGAAGATGGAGTCATTCTCTTCCTGGAGGTACACAGCAATAGGAAGACAGGTAATGGACACAAGTTGGAACATGGAAAGCTCCAATAAGAAAAAAAAATATTTACCATGAATGTGGTCAGATTGCCCAAAGAGGTTGTAGTACATACATCCTTGGAGGTGTTAAAGGTCCTGAGCAACCTGATCTAATTAGACTTGTTCTGAACCAGAGGTTGCACTAGATGATCTCTGGAGGTCCCTTTCATCCTAAATTATTCTATGATTTTATGAGTGTGCATGTGTTTGTGCTAAGCCACTTACTATCATTTATCAACAGTCCTGGCTCACTGGAGAGGTTCCGGATGACTGGAAGTTGGCCAATGTGACGCCCAAACACAAGAAGGGCCATAGGGATGATCCAGGTAATTACAGACCTGTCAGTCTGACTTCGGTTGCAGGTAAAATTATGGAGCAGATAATCCTGGGTGCAATCATGTGGCACCTGCAGAATGACCGAGAGATCAGGCCCAGCCAGCGTGGATTTAGGAGGGGCAGGTCCTGCCTGACCAACCTGATCTCCTTTTATGACCATGTGACTCGGCTGGCGGACAAGAGGAAGGCTGTGGATGGGGTATACCTGGACTTCAGCAAGGCCTTTGACACCGTCTCCCATAGTAGACTCCTGGAGAAGCTGACAGCCCATGGCTTGGACAGGAGTGCTCTGTGCTAGGTTAGGAATTGGTTGGATGGCCGAGCCCAGAGAGTGATAGTGAATGGTGTCTCATCCAGTTGGCAACCGGTCACCAGTGGTGTCCCCCAGGGGTCAGTGTTGGGCCCAGTCCTGTTTAACATCTTTGTTGATGATCTGGATGAGGGGATTGAGTCCATCATTAGCAAGTTACCAAGCTGGGAGGAAGTGTCAATCTGCTGGAGGGTAGGAGGGCCCTACAGAGGGACCTTGACAGGCTGGAGAGATGGGCTGATTCCAACGGGATGAAGTTTAACAAGTCCAAGTGCCGGGTTCTACACTTTGGACACAACAGCCCCATGCAGAGCTATAGGCTGGGGACAGAGTGGCTGGAGAATAGTCAAGTGGAAAGGGACTTGGGAGTGATGGTAGACAGGAAACTCAACATGAGCCAGCAGTGTGCCCAAGTGGCCAAGAGGGCCAATGGTATCCTGGCCTGCATCAGGAATGGTGTGGCCAGCAGGACTAGAGAAGTTATTATTCCCTTATACTCGGCACTGGTCAGGCCACACCTTAAGTACTGCGTCCAGTTCTGGGCCCCTCAATTTAAGAGAGATGTTGAGATCCTGGAGTGTGTCCAGAGGAGAGCAACGAAGATGGTGAAGGGGCTGGAGCACAAGCCCTATGAAGAGCAACTGAGGGAGCTGGGGTTGTTTAGCCTGGAGAAGAGGAGGCTCAGGGGAGACCTTATTGCTCTCTACAACTACCTAAAAGGAGGTTGTAGGCAGGCAGGGGTTGGTCTCTTCTCACAGGCGATCAGTGACAGAACAAGAGGACATGGTCTCAAGCTTCGTCAGGGGAGGTTTAGGCTTGATATTAGGAAAAAACTTTTCACTGAAAAGGTGATTGGCCATTGGAATGCGCTGCCCAGGGAGGTGGTGGAGTCACCGACCCTGGAGGTGTTTAAAAACAGATTGGATGAGGCGCTCAGTGCCACGGTTTAAACGACAAGTAGGTGTTGGTGTTAGGTCATAGGTTGGACTCAATGATCTCAAAGGTCTTTTCCAACCTTGTGATACTGTGATGTAAGAGTGTGTCTGTGTCTATCTCTGTGGACACTGCTTATAAAATATGTTTAGCTGTTACTGTTTAGTTACTCCCAAAATTTGAAGATGGTTTAATAATAGTCTTGAACTTAATATTTTTTTACCTTTTGGCAAAAATGGAAAACTTGTTTTCAAGAATATGACTAACAGGATTTTCAACAACATCAAAAAAAATCAACTTCCTGATTCCACAAATAGGTGCATGACTCATACTCTGCTAGCAAATATTTAAATGGACTAAATAGATTTTCACAAATCCAAAATGGTCTTTTCCCAGGGTAGGGGGTAGGATAGGAATAATTTCTTCTCCCCCATCTACACACCACCTGATTTGATCTGTAAAACATCTACATTTTCTTAACACTAGAAGATTAATCGTAGATCATAATACACATTCACTTTATATAAGTTTGAAATTATAAGTAACAATGAACATTCATCTGCTATGAGGATCCAAACACACTGCAAAATGTAATAATTTAATTTTGGTACCCAAAGGAGCTAAACTCTTTGAACAAACTGGCCCTAACTGTTCCAAGTGCCATAGTTGCAAAGAAGCTTTTCTGACCACAACATCATCTTTAACAGAGATTGCCAAGAAACTGAGTGTTTAGCACAGAATCTGTGTTAATGAAGACTGAAACTTTTGAACAACCCTCCATTCCTTTTCAGACAAAAGACAAGAAAGTAAGTGAACTCCCCCTAATTCAGTGGCAAGATCTTGGTGCACAGTTGCCAGGACTGTGATGAACTGAACAAGTGATAAAGGATAGTAAGAAGGCAAGCAGCAAGCAGCCAGCTACTCATTGAGGAAAATAAGAGTACATCACTCATACACTTATGCAATCTACTACATTTAATAATGGATTAGCTGTACTAGGAGGGTGTTTCTTTACCAAAGAGATCAATGCTAACCATAGACAATCACTGAATCTCACATAATATTTTGGAGGATCAGCTAAACAGAGTAACTACAAAGTTACACAGTTCTAGTATTATTCAGAATACAACAAAAGTTAATATGATAGTACAAACGTATTTAAAGGCACAGTAAAAAAAACAGTAATCTCAAATTAGAAAAAAACAACATTATACCAACATCTTGTGCACCCCCAGCCTGCTTGCTGGTGGGGTGGGGTGAGAAGCAGAGAAGGCCTTGACTCTGTGCAAGCACTGCTCAGCAATAACTAAAACATCCCTGTATTATCAACACTGTTTCCAGCACGAATTCAAACCATAGCCCCATACCAGCTACTATGAAGAAAATTAACTCTATCGCAGCCAAAACCAGCACACCCTAGTAGAGTTTTTGCTCAGTCGCTTTTCCAGGAGCCCTGATGTCTCCCCTGTGTGAGCTGCTGCTCTCGTCACCCACGGGGACTCAGCACTCTCCGTGCCGTGAGGCGACCACTCGAGAAGGTCACAAGCTCTGAGGGCAGCGACACCCCAGAGAAGATGGAGGGCGATACCACGACTCTGGTCTCTCCCCCATCCCCGCATCTTTTACCGCCTGGCGTCCAGACACCCGTCGTGCCTCCCGTGGGAACACATGCCCAGCGGGGCAGGCATAACTCCACTGAAGTGTTGAGGAGGGTGGTCAACTTCTGGGACCTTTGAGGGAAAAGATGAACAAAGGGGTATTCCGGGGGCGGAGAGGGGAATAGCCTTCCACGTACCAAAATATTTCCCCGCCTCATACGCACCGCTTACCTGACACAGGGGCTCTGGTGCCCGACGCGACGATGTGTCTGCCTCTGCCCTGGCTCTGAGTTCCTTGCTCCGGGAGACTCGGCCTGTGTAAGGGTGGCGGCGGCGGCTGCTGCTGACAGAGGGTGGGGGGAGGCGGCTGCTGGAAATGAGCAGCGCCTCCGTTCATGGCGAAGCTGAGGAAGCTGGAGTGGATTGGGGGGGGGGGGGGGGGGGGCTCCAGGAGGAGGAAGGGAGCTGGGCGGGCGGTGACGGCTGCGGCAGCGATGGGGGAGGGGGAGAAGAAGGCGGGGGAAGACAGCGCAGGAGGAGGGAGCCGGTGGAACGAGCCACCAATCTGCTGGTTAGCCCAACTCCCCTACCCCCTTCTCCCACCTGGCGAAGGGAATCCGATCGATTTTCAACGACGTCCTCCCCGGACTTTGCGGATTCCCGGTCGTAGTTCCGCAGGCAGACGGAAGGAAAGAGGAGGGAGTCGGGCTGCACAGCGCCAGGTTGCGATTTAGCGGCGATCGGCATCACTTTCCCCCGCCCACCCCCAAGCAGCTGGCAACAGACAGGATCCCAACTGCTCAGACAGCGCACGAGGGATGGTGGGCACGGACAACAAACTTCCTTTCGGTCTCCGCTCCCCCGCGAAGAAGCAGCGGTGGGGCAAAGGGGCTGCCACCGCTCGTCGTCCCCGATACGGGCTCAGGGGCGCTGGACGGGGCTGAGCCTGCTAGCTCGACAGGGGAGGCCATTAGCTGTGCCTCACGACTCAAGAGAGCTGGGGCTCAGCGGAAGAGAGAAAACAAAGACAGCATAGAAGGCTATTATCCTCTCCCTCCCTCGCCTCTGCTCTGGAAACAATAACAGCACTACGCCAGGGGAGCGAAAGGAAAGGGTATCTGAATCAGTGAAGTCTGTCGTCTTCCCTGCCCTTCCGCCTCGGGGACCTCCTCTGCTGTCTTGCCCCCCCCCCCCCCCCCGTACGATTATACACTTTGAGAAAGAAGAGTGCTCATCTCGCAGCCAGCTCTGCATGTTCCTACTGAAGTGCGGAAACAAACTCTATAACTCGCATAAGTTATAGAATAGGTATGCATTTATTTCGCTAGCGGGCGACAGGGTGGATTATTCCAAAAGCCCTGCGCACCGAGACAAAGAACCTGCATGGTTATATGTGCTACAATAATATATAATGAGATTACCTAATTCTACCTATACATATGCATAACTTCCCTGCTTCGTATTAAAATGAGTCCAAGAGATCATTTTCATTGTCTCCTCCCAGCTGCGCCTGCGCTGTACCTCCTGGTGGTGGTCTTCAGAGGGTCTTTGGGGATGAATCAAGCAGTCATCCTCAGGGAGAACTCACCTTACTCCCTTGCACATGCTCAGAGAGCTCCTTGGTCATTAGTGAAGTCTCTAATTGGCTTCTGCTGAGTCTGCAGTGCTCCCCCTTTGTTCTTGTACAACTTACCAAACAGAATGTCCAAACTCCAGGTGGTTATCAGCAAAACTGAGTTACACACAAAAGGGGGAAGACACAGTTTTTTCTAAATCTAAAGTTTGTTTCGCTTACAAAGTTCCTTAAAGTCAAGAGAAGTCTTAAAGCTTTAAAGAGACCCCCTACAAATCCCTCACTCATTTCTTATTTCGGTCATTTTAAGCTTTCTATACTCTGTTGTGTAACTAGACAATTAATCTTATAATGCTACTTTTTATTTAAATCTTCCCTCCTTTATCACTACTTCTATACCAACTCTGTCCACTCAGATCCCAAGGCAGCAGAGGGGGACAGTACCTTTCTGGAACACCAGCTTCCGAACAGAACAGAAAGTGACATCCAGAGGAAGACTTCATCCCCACCAGACACATGAACTTTTCTCCCCTTGTTCTGTTCTCCCCTCTACTTCCTTTCTCTACCAGCAGGTCTCAGCTCAACCACCCTGGGTACCCCTTGGCCATGCTGGAAGGGAAAAGCTGTCTTGCATCATACAGCACTTGAGATGCTAGGGCATATCCCTCTCCCAGGCCTTGCTCCCTTCTTTCCCCATATTCTATTTGCCCCCACTCCCAGCAGTGGCAGTGACATGTCTCAGCAGTCAAGAGAATGACACTAAGCTCAGGTAGAGCTCCGCTCATCTTTATCTTTTTTTTTTCCTTCTCCTTTAAAAAGCTTATGACAAAAGCATACAAGCAATGGAGGGAGGGCAGCCTCACATGGATCGCCACATGCGCACAGACAACAGAAAGCCACTGGCTAGCAGTACTGCCTGTACTGCTCGGCATATACTGGAGCATCTCAATATGAGGAAAGGCTGAGAGAGCTGGGGCTGTTCAGCCAAAAGAGAAAGCTCAGGGGTGTTATCAATTGATATAAATATCTGAAGGGAGGGTGCAAAGAAGACAGAGCCAGTCTCTTTCCAGTGGTGCCCAGTGACAGGACAAGAAGCAATGGCCACACAGTGAAACACAGGAGGTTCCACCTGAATATCAGGAAACACTTCTTTACTGTGAGGGTGACTGAGCACACCAGATGGGATGTGCTCTGCTCAGCTGCAGGATCAACTGAGGAGTGGACGTCCTAGACGTGCCTCAAGCCCTTCCTTGGAGGAACTCCGCTCCCAACCGCTCACTGCAGGAGCAGAGAATGACCATCTATGAACACAGAGTATAGAGGTATGTTTTAAGATTGGGACCTATAAGTCGCGCATGGTCAGGGTCATCGGTAAATCGCGCAGAGACGTCTGGCATGTGGCATAATCCCTTTGGTTTGGTTGTTTGGGGTATCCATAGGAGTTTGGGCAGGAGACTGGAGGCGGATGGTCCATCCACCCATTGGTCCAATCTCTGGAGGGTGCCTCTGCATCTCGAATTTGGGAGCCATCATGGACCTACTAATGATTGTATAAGAAGCAGGAGAAGGATAAGCGGACCCCTTTGGACAACTCATGACTTATGGGATAATTTTTGCAGCTGCAGGAGGGGTAATAACTGGAATAATTATTATATACTTAATTTGTAAGTGCCTAGGCTTTGGGATTTCGGTACTGTTAATAATTTGATCTTATATGATAATTGATTTATTAAGTGTGGCCATCACAATTTGTATTTTGGTAATAGCTATTTGTTGTAGATTAGGAGTTTGGCCGGCCTGTAAATGGTAAACTGGTAAATGTTTGGTTTGAGTGTGAGTGTCTGAGACGTGCAAACGTTCACGAAGTGAGTGTGGAGTTTCGATCCACGGTTCCATTATCCCACGAGGCGTGCGGCTGGAGACGAATGAAGCGAAAGGAGTGTTGATTGATTAAACTTTTACAAGCAAGGTGGATTTCCAGAGGGAGGAAGAGCTTCTCCTGTGGTTTGGGCTGGGCGAGGTTTTCCCTCTCCACTAGGGCTTTTGATTCAGATAGAGGAAGGGGTGTATCAAACCCCTCTTAAACAACTAGTTGCTTTAGACTGGCAGCATCCCATTGCCACACCTGAAGAACTTCACCCTGACCCTCAAGAAACCCAAAGAAAAATTCCATGTTTTATATGTGGAGTTAAGTATTTTGATAATGACATTAGTTTTCAGAAATTTCATGAAGCTTGGACATTAATAAAGTGTAAAATTTGTGGGAGAAGATGGTTTTGTATATTTAGGAGACGAAGGAATCATTGTTGTCAGTGCCTCCCTCGGGTTCCGGAGCCTTATGATTTATTAGAATCCCTGAGAGAGAGTGAAATAGTGAAACTTGAGTGTGGAGGAAGAAACTTGATTCCAGGACATTGGGACATTTGGGAGGAGGACTGGGAAAATACTCTAGAGAAGTGTAGAAAGTGGTTTGTTTGGAGAAAGGGGCAAAGAAGGATAGGAGATTTTCTTGAGAACTAGGATTGGTTTAGAACACGATGGGTAATTCCCAGGATAAAGAAGTGTTAAATAAGAGCCCGTTAGGGTGTGTTTTGGCCCATTGGAGAGACATAGTGGGGTCAGGAGGAAGAGAGATTAAAAGGACTTTGATAAAATATTGCAACCAGTGGTGGCCCCTTTATAAACTGGAGGATGGGGCCAAATGGCCGCAAAATGGTTCAACTGACTATAACACCCTCTTAAGCATGGAGGGTGTATAGCAATAGGAAGAGGAACACAGGAGAAATCAGAGGAGGATGATAGCAGTGGTTAGGGTAGAGAAAGGAAGACAACCCCAAGGACGACCATTTTGGATTAAAAAGGGCCAGTGTGCCTTCTGTAAGGAAATGGGTCACTGGAAGAATGAGTGTCCCAAGATTCCAAGAACTAAATCCAGAGTTATGATGGGGTAATAGCACATATCAAGGAAGACTGACGGGGACCTGGGGAATCTACCCTAGTGGATCCACTGGTTGTAATGAAGCTAGGGAAAGAACAAAAGAAAGTTGAGGTTTTAGTAGGTACGGGAGCAACATATTCGGTTTTGAGTTAAGATTTAATACCTTTGGGAAATGATTTTATTACGGTTAAAGGGGCTACTGGCAAACCAGAAAAAGCATATTTTTGTGAGCCACTAAAATACCAATTAGGAAAACAATGGGGTATACACCAATTTTTGTATATGCCTAATTCTCCAAAGGCCCTTCTGGGAAGGGATTTGTTGGAGCAACTAAGAGCAACAATTAAATTTGTTAAAGGAAATATTACTCTGGAGGTGGATGATCAACAATATATACAAATAATGAGCTTATCTTTGACCACAATCCAAATAGAAGAAGGAATTGATGAAGCAATTCTGAATCAGGTATATCCAGGGCCACTGATATACCTGGGAGAGCTTAGAATGCCTTACCCGTAGAAGTCAAACTTAAGACAGGACAAGCACGAGTAAGAATTAAACAATATCCCTTAAAAAAAAGGAAGACAGGGAAGGGATCCGTTTAGTGATAGAGAAATATTTACACGTTGAATTACTTAGCGAGTGTGAACAGACACCTTTTCTCATTGGCCAGAGACTTTCCCAACAAGAACGGCTAAGGCTCAGGAAGTAACAAGGGTGTTAATACAGGAAATAATACTCAGATTTGGAGTCCCAGCTACTATTTCGTCTGACAGAGGACCTCATTTCATTTCTAAAATAGTACAACAAATTAGCTGACACTTAGGGATTGATTGGCAACTTCACACCCCATATCACCCCCAGTCCAGCGGGCAAGTGAAGAAAATGAACCACTTGATAAAACAACAAAATGTAAAATTAGGACAAGAAGCAAACCTGACTTGGCCCCAATCCTTCACTTTGGCTTTGTTACTAATAAGAACCAGGCCCAGGGCAAGAGACGAACTAAGCCCATTTGAAATCCTGTATGGACAACCCTATGGGGTACAAAAGGGAATATCACTATAGGTTGGGGATGAAATCATGACCTCATATATGATAGCACTAAGTAAACAACTTGGGAAAATTAATAAGCATGTGTTAGGAACTCGGAGTAGAGGTTTAGATGGACCAGTACATGATATTAAACCTGGAGACTACGTGTATATTAAGTCTCTTACAGAGAAAACTTTGGAGCCACAGTGGGAAGGACCATTCCAAGTTCTTCTAACTTCATTTACTGCCGTCAGAATCCTGGAGCAAAACACATGGATTCACCATTCTAGGATAAAGAAGGCTCCAAAACAACAATGGGAATCATCAGAGGCTGGACCACTAAAACTTCAACTTTGGCGGAAAAACTGATGATTAAGTTGATGATAGTAATAAGTACAATGACTAGGTCTGATGCATGGGATCAGAATGTATATATACAATTGAGAAATAATATTTCAAGCCAGTTTAATCTTTCGGATTGTTAGATAAGCGTAGCTCTTCCCAAAGGCAATACTCCATTTCCCCCATTTTACGGGGTCCCAGTGTCTTATGAAAAATGGAGTTGGCCGTATGATCAGTTGGAAACCCATACTTTACAGAATGCGAAAACAGTGAGTTGGAATAAAAAGCAAGGACCAAGATGTGCAAAAGGGCAAGAAGAAGCCAAATTACCTTCCCTTCCAGGGATATCAATATGTAAAGGAAGCCCGTTCTCCAGTAAGAAAATTGCACAGTTTCATTGTAAGATCACAGGTAAAACTCAAAAAAAGGAGTATGAGTTGGAATTAATAGGGAAGCCCATTTTCATAGTGCGGGACAACATCTCAGTTTTGGGATTAGAATTTTAATATAATCCAAAATGCAACAAGAACAAAAGACATCCTAGAAGTGGGAAACTTTCCACTTAATATCACTATTCTCAACACAACAGAATGAAAAGTAAACGGTTCATTAGAATGTCCAATTCCAATTATAACTGGGCTTCTAAATAGTTTTCCTTATGATTGTGTACCTGAAGGGTTATGGTGGTTATGTGGAGACGGTTATGCTCAAAAATCTTTGCCCCAATATTGGAAAGGCATGTGTACTTTAGGATATTTAATCCCTCAGGACAAAGTTTACCAGGACCTACCATCAGGAATATTAAGATCCCTCTGGAGATTAGTAAAAAGGGAAAATGAAACCCCTTTGGTCGTGTGAGGAACTAGATTCCATAGCTTCGTAAGGTGGCTGTTCCTGCAATTAGGAGTAAGCAAGTTAGAAAAGACAATAATAAATATTTCTGCAACCCTAGAGCAGATTGAAAATTATACTGCTGATGCTTTATTGGGCTTACAACAAGAAGTTACATCCCTGAGTAAAGTAGTGATTCAAAATAGAATGGGCTTGGACATGCTTTTAGCAAAAGAAGGAGGTTTATGTACAGTTATTAACCAAACCTGTTGTACCTACATTAATCAGGAAAAACGAGTAGAAATGGACCTCCAAAAGATCTGGGAAAAGAACAATATTCTCCATCAAGTGGCAGAGGATGATGCCTCTTTTGGTTTCACTGACCTTTGGGAAAAGCTGACTTTTTGGCTTCCGAATTTATCATGGTTAAAACAATTGTTTGTAACTTTAGTAATTCTAGTTGTTTTATCTATAGTGTTGTGTATCTTAGTCAGATGTGCCCTCTGGTGTTGTCAAAATACCGGAGACAGTTATAGTGTATGGAAGAGACTCCAACTAAGACAAAGAATGGAACTTAACAAGTATTTTCTCAAACAATTAGAACAGGAATCTTCATATTAACCCTAGTAAAAGAATTTACTAATTTTATAGAAAAGGGGGGATTGATAGGAGACATAAGAGTTAGGCAGTAGCGTTAGGATTTTTAACTTTTAAGAATCGATAGTAAGACATTAGGGTAAGTAAGCAAAGAATATGGGTGCTTAAGCTTGTAGAATAGGGGTACTGTGTAAGCTCATCAAAGTGTGGTAAAAACAAAGGATAGCTGCAGGAACTGATACAGGAACTTGCCTCCAAGACCAGTTAAAGCCAGCCTTACAGTTGGATAAGGGCCAAGGAACAACCGAGTCTGTGCAAGAACCAGAGGTTACTCGCGGTGATGATGAGGAGCTGTTGGTGTTCATCCCCACGACCCTCCAACGACCACCACCAGGAGGCAGTGCGCAAGCGCCAGTAGGAGGAGAATATGGAAATAACCTTTTAAGACTCATTTTAATATGAAGTGGGGACAGATTATGCATATGTATAGGCGTATTGGGGAATGCAATGAATATGTAACATTTTACTGCATATAACCACAGCAAAGCACCGCGCAGGGTGTGCACGTTTGTGGTGGAGTGATCCCTTGTGCACCCAGTGCTGAATAAACATACCTCCTTTATAACCTCTCAGGTTGTAAAGTCGTTTCTCCATGTGTCAGGCCCCGCTTGAGGCAGGGGATTTGAACAAGATGACCTCCTGAGGTCCCTTCCAACCTCAACCATTCTATTGTACTGTGTATGTGCATGCATGCACAGGGATATAAGCTCAACAGGAAAGGCTTGAAAGGTTTTGGTAGACATTTCCAGCCTTGGCTCCTTGCCATCCATGCACTTTCAATTAAATGAGCCTTTGTCTTACCAGGGTGGCCCTGGTTCCTGCGAGATCTGAAAAAAACCAGGAAATCTCTGCCTGCGATAAATATGCAGCAATCAATTGTGTTGGAAAGCCCTGAGCAGATCAGACACGCCAAACCTGCAATTGTCATTGTCTCCTTTGTGATACTTCACTGATCAGGACTCAAGCATGTCCTTTATGCTCCAGCTACCCCTAGCTTCTCCCATCGCTCCAATTCAGGAGCACTTACAAGTGTCTCCCTACACCTTCCCACCCTCCCACATGCAGTGAGTTAGCAGGGAGCTGCAGGGAATGTCTGTAACTGCAAAGGCCTCTCCAGGAACAGGGCTGCCTTTGCAGTGATGAATTTCTCTCCCTTTCAGCTAAACACTTTGTGGGCTGGGAGAAGAGCTGGGTGGAGGTGGGAGAAGAGGGAACTGCTGCATTGGTTCGATTGGGCAGCCAGGCCATTATTGCACAGGGCTGTCTGCCAGTTGTAGGGCCGGTTCTTTATTCATTACATGCAAGCCCTTGCTGCTGTTTGGGGAGAAGAGTTGAGCTGTCGGAAAGAGCAACACACAGTGGTGGGGACAGGAATCAATTATTTACAAAAAACAAAGGCATCTTGGGCTCGTGGTAAGGTTTTGGTAGCAGGGGCTGGGAAGTGCACTGCAGAGGTGGCTCCTGTGAGGAAACACCAAAAGCTGTTCCCATGTCAGATGGAGCCAGTTCCAGCCAGCTCCAAGATGGGCACATCGCTGGCCAAAGCTGAACCAACAGAAAATGTTGGTAGTGCCTTTGTGATAATGTATTTCAGAAAGGGTAAAAAAACCCGCTGTAGAGCAGCAGCCGAGAAGAGTGAGAAAATGTAACTCTGCAGACACCAAGGTCAGGGAAGAAGGAGGGGGGGGAGGAGGTGCTCCAGGCGCTGGAGCAGAGATTCCCCTGCAGCCCTGGTGAACACCATAGTGATGACAAAGGTTTTCCCCCTGCAGCCCATGGAGGACTCCACACCAGAGAAGGTGGATATACCCTGAAGGAATCTGCAGCCTGTGGAGAGAAGCTCATGCTGGAGCAAGTTTTCTGGCAGGACCTGTAACACTTAGGGGAGGAGTCCATTCCTGATGGACTGCACCCCATGGAAAGGACCCATGCTGGAGCAATTCATGAAGAACTGCAGCCCATAGGAAGGACCCACGTTGGAGAAGTTCATGGAGGACTGTCTCCCATGGGTGAGACCCCACGCTGGAGCAGGGGAAGAGCCTGAGAAAGAAGGAATGGCAGAGACGAAGCGTTATGAACTGTTTGCAACCCCCATTCCCCAGCACTGCTCGACAGGAGGAAGTAGAAGAGTTGGAAGTGAATCTGAGTCTAGAGAAGAAGGGAGGGGTGAGGGAAGATATTTTTAGTTTTGTTTTATTTCTCACTGTTGCAATTAATTGACAAATTAAATTAATTTCCCCCAGTCAAGTCTGTTTTGCCTGTGACAATGAATGGTAAGTAATCTCTCTGTCTTTATTTCAACCCACAAGCTTTTCATCGCATTTTCTCACTCTGTTCTGTTGATGGAGGAGGAGTGATAGAGTGGCTTGGTGGGCAGCTGGTGACCAGCCAAGGTCAACCCACCACATCACCTTTTGTCAAGCATATGCTTTTTCACCTTTTGCAGCTCTGCCAGACTTGCTCTCATACCCCTTGTGTGCACGTTTCTTTCTCCAGTGCTCAATCCCACCTTCACTTTCCTTCCACTCCTTTTCCCCAGTTCTCCCTGTATTTCATAGTCCCATCACAGGGAGCAAACACTGAAGTCTGTATCTTCAGCCTCCCCATCACATGGCACGTGCAGAAAAGTCACTGTCATATTCATGGCATGGGGTTGGGAAGTAGGCATTATGGTGACCATGGTGCAAGGTTCATGTGTGCATTACTCAGCCTGGCACCTTTAGAAACTTTTTCCTGGGCTTTATTTTCCCTCCTGAGACTGTGAAGCAGGGATGCTATGGGCATAATTGTTAGCAATTTGTGTCCATATTGCCTGACAGACAAATTACTTTCCTTCAAAGAAAGGAGCAAGCCCTAATCCTTGGTAGTAGAGGATAGTTAACCTTGGTTTGTTATGAGAACAGTGTCCGGGAACACCACCAGAGTTCAGGAAGACTGCTAAGCGCAGTCTTTGTTTACAAAACAACTACCGGGAAAGCAGCCAAGAAAACTTTGTTTATAAAATAAGAGTTTGTTTAGGAACAACCTGAAGAAAAATAATGACAATGGCCTTTTTACTATTTTTTTTCATTATTCTAGCTGGTTTTGTGCTTGTCCCAGGATATCCTGTCGAGGACTGCGACCATTGAGATGGATGGAACAAATGGCTTCCATTCCTTAATTTCAACATTGATGGCTTAATATATTAGAATTAGGATATATAGGAGAATTGTTCCTAGCTCGATGGGCCCATGATGCTTCAGGTCATCAAGGCCGAGACACCACCTATAGATGGACACGAGACTGAGGGGTGGATTTAACCATGGACACTATTTCTCAGGTTATCCATGACTGTGAAACCTGTGCCGCTATCAAACAAGCAAAAATCTTGAACCCCCTGTGGTATGGTGGACGCTGGGATACATACAAATATGGGGAGGCCTGGCAGGTTGATTGCATCACATTGCCACAGACCCGCCAAGGTAAACACTATGTGCTTACCATGGTGGAAGCAACCATGGGCTGGTTAGAAACGTATTCAGTACCACATGCAATGGCCCAAAATACTATTCTGGGTCTTGAGAAGCAAATCCTGTGGAGACATGGCATTCCATTGAGTCAGACAATGGGACTCATTTTAAAAACAATCTAGTGGCCACTTGGGCACAGGAGCATGGTATTGAATGGGTATATCACATTCCATATCATTCACCCGCTGCTGGAAAGGTCGAAAGGTGTAATGGACTGTTAAAGACAACTCTAAAGGCACTTGGTGGAGGAACTTTTAAAAACTGGGATAAGCACTTAGCCAAGGCCACCTGGCTAGTTAACACCAGGGGCTCTGTCAACCGAGCTGGGCCTGCCCAAGCAGAATCCCTCCACACTGTAGATAGAGACAAATCTCCAGCAATCCATCTGAGAGGTATGTTGGGTAAGGCCGTTTGTATTACTCCTCCCTCAGGCCAAGACAAACCCATTTGTGGGATTGTTTTCTCTTAAGGGCCTGGAAATACCTGGTGGGTAATGAGGAAGGATGGAGAGATCTAGTGTGTGCCTCAAGGAAATCCATCTTTGGAGAAAAACTAATTCTGTGTCTTAAGTTGAGTTTTACAGGAGATAAGACACCAGACAAGAAAGATCTGAACAGAGCGGATATCAGTATCCAATGATGAACCAGCTCTAAAACCAGAACTGTGACTGTGACTAAAGGGCCAAGGATCCAAACTGAGCTGCTGTTGGTGATCTTCAATGACAGACAACAACCTTGAGGACTGGGGATGGCCAAGTGCCTCCTACCATAGTCAAGGGCAAGACTGAGTTGGCCTCTGTGTTTGCCACCAAGAACTTTCAGCTCTGCTGTTAGCTGCAACCCAATAGGCATTGAGCGGTGGGGACACATGCCATACCAGACCTTGATATGAGGGATGGCCTCCTCTGTTATAAGAGAGACATCCAGAAAAATAAAACCTGATCTTCAACGACAGACAATAACCTCAGAATAAAACAAGGACTATATATATATGTGTCTGTGCATGGGATATAGACTAACACAATGTAGAGGTGTTGCGTTAAAGAAATGATACGGAATAAGGGGTGGAGAATGTAGTGGATTGACTTTTGGATTTTTCAGATCTTCCTTACAAATGGCCTTTACAGGTCTTCCTTAACAGCGGAGGTCAGGATCCACGGAAGTATTCCATATCTTCCTTTAACGTAACCCAACATATAAATAGGGTGTAGATAAGAGAGTACACTCTCTTCTTCTTCCGGCAAGGCTGGGGAGCAGAAGGTCCCTGCATTGGTCCTGTCTGCTGCTGAAGCCTGCGGAAAATTTTTTAACGAGTCGGATTTGGCTGTCCGGCTCTCCACTGGGGAGATTTCATTGGTTCTTTACTTTGTTAGTTACCGGGTGTTACAATTGCGCATGCCTGTTTTGTTTTAGTTCTTTTTTGTCCTTTATCCCATTTTCCCTTCCCCTCTTCCCTTTTGCATGATATCCTTGCTGTATATAGTCCTTTATATTTAGAAAATACATATATATATATTTAATGTCATTTTGTTTTTTCTATAGTTTTTTTCCTTTGAAAAGGGGGAAGCTTTGGGAAAGGGGCTTAAACTGAGTGTTGGAGAGCTTGGGAAAGATAGCTCAAACCAGCTCAAGAATCCACTGGAACCTTCATGGTCTCCCAGGGTTACATGCAACCAATTATGTCTCCTTGCATGAAGATTAATTAACATTTAAAAATTCCACATATTTGATTAGTGTAATGATGCCCAGGTCTGCTGTCA
Source organism: Dromococcyx pavoninus (assembly GCA_033558185.1). Lineage (NCBI taxonomy): Eukaryota > Metazoa > Chordata > Aves > Cuculiformes > Neomorphidae > Dromococcyx > Dromococcyx pavoninus. The sequence goes on from JAUMJL010000790.1 coordinate 706,314, forward strand.
AGATCAATCAGAAGAGATGCCTGGAAAGTTAAATAGTTAATTTTAATTAGAAAAAGGAAATGGTGTGGCAGGGTGACAGACTTTTAAATTACTTCGATTTGCTTCAAAAATACTTCAGTCAATATTTAAAGGTGTAAAATGTTCTAGACCTGTAGCTTGCAGTTTCTTGGTTCCAGAAATTATACTGACCTTACCATTTCACGTGGAGTTTGATATATAAGTAAAGAATTTGACACAATGGCTGTAGCATATTACTGTGGTAACATATCTAGTAAGCATTTTTAATTTCAACCATTTTGCATTAAAAGATATGTAAACGCAGCTAGAGAATTTTCTCACAAGAGTTAAAGATGTGTGTGTATTAAAATAAATACTTACATTTGTTAAAATACATCAAATTTTAGTTTTCAGGAAGAGTAGATAATGTGAAAATTGATATGTACATAACCAAAGAAAAAAAACTTTAATCAGCAAAATTTGCTACCTAAAAGGTGACATGTGGTGTCACTTGTTGGAGAAGAATTATGTGAGCTTTAATGTACAGATGGAAAATTAATTTACTTCTAAATATCACAGTAGTGCTATGTTGTCCACATAACCAAATAAAATTTCATTGATGGGAAAGATTCCTCTGTTTATTTTTTTACAACTGTGTTCTGGTTTGAGCTAAAGTAGAATCATGCTCTGGAACCACAACCCTTTGAGCTCTGCCCTTCATCCAGTTCTTCACCCAACGCACCATGTACCTGCTCATCCCAAAGTTGGACTTGTTCAGAAGGATGTTGTGAGGGACAGTATCAAAAGCCTTACTGAAATCCAGACAAACTACATCCACCACCTTCCCTTAATCCACTAGATGGGTGACCTTATCATAGTAGGATATCAGATTAGTTAGACAGGACTTTCCCTTTGTGAAGCCACGTTGGCTGTGCCTGATGATTGCATTGTCCTTTAAATACCTTTCAATAGCACCCAGCATGACTTTCTCCATATTTTTTCTGAAAACTGAGGATACACTAACGGGTCTGTAGTTTCCTGGGTATTCCCTCACACCCTTCTCATAAAGTGGAATAATGTCGGCTAGCTTCCAGTCAGCAGGGACCTCCACAGACTCCCAAGATGATGATCGAGAGGACCCCTGCCCTAACACCTGCTAGCTTGTTCATTACTCTGGGATGAATGCCATCAGGCCCTATGGACTTGTGAACATTCAGCCAACACAGCTGGTCCCTTACAATTGCAGTGTCCACAAATGGAAAGGCACTGTTCCTGCATTTATTGTCTTCTGACTCAGTGGACCAGATAGCCCAAGGTCTATCAGCATTATTAAAGACTGAGGCAAAAGCTTCCCAACAGAAAAGGACCTGGGGGTGCTGATTAACAGTTGGCTGAATATGAGCCAGCAGTGTGCCCAGGTGGACAAGAAGGCCAACAGCATCCTGGTATGTATCAGAAATAGTGTGACCAGCAAGACCAGGGAAGTGATTGTCCCTTTGTACTCAGCACTGGTGAGGCTATGCCTCAAATCTTGTGTTCATTTTTGCATCCCTCATTACAAAAATGACATTGAGGTGCTGGAGTGTGTCCAGAGAAGGACAACGAAGCTAGTGAAGGCTTCAGAGAACAAGTCTTACGAGGAGTGGCTGAGGGAACTGGGGTTGTTTAGTCTGGAAAGGAGGCTGAGGGGAGACCTTATTGCTCTTTGCAACTACCTGAAAGGAGGTTGTAGCAAGGCTGGTGTCAGTTTCTTCTCCCAGGTAACAAGGGATAGGCCAAGAGGAAATGGCTTCAAGTTGCCCCAGGGGAGGTTTAGATTTGATATCAGGAAATATTCCTTCACCAAAACGGTTGTCAAGCTTTGGAACAGGCTGCCCAGGGAGGTGGTTGAGTCACCTTTGCTGGAGGTGTTTCAAAGATGTGTAGGTGTGGGGCTTAGGGACATGGTTTAGTGGTGGAGTTGGCAGTGTTAGGTTTACAGTTGGACGTAATGATCTTAAAGGTCTTTTCCAACCTAAATGATTCTGTGATTCTGTAAAAAAAACACATTGAATGCCTCTGCTTTTTCTTCATCCCTATTAGTCAGGTGACCATCTTAGCCTAGAGAAAAGAAGGTTCCAGGGAGACCTTATAGCTGCTGTCCATTATTTAAAGGGAGCCTACAGGAAAGCTGAGGAGGCGCTCTTTATCAGGGAATGTAGTGAGAGGAAGAGGGGTAATGGTTTTAAGCTGAAAGAGGAAAGATTTAGGTTAGATATTAGGAAGAAAATTTTTACTGTGAGGGTGATGAGGCACTGGCACAGGTTGCCCAGAGAAGTTGTGGATGCCCCATCTCTGGAGGTATTCAAGACCCGCTTGGATGAAGCTTTGAACAGCCCGATCCAGTGGAAGGTGTCCCTGCCCATGGCAGGGAGGTTGGAACTGAATAGGCTTTAAGGTCCCTTCCAACCCAAACCATTCCATGATTCTATGATAAACGACACACACACACCCTTTCCCAGGCTGTCCTGGCTTCATGTTGATAAGATGATCAATAGATTGACAGGAACTCCAGATTGCCTCTGACCAGTTGATGGATGCTATTTGTATGTTTAGATATTTTTATTATTGGATAGGAGGACAGTTAAGATAGTTTAACTACTCAATAGAAACTAATCATGCATATGCTAGAGTGGTATTGTAGGACCAGGAGCCAGGTAGATTATGAGAATTTACAGAAAAACAGTTTAAGGTGTCTCATCTGATCCAGCTGAAGATGCCATTACAAGGACCCTTGCAATATAGACAACAACTGGCCATCCTGTTTGAGTGATTCCCCAAATGAACATTACCCTATGCAGAAGACTGCAATTAATCAGTTTCTTTAAATAACACTCTGTGTGAGTATACAACAGCACACAGTGACTGTACAACTGAATCCTGACCACAGAATCTTCAACTCTAATACTTTTCTCTCTTTCACATTTCCATCATCTGTTCCACACTTCTGATGTATCACCTAGAAGTGTCCTTCAACCCTGTCAAGTTTCCAAGAGGGACAGCAAAGGCTCCCTATTGAAGAAGCCCATTACATAAGGCCTACATAATCCCTAACTTTCCTGGAAAATAGATCTAACACCATAGGAAAAGAAAATAGTTTAATCGGGCTATTTTTTTTCCTCTTTTTATCATTAGAAAGAAACTTTTCAGGTCTTGGAAACACCATAAGGGAAAGTAACTGTCTTACTCTAACATAGTGTATGACTACCAGGGCCCAGAGTGCACCAACAGACTCTGCAACCTGTTCCCCCTCCTCACCAAGGGTTTGTCTACCTGCACTCAAGGCCAGCTCTGATATGGCACAGTTGTGTAACCTGGGATCAGACTGCTGAGAAAGATCTGGGAAAAGCCTCAGTGCAGGGCCTACCCCTTTTCACTCAGGATCTGCATTTAAGTTCATGCCATTGGACCTTTGTCTAACCTGAGCTACGCTGTAGGCATGCTATGTACACTTGTACCTGGCCATGTACCTTGTTGATCCTGTCCTTGCCTTGCTGACTTGATTTCCTGGCTTGACCTTGGACCTACCTTATCACTATGGCCTTGCTTATCACTGGACCATAACTGACCCTGGTCACTGTCACCAGACCTACTCTGCTCTCCTCATTCAGGTGCTACAAGATTGCACCCCTTGTTGTTAAGGCCATTGCCTCTGTCTGCCTTGATGTCACCTTCAGCTCCCAGCCTACCTACTCTTGCAGAGAAGCCTCTCTTGCTGCTCCCTGACATTGACCACCAAATCAAGTGGAAACTTTAAATATTTTTTTTCACAAGTTGTAACTAGCACATTTGTTCAATATTTGAGAGATAACTAGACTCCAAATCTGGACATACTTTCAAATTATGAAAAAATACAGAATCATTCTGAAAACAAACTTGGTTTTGGAATGAGCTGAAAATGCTATAAACAAACTGAGTCTTAAGTTATTCCATCAATTCAAAAGACAATGATTTGTGCAGTTATCAGAGCACTGACAGGCAGCTAGCTTTCAGATTTCCAAGAAATATTAATTAAATTTGATTAATGCATGCCCTTTTCCAGGCTTCTCAAAGCAGCATGAATGCTTATAGAGTATCAAACTTGAAAATAATGTAACACTGTTCTGGATTGACCTAAAGTAGAATCAATTTCTAACTTCAGCTCAGTCTCATCTAAGTAACTTCATTTTCTGAACGTTAACTGCATGTTTTTCACACAGTATTTCTCTCTAGAAATGATAACACGGGTCACTGCAATGCAGAAAGGCCAATGCTTGTACTTATTCCTATAGAAACCAAGGCCATCCTCAAGCTGGTGGAATGCTGTAAGTGAAAGGAGCAAAAAATTGTCACATCTGCAGGGAGGAGTGGAAAGGACAGGTGACCCCAAACTGACCAACAGAGCATTCCATCCCATATACGACATACTCAGTATAAAACTGAGAGATCACGAGGGACTCTCTCTCTTCTTTGATGGCCGACATCCAGTGAAGACCTCATCTGTCTGTTTGCCCCGATCCTGGATCTGTGCATTCCTGAATACCCTTCCCTGACTTGCTCTTCAGTATTTGTGGTGACGTATAGTCATTGATATATTTGTATATATTTTATTATTATTATTATCATCATTATTATCATTGTTATTATTATTATTAAAATTGGTTTAGTTTTTGTTTCCAAGCTGCAAATCTTTTCCTCTCATTTCCCTTTTCCCTTTCCTTGGGGGTGGGGGAGAAGGGAACTGGGAGCCCAACTGCTTGGTTTTAGCTGCCCAAATTGGCTGAGCTGGGGCTAAACCATGACAGTTTCTTAGCGTCCAACACAGGTGGGTCCCTCCGAACTGCTCTGGAACGTTTGCTCACCTAACTTGCTTGGATAGCTCAGTTGGTACTGCATCAGATTTTATTTTGAAAAGTCTGTGCCTCAGACAAGGTTCAGTTGGCAGAGCACCAGCACTGCAAGCCTGAAGCTCCCCATAAATCTTATCAGGGTGAGATTTGCAAAGTACAATCAGAAAGTGTTACAGTTTTTTCCTTGCGAGCTGAAGGGTTGGAAATTAAGACAAACAGCTTGTTTGTGCTGCTTTTTTGTTGTTCTTTAAAAACTTTCCTGACTGTTGATTAAAATGATAACATTCCCAGCAATGATGCAGGTGCTAATGGCCTACATATCACAGTATCACAGTATCACAGTATCACAAGGTTGGAAAGGACCTCCGAGATCATCGAGTCCAACCTCAGTTGACTTGTGGCTCATAGGACTTGTGGTAGCTGGCTCCTTAATGGCCCTCAGTCTTACCTTGTTTGCTATCATCGATCATAGGTGCTTGGAAAATGCAGGTTACATTGTGGAGGGCCTAAGCCTGAGCTATATGGTAATATTTGTAGGAGTCCATTTCCCTGCAAATTTCGGGTCCAAAATACTGTATGATGCCCTTGTGGAATTCTGTTTACAGCTGGTTTGCTCAATGTGGCATGTGAGACAGAAGATATGGCTTAGTTGCTCTCTGCATCATCCTGGCATTTATCAATGTTAAGCACAGGATGAAAGTGATATCCATTATTTGTAGCCTCATTGCAATATACCTTGCGATATGTGTAACTGCGGCCTTACCTGAGAATCTTGAACTTTGTTTTTAATTACATTTTTGGCCAAGGATAAGCCAGAGGAGCTAAACTGGGGGAACTACACCTCCTCATATTATATCGAGCTGATTCGACTAGATTTCGAACAAAATAGCATTATGTCATTAATAATGTTTCTGAATATATTACAGGTTGCTCCTGCGAGGAAGAGGAAATACAAACAAACCTTTAGGAGAAGAGAAGCAGCTTGAAAATGCAGTTAGCAAGGATAAGGATGAGAGTGAAGAAGAAAAAGCTCCTATCCCAGTGCAGGAGGAAGACCCAGGATGGGGTCCTTCACAGCAACCAAAGAGTTCTTCATAAGCGCCAGATCCCTCACAAGAAATTACTTTGAAACAAGTGCCATCACAGGATCAGCAGAACAATGATTCAGGACAATCAGAATCAGAGGTAATCATCAAATCCTTATCCATGAAGGAGTTATGACTTCAAAGAAAAGATTTTAGCCTTTGTGAGGGTGAATCAATTGCTTCCTGGTTGCTCCAGTGCTGGGACAATGGAGCCAATACCATAGACTTAGATGGTAAAGAAGCCAAGCAGATGGGACCCCCAGCCAGAGACAGAGGCGTTGACAAGACACTTTGGAAAAAGACAAAGATCCTTAACCTCTGGAGATGACTCTTGTCAGCTGTAAGGGGCAGGTATCCCTATAGAGACAAAATCAAATGCCACCCAATCAGATGGAACACCGTGGAGAAAGGTATTAAATACCTGAGAGAACTGGCCATGCGAGAGTTGATCTATAGCACACGGCCTTCAATTACAGACCCTGATGGTTGTGGAAGGCTGTGCAGAGTGCCCCACAGATGTACTCCCACACATTGTCAACAATGGTTTGGGGAGGAACTGCTGGTTCTCCAACGGTGGGTGAAGTGGTTGACAATCTCCAACAGTATGAAGATAGCCTCTCTCGGCCTTTGCAGGCCTGCATCTTGGCTCTGGAGAAACTGCCTGAAAAAATGTCTGAGAGATTTGACAAAGCCGAACAATGATCTGAATGCTTATTTGACAAACTGTTTAATAAACTGTCTGACACGTAGGATCCTACTTCTCACAGACCCGCATCTCAGCCATTAGGAAAAGACATCTTTCTATGAAACCATCCCAAGAGACCCAGCAAATACCATGATGCGTCCTGTGTTCTTTTCCTGTGTGATCATGGAGAGGACATGAGGAGATGGGATGGACAACCTACTGCTGCCCTAGAGTCACAACTTGGTGAGTTAAAAGGAAAGTCACATAGAATTCTTTTCAGGAGAACTCTTGCTCCAGCCTCCAGTGGATGGAAACCTAATTCCTCTCTACAAGGTATGCGTAAGCAGGATTGGTTTTGACTCCCTGTGATGCAAACATGTACTTTAATGGGTACTATGCTCCAAATTAGAGGGACCCTGCCTCCAGCCAGGTAGAGGAGAGGGACAACCAAGTTTATTGGACTGTGTGGATTCGATGGCCTGGCACAAGAGAACTACAAAAGTATAAAGCCCTGGTAGATACCGGTGCACGGTTCACCTTGTTGCCGTCGAATCATAAAGGGACAGAATCCGTCATTATTTCTGGGGTGACAGGGGGGTCTCAAGGATTGACTGTAGTGGAGGCTGAAGAGAGCCTGACCAGGAATAAATGGGAGAAGCACCCTACTAGAATTGGCCCTGATGCTACATGCATCCTGATCATAAGACTGTCTTAAAAGAGGATACTTTAAAGACCCCAAAGGCTATAAGTGGGCCTTTGGTATAGCAACTGTAGAAACTGAGAGTATTAAACAGCTGTCTACCTTGCCTGGTCTTACAGAGGACACTTCTGCTGTGAGATTGCTGAAGATTGAAGACCAACAGGTGCCAATTGCTAACACCACGGTGCATCAACGACAATGTTGTGCCAACCAAGACTCTGTGATTCCCATACACGAACTGATCCATCAACTGATCATCAGTCAAGGAGTGGTCATCAAAACTCATTCACTCGTTATCAGTCCTATATGGCCAGTGTGAAAGCTAATAACAAATGGAGATTGACAGTGGGCTATTGTGGTCTGAATGAGGTTACACCACTGCTTAGTGCTGCCATGCCAAACATGTTAGACCTGCAATATCATAGAATCGTAGAATCATAGAATAGTTTGAATTGGAAGGGACCATGAACCAACCCCCCCTGCAGTCAGCAGGGACATCTTCAACTAGATCAGGTTGCTCAGGGCCCCAACCTGACCTTGAATGCTTCCAGGGATGGGGCATCTACCACCTCTCTGGACAACCTGTGCCACTGTTTCACCACCCTCAGCAAAAAAAAAAATCTTCCTAATATCTAGACTAAACCTCTCCTCTTTTAGTTTAAAACCATTGCTCCTTGTCCTACTGCTACAGGCACTGCTAAAAACTTTTTCCCCATCTTTCTTATAAACCCCCTTTAAGTATTGAGAGTCCACAATAAGATCTCCTTGGCATCTGCTCCAAGCTGAACAACCCCAACTCTCTCAGCCTTTCTTCACAGGGGAGGTGTTCCAGGCCTTTGATCATTTTTGTGGCCCTCCTCTGGACCCACTCCAACAGGTCCGTGGCTTTCTTGTGCTGAGGGCTCCAGAGCTGGGTGCAGTACTCCACCCACCTCACCACAACCGCCTTTCAGGTAGCTGTAAACAGTGATGAGGTCTCCCCTCAGCCTCCTCTTCTCTAAGCTAAACAACCCCAATTCCCTCAGTCTCTCCTCGTAGGGCTTATTCTCCAGCCCCCTCACCAGCCTCGTTGCCCTTCTTTGCACACACTCCAGCACCTCAATGTCTTTCTTGTAGTGAGGGGCCCAGAACTGAACACAGTACACGAGGTGTGGCCTCACCAGTGCCGAGTACAGGGGCACAATCACTGCCCTGGTCCTGCTGGCCACGCTGTTTTTGATACAGGCCAAGATGATATTGGCTCTCGGCCACCTGGGCACACTGCTGGCTCATATTCAGCCGGCTGTCAACCAACACCCCTAGGTCCTTCTCCACCAGGCAGCTCTCCAGCCACTCTTCCCCAAGCCTGTAACGCTGCATGGGGCCTCATTCCACTGGTCTCAGCCCATCGATCCAGCCTGTCCAGATCCCTCTGCAGAGCCTCCCTTCCTTCAAGCAGATCCGCACTTGCACCCAACTTGGTGTCATCCGCAAACTTGCTAAGGGTACACTCAATGTCTTCATCGAGATCATTGATAAAGATGTTAAACAAGACTGGACCCAGCACTGAACCCTGGGGGAACACCACTCATGACCGGTTTCCAGCTGGATTTAATTCATGTCCAGCTTCTTATCCACCAGGACACCCAGGTCTTCTCCTCAGGGCTGCTCTCAATCTCTTCATCCCCCAGCCCATCCTGAGGTTTATTTATTATTTATGAGCCCTGCAAGTCCCTATGAAAAGACCCTCTTCCCCTTATGAGACAGGCTTCCCATCTGAAGGTAGCAAGCCTGACTCTGTGAAGGCCTTTCCATTGTCAAAAAAAAATCAAAATTGTGGTGATGACATCAGCCACAGAGTCATGTATTAATACACTGCACAAGTTTATTTCTGTCCATGTCACTGCTCACAGCTGGAAGAATAGAAGAAAAAATAACCTGTGCTTCCGATTCCTTCACCAACCTTCTGAAGGCCATGAAGCCTCTTTTGATTGCCCTTGGACTATGTGTTGCAACTTTGTCACTACCCACATACAAGAGCAACAGTGGGTAGTAGTCCAAGGGCCTCACCAAGCTAGGAAGTTTCCTAGCAATGTTCTTTACCCAGGCTTCAGGGAGGCAGCAGACTTCCCTATAAGGAGGGTCTGTCCGACACATTGGTCCCTCTATACGAATATGAACTGGAATCAAAGGCAGCCACAATTGATATTGCTAATGCATTTTTCTCTATCCCTTTAGCAGCATAGTGCAGGCTGCTGTTCACATTTTCCTGGAGGGGTGTCCAATACACCTGGAGTCGACTGCCCCAGGGGTGGGGACCCAGCCCTACCAGTTTCCATGGACTGATCCAGACTGCACTGGAGAAGGGCAGAGCTCCAGAACACCTGCAATACATCAATGACATCATCGTGTGGGGTGACAGCAGAGGAAGTGTTTGAGAAAGGAGAGAAAATAATCCAAATGCTTTTGATGGCTGTTTTTGCTATGAAGAGAAGGCAGGTCAAGGGACCTGCACAAGAGAGCCATTTTTTGGAAATTAAATGGCAAAATGTGCGTCACCAAATTCCATTAGATGTGATCAACAACAAGTCTTTCAATGAATTAAACAAGAGATTGTGCATGCAGTAGCCCTGGGGCCTGTCTGAACAGGACAAGATATCAAAAACATGCTCTACACGGCAGCTGGAGACAATGGTCCTACTTGGAGTCTTTGGCAGAAGGCACTAGGGGAGACATGAGGTTGACCCCTAGGATTCTTGAGTTGAGGATATAAAGGCTCCAAGGCCAGCTACACTTCAACTGAAAAGGAAATACTAGCAGCATATGAAGGAGTTAGAGCTGCATCGGAAGTGATTGGTACTGAAGTACAGCTCCTCCTAGCGCCATATTACCAGTACTGGGATGGATGTTCAAGGGCAAAGTTTCTTCTGCTCATCAGGCCACCGATGCTACATGGACTAAGTGGATCACATTTATCACTCACCAAGCCTGTATAGGAAGCCCTAATTGTCCAGGAATCTTAGAAGTGATCATGGACTGGCCAGAAGGCAAAAACATTGGAATGCCACGGGAGGAGGTGGTAACACGTGTTGAAGAAGTCCCACCATACAATCATCTATCAGAAACTGAGAAACAGTGTGCTCTTTTCACTGATGGATCTTGCCATCTTGTAGGAAATCACCAAAAATGGAAAGCTGCTGTATGGAGTCCTACACGAGTCGCAGAAGTGACTGAAGGAAAAGGTAAATCCAGCCAATTTGCAGAAGTGAAAGCCATCCAGCTGGCTTTAGACATTGCAGAATGAGAAAAGTGGCCAGTACTTTATCTCTGTACTGATTCATGGATGGTAGCAAATGCTTTGGAGGGATGGTTAAAGCAATGGAAACAGAACAACTGCAAGCGCAGAGGGAAACCCATTTGGGCTGCCACATTGTGGCAAGATATTGTGGCCCGGCTAGAGAAACTAGGCATAAAGATGCACCATGTAGATGCTCACATACCCAAGAGCTGAGCCACTGAGAAACATCAAAACAACCAGCAAGTGGACAAGGCTGCTAAAGTATTCCAAACAGATTTGGACTGACAACATAAAGGTGAACTATTTCTAGCTTGGTGGGTCTATGACACTTCAGGTCATCAAGGAAGGGATGCAACATACAAACGGGCCCGTGACCAAGGAGTGGAATAACCATGGATGCTATTGCACAGGTTATCCACGATTGTGAAACATGCGCCACAATAAAGCAAGATAAAAGTTTAAAACCTCTGGGGCATGGGGGACTGTCACTGAATAAGAATAAACTGAAAAACACAAGAGATTTCAGAGGGGAGAGAGTTTAGCACTACATTAGGAAGCCTGTCGGTAAAGATGCTCTTGTCCCACTTTATCAGATAGATCCCATCTCTCCCCAGCAATACTCATTCCTCATACTCTCTATGGCATTTACCATTTTTTAGAATATTGTAGGGTACTCCTTTAAGAGGAAACTTTCAAATTATGCAGATAATGAAGTTATATTTTAATAAAATCTACAGTATTCAGATTTACACTTTTCTTCTACGCATTTATTGGCAGGGAATGATCTTGTATATCTTGTAAGAAACATTCCACGCTCATGCAAACTCTGTTACCAATTTGGAGCACTTGGAGAACTAACTGACCTGTTAAAAATCCCTTATGCTGCTCACAATTTTGAATGTATTAATTTAATTTTAAATGCATTTTAAATTAAAAATATTCATTTAGCATTTATCTCATGTCATTAAAAAAAATATTCAAATTCTCTGTGAGAATCTCACATGCAGTATAGTTATTAGGGTTCTTAATGTGATCTAATTTCTTAATTCATGTTATTAGAAATATCATTTTATTAAGAATTAAACTTGACCAAACCTGCTCAGTGCCCAAGGAATCTCTTAAATCCTGAGATAATAGCTGAAGTGCTGCTTAAGGCCCCATGTAAGCTAGACTGCAACGGGGTAAATTTCACCCTGAATACTTTGTTGTCTCTGTTTTATCCGCCTTGGTGCTCTTGAAAGGCTTCTCATTGCCCGGCTGAGAGCAAAACATGTAGGAAAGGTTCAGTCCAAATAAGACTGAAGTGATGCTGCCAAATTAAAGGAAATTATTATCCAGAAGGCTGTATCGTTTACAAAACAAACTCACAAAAAAGCAAAACAAAAAAGTGTTCATTAGCCATGTCCTCTCAAGATAAAGTTGAAATACACGCTTTAAATATGCTTTCCTAACTTCACAGGCAAATGAATGTGCTCATCTGCAAATTCCTTGTAGGGTAAATGCGCAGCCAGGTTCCTGTCCCCATTAATTTTACATTTAAATAGTTAAGACATATGAAATCACAAAGACTTAAAAACAGCAGTTCTGATTTATATTGTTAAACGCAAGGCATACATCTGTCACCTACCCTACAAGATACTTATGGAGGAGCTAACCCTGTGTTCCACTCCTGCATATCTCTCTTGCTTTCTGCAGGAGCAGCCTGAGCTGTTATTTGATCAGCTAGACTTTGGTCCCACCAGGTGCTGTGTTTGAGAATCACATTCAACTCTCGGTCAAAGAGCAGTGAATTTACTAAGCAAGCAGCAGTATTAGACCTAGGAGGGGAGAGGTGCGGATGTGTTCTCTAGGCCTCCACTGGAGTATTGCTAGCCTTGGTGCAGAACGAGAAATGCAAAAGGCAGAAGACGAGATCTCTCCCGGAAAAGAAATATCAATATCCGTAATGCACAGAAGTGTATTCAGATTTTGGATTCCTCCAATTAGATGGGATTTTCCTAATGTGGTTTAACACAAATCTTTGAACTTTCAGATGGGCCCTCCCGTTTCCATCCACAGATGCACACTCTGTCCCTGAGTTTAATTACTTGGAAGCTGCGATGCAACTGTGCTCAGTGTTAACAAAAATAATTTTTGAGCTCTGCAGTAGATTTCACTGAGTTGCAAACATCTCACCGTAAGCAGAGCTCAGCCAGGAGATGAAATAAATGAAGTCAACTACACATCACAGTTGAAGACCACTTAGAACTACTTGCTTATTTGCAAACAAACAGGAGCAAGGAACATAGGTGTCTGTCTGTTAGCCCCGTAAAGAAACTTGCATTCCTGAAGGAACTATAATCATTCAGAGAGAGGCTACCAATAAGAACAGGAGATGTAGGGATCAATTTGACCTTGGTGTACCGGGCATAACTTGCAAGGCTTTGATAGTTGGGGGGGGGGGGGGGGGGGGAATGTCGGAGGCTACAGAGGTGACCTGTGTGGGCGGAGGTCACAGAATGCCCTATGCCAGTCACAGCCTGTTCCAGCCAGCTTGACAAAGGACAAAACCAACCCACTACGTACCAAAACTGGAATCAGTCAGAGGACATGGCACCTCTGCTAAAACATATTTAAGATGGCGACAGCCGCTGAAGCAAAGAAGGAGGAGTAAAAGGAGATACTGAAGGAGACTGATTCCGCAGATCAATTTTGGCACCCCAGATGGGACCCTCTCTGTCCGGCTGCAGAACCGGCTGAGAAGGGGGACATCCTAGGTAGGCCCCGGGGGATTCTCGGAGGAACTTCCCCTCTTCACTTGGTTGCTGCGGAGGCAGACAAGGACCATCTATCAAGCAGTCCCCCTGCAGGGGGAAGGGGAGGAACCTTTAAGCCGTGTGGAGTCGTCCCACACAAGGTGAGGAGCCGTATCGCTCCCCAAGAAACCGCAAGACCGTGGGGAGGTTCCCCACGCCAGGTGAAGGAAGCTATATTGCTCGCCCCTTGGTTGTATTGTTGGGCTCAACAGGGACTCACGCCGGGTGAGGGGGAGACCTCAAGAAACCGTAAGATCGTGAGAGAATAGTAACTTGGGCACTCCTTGCTGGGATAGCAGGAGCGCTGTTTGGAATAGCTATCATTTTATACATCTGTTGTAAATCACAGTATCACAGTATCACAAGGTTGGAAAGGACCTCTGAGATCATCAAGTCCAACCTATAACCCAACACTAACACCAACACTAACTCCAACCCATCATCTAAACCATGGCACTCAGTGCCTCATCCAATCTCCCCTTAAACACCTCCAGGGTCGGCGACTCCACCGCCTCCCTGGGCAGCGCATTCCAATGGCCGATCACCCTTTCAGTGAAGAACTTCTTCCTCACATCAAGCCTAAACTTTCCCTGACGAAGCTTGAGTCCATAAATGTCCGGTACCGTGTATATTCTGAGCTCAGAGATTTAAGAAACACCAAGCTAACTAGTGAAAGCGCTTTGTGTGGTTCGGTGTTTTGTTTTGTAGCTGTAAGTTGGTTTTGTGTTGTGTTTTGTTTGTTTGACGGGGCGCAGGCGGAATTGGGGTTTTGCCCACGACGAGCAAGTAAGCCTTCGGTATTATGAGTGGTTTTGGGTTCCACCAGAAGAGACCCTTAAGAGGACCTTTTGCGCCCCTTTGATAAAAGAACTTTTCGCCCCAGACAGAGAGGTCAGAGTTTAGTGTTATTGTTTAGCGTCGTTTGTTTTTATTAATATATGAGAAGAATTTTTCCATGTATTTTAAGAAATTGGTACCATGTATATTTAACTTCATTAACAGTGCTATCATGATATAAGCCCGTGGGATCACAAGGGTGGTGAGTGTAATAATAATAATAATTTGTGCTTTTATAATAATATTTAGGTTTTGATAAAGTGGAAATTTAGATAACGTAGAATTTAAGAGAAGATTTTGTGATATAGTAGGCTTTGATATTTTAAATGTAAGACGTATATTCGGGTAGAAGAAGCATTGTGGATAAGGTGTTGTTGTTGTAACTGTGGGAGGTACCTTAAGAGTTAAGAGCTAGGAAACACAGCCAACAGAAGAGTTCCCACGGTGAGTTTGAAAGCTGGGAGGAGACTGAATATCAAAGGGATTGTGAGTTTAGCATTAGAAAGGGAAAATTTAAAAGAAGGAAAAAGCAAGTTGAAGAGACTGTGGTTCTGCAGGTAGCATTGGGCAGAGGTGTATGAACCGGGATAAGGTATACAGACGGCAGCAGCTTCCTTCAACAAGGTCAAAGGTAAGGCTGGATATGCGGTAACCACTACTGATCAGGTAATAGAAGCCCAGGCTCTCCCATCCAACACTTCAGCACAGAAAGCAGAAATCATAGCCCTAACCCGAGCCTTACAGTTAGCAAAAGGGAAAAAGATCAACATTTGGACTGA
Source organism: Dromococcyx pavoninus (assembly GCA_033558185.1). Classification (NCBI taxonomy): domain Eukaryota; kingdom Metazoa; phylum Chordata; class Aves; order Cuculiformes; family Neomorphidae; genus Dromococcyx; species Dromococcyx pavoninus. Next base: position 721,337 of record JAUMJL010000790.1, read on the forward strand.
TTCTAAGTATGCGTTTGGGGTGGTCCATGCTCATGGAGCGGTCTGGAAAGAAAGGGGACTTTTGTCCACCCAAGGAAAACATTTAAAACATGCTGAAGAGATCCTTAACTTGCTAGAAGCAATTCAATTACCAGAAAAGGTAGCCATCATGCACTGCAAGGCTCATCAGAAGGGGACTACGGATCAGGAAATAGGTAACTCTATGGCAGACCATGAAGCCAGGAGAGTGGCTGAAGAAGGCCTAGCAGAACTTCGGTCTTTAATCCCGGACGGTAAAATCCAAATTGATCAAACTCCTAAATATTCAAAGGAAGACCAAAAATTGATTAGAGACCTAGAGAGAAGAACGGAGGAAAATGGTTGGGTTAAGACACCACAAGGGAAAATAGTAGTGCCTAGCACATTACTCTGGGCTATAATAATGGCTGAGCATAGAAAAACTCACTGGGGAGTTGAGGCCTCATATAAACACCCGAGCAAGTGCATTGTTGCCCTTAAATCTGTACACAACCATCAAACAAGTGACACAACAATGTGACATTTGTTTGCAAAATAACCCTCAAACAACCCGGAAGGTTGAATTAGGGCATATAGGGAAAGGTAATCTCCCCGGGCAGTGGTGGCCGATCGATTTTTTCAGAACTCCCTAGGGAGAGGGGATTTTGATACCTGTTGGTATTAACTGACACCTTTCCAGGATGGCCAGCAGTGTTCCCTTGCCGATCGAACAAGGCTAGAGAAGTGACTAAGGCCTTGTTACATGAAATTATACCAAGATTTGGGGTGCCAGCAGTAATATCCTCAGACAGAGGCCCTCATTTTGTGGCCAAAGTTACACAACAAGTTAGTAGGCTCTTGGGGATAGACCGGCAATTACACATCCCTACAGGCCACAAGCGAGTGGTCAGGTGGAAAAGAAGAACCACCTTCTTAAATTACAAATTGTAAAGTTGGGTCAAGAAGCTGGATTAGCTTGGCCTCAGTCACTACCCTTGGCTTTGTTACGCATTAGAATCAAACCAAGGACTAAGGAAGGATTAAGCCCTTTTGAAATACTGTATGGAAGACCTTATATGGTTCAAGCAGGAACATCAGCACAAGTTGGCACTGAAGTGTTAACTGATTATGTAATAAGTTTACAGAAACAGCTTAGAGAAATAGAAAATTTGTCTTGGGAACTCGTGCCTGTGGTTTGGATGGACCAAAACAAAACACAATGCCAGGTGATTACGTGTATGTCAGATCTCTTTCAGACTCACCTCTGGAACCAAAAGGGGATGGAACATTTCAGGTCTTATTGACAACATACACAGCTGTTAAAATACAGGAGCAGTCATCATAGATACATCACTCCAGGGTGAAGAAAGCCCCTAAACAATGCTGGGAGTCAACAGAAACTGGACCTTTAAAGCTCCAGCTCTGGCAAAAAAAAAATCCTTAACCAAACAGGTTTTAACAAGACTGGCACATGGAAGGTCTGAACTTTTAAAATGACTAGTAGTGTAATTGAATTATTAATACCTTTTTGTATCCTTCCTCTTGCCTACAACCAAGAGCTTACTGACTGGCCTTGGAATCACGCTCAGACAACCCACACTGGAATAATGGGAAATGTAGACCCAAAACCAGAACTAGCTACCGTGTTTTTCTTGGGAATGAAGTGTACCAAAGAAATCAGTGGGGACCGAGATAATGAGGACAGAGTTGCCCGAATGTGGGTGAAGATAGGAGATAAGATAGAAGTGAGGTGTCAAATATATAATGAGAACAATAACACCCGAATTCTGGGAGTCCATGCCACCCGTGTTGGTGTCAGAAAGGTAGATAAAATTATCCTTTTAAATAAGACCATATGCTATAAATCACAAGAGTGTTGGCATAATTTTACTTTAACCGAGACTGTTTTCATAGTATGCCTAGGGGAGGAATCCCAGACAACAGCTTTGACTTACAGGATTAAAATTGATACAATAGTGCCAACCACTGTTTCTCCTACCACCACAGTTCCACTGACCACATCAGTACACAATCCAAGAAGTTCTGAAATTGTACCTGATCCAAAAACTTTTGTAATTGGACCATATGCAATCAGAAATACAGGACAACAACAGATGCTGTTCAATCCACAATGGTCTCTTAAACGTGTTGAGTTGTTAATGCAAACCAATGTTTCTGAAATACAACCTGCCATTCTTAAAAACATCCTTCGGAGGATGGACGACCTGGCTAAGGAAACAGGTAAAACAGGTACCCTTCAAAAGGCGAATGCAAAGAGACCCAACCGGTGTGTCGGGAACAGGACTGGGAATTTTAAATGGAATTGACTCAGAAATATTAATGAATAAGCTAGCTACTGCAACTAATGATGTGTCAAAGTTACAACGACCTTTGCAGTCTTCCCTATCGGCTTTAGGAACTGACCAATGGTTACTATCAAAAGTGCTACCCAGGTGGGAAAAGGTGAATGAACATGACCACGAAATGATAATAGATGCACTTGGCATGGTCCAAGATAACGTTTCTTTGGCTCTTAGTTGCATAGAGGCCCAAATGCGGATGCAATCAGTGGCTGCCTCAATTATAAGAGAAGGCGAAGAGGGCACCTTCCCTACCGAAATTCGGAAAGTCATTTGGGATAGTGCCACTGAATCGGAAAGAGAACTCCAGTCCTGGTGGACGCTGGTAAAGTTCGCCTATGACCCCATTACTAATATGGTCACGACTATTACTATTTGTAATGCTTCAATATATGTAATCATTGCATTGGGGTTGAATCACAATGGAACTGTGGTCTGTCCTTTTGAACATAGAACATGGGCTCGAATGGTGAGTAACAAATGGCAAACTATAAATTTAGAATCTTCCTTGTGAAAGAACAACAAGGGTTTGTCTGTGAAAGTAATACAATTGAAGTTCAAGACATTTGTCTCGATATTGAGCAAAGTATTTGCCATTTCGAAATCCATCCGGACACTAATCAAAAGACAGTACTTGTATATATTGGTCAGGGTTGTGTGTTTTTGAGAACTGCTTGTAACTCTATAACGGTAGACAAGATAGTTGTAAATAGTAAGAACCATTCCAGTTTCTGTATTTGTAATTTTGTTAAAATTGTTGGGTGTGACTTTTCTTATTTAGCACCAGTCATATCCCACCAGCTGGTACGATCTAACTATACAATGTTCCACAAGTTGTCACCTGTACCTATTGGAATGAATCTTGCATTGGTAAAACAGTTGATGAAACACCAGGATTTAATCCAAATCTTGAAGGAAATCCAGGAGAATGGACAGAAAGCCTTGGTAACTGTTCACCATGACATTACAGAAATTCACAGTATCTTGAAAAGAGTAGAGAGAGATGCACAACATAACTGGTGGGATGTGCTTTTTGGATGGTCACCTACTGCTACTGGCATTCTAAATAAGCTGTGTCACCCCATTATTGTTCTTTTGGTATTAGTTCTAATCAGCTTTTTTTGTCTGCAATATTGTGTGTTTGGAATTGGAATCCACACTTACTGCACATGAGAACGCTTTAAGAAGTAGCTTTCAAGCAAAGTATTATCCAGTTCCCCTTCGAGAAATAGATTGTGTATAAGGCAAACGACTTTGCCCAGGATAAAAGACAGGGGGGAATTGATATAGTAGGGGCTAACTAGAAAGTAGAATGGAGTTAAAATTTAGAAAGACAGCTGTGGGAATAATATGCACAGAAAGAATCTCACAACATAGTTTTGCAAACTGAAATAAGGAGGTAAGGCTTTGAGGCCTTGAGCAATGATAAGAAGGAACTGGTACGCTCTGTGTAGTGATAAGAAGGAATCAGTTTGCAAGTATCAACAGTCTACCGGCTACGTTAATGATTTCTCGGAAATGTAATGAATATGGTATGAATGTATGCTTTAAATAATGTCTTTTAGGGGTGGTCGGCGCGCTGGGTTTTTTTTGGAGCTATCCGACCTGCCGTCTGCCAGCGAATAAACGTACCTTCTTTATAACTCGATAAGAGTTATGGAGTCTGATTCTGCATATCAGAAGGACTGCACCCTGTGGAAAGGACCAATGCTGGAGCAGTTCATGAAGAACTGCAGCCCATGGAAAGGACCCACGTTGGAGAAGTTTGTGGAGGACTGACTCCTGTGGGTGGGACCCCACGCTGAAGCAGGGGAAGAGTGTGAGGAGTCCTCCTCCTGACAAGGAAGGACTGGCAGAGACAACGTGTGATGAACTGACCGCAACCTCCATTCCCCTGCGTCGCTCGACAGGAGGAGGTAGAGAAGCCAGGACTGAAGAAGCCTGGGAAGAAGGGAGGGGTGGGGGAAAGGTGTTTTAAGATTTGGTTTTATTTCTCATTATCCTACTGTGATTTGATTTGCAATAAATTAAATTAAGCTCCCCCAGTCAAGTCTGGTTTGCCCGTGATGGTAATTGATGAGTGATCTCTCCCTGTCCTTATCTCGACCCACAAGCCTTTCGTTATACTTTCTCTCCCCTGTCCAGTTGAGGAGGGAGAGTGAGAGAGCGGCTTGGTGAGCACTGGCATCCAGCCAAGGTCAACCCACCACATCCAGCACGGGTTCTCCATAGACTTCAGTATTCTCAGGAAACTGAAAGGATTCAAATTTATAAGAAAAGGGGGGACTGAGACAAAGGGATTGGTAATCTTCAACTTTAGATGGCAATCTTAGTTAATGGTAACATCAAGGATCACTCCACTGCTATCTGCTAAAGCTAAGGAAGTCACAGATCAGACACCTGTGAAAGAAGATAAAAGGATCACCTGGAGTAGCCAAAATTAGTTTAAATGGGCAATAAAGGGGTACTGTTGTATTGTAAACCAGACACAAGATAGTATGTAGTTAGTTCCAGGAATAGGAGGGGAATAGTTAAACGATTTTGGGAAATGTAATAAATATGCATGTATTTAGTAAATATAATAAGGAGACTTGCATGTACTCTTGGGAAGCACTTATGGAGGAATACCCCCAGTGCTTCCCCGGCCGTAATTAAAAGGATACCTGCTTAACAGTGTCTCAGGCTGTTGGGCTATTTTCTTTGTTTCCGATTTGGCACCCACCCATATGGGACCATCTTCTCTGCTCAGCTGCAGGACCCATTGAGAACAGGACTCCCTAGGGTACCCCTGGGATTTTCTCCGGAGGGACTCCTCACCTTAAGTGGATCACTGCGGGAGCAGACAAGAACTATCTATCTGTAAAGGTATCCCTTATTTTGTAACTTTGTAATTCTGGGTAATTTGGAGATCGGTCATTTGGAGAAACTACCTGTAAAACGTGAGACGAGATCTCCGTGTGGTAGTATATACCGGGCTGCTAGTGCCTCAATAGTATATTTGGTTGGTAGTGTACTTTGCTCGGTGTACTCTGATACACTGTCATATACTTGGACCACTGGCTTTCAGACCTTTAGACTGAAATTTATTTCATTATATTGATTACGGTTTTGTTCTGGGATAGTTATCACTGGTTATGAATGAATCATTTTAAGCTAAAGCGAGTTTTTTTTAAAACTAATAACTTGCGGGATTTAGTTGATTGCTGTTGCGCTTGGTGTGAGTCCTATATTGTTACTTGTGTTCATATCTTTGAAGTTAAATGTTCTCAGTGTAGAAAGGCAAATTTTATTGTTTAACCTGTTTTTATTGGAGAGAGAGGGGAGTGGTCTGATTCTGTTTGTAAACTAGGTGACTTGGGGGATGTTAACATTGCACGTCAGAATGTCGAAAATAATCTTAGGGATTGTTGTGACCATTATTTTGATAGTTTTAATTATCGTCGTCTGTTGCCGTGTTAGAAATCTCGTGCATAGTATAATGGAGAAACTCAAGCAATGTTGTTCTGCCTCTAGTATAGGACAGAGATGCTTAAAACTAATGAATTGTGATAAAGAGCTGGAAGAAAGGGTGGAGGATCTGGTCCCACCTTTTCAAGATTTAAAGGAAGATGAAGAATCCTCAGATAAGGAGGATAATAGTGAGAGTAAAGGTGAGAATTTTCCCCCCATAACTTCACGTACTAGGAGTAAAGCGGGACCGATAATTCAGGCACCTTTGAGGCAGGCCATGGGGCCCGTAGGTCCTACTTGAATTAAGGTGCCTTTTTCAATGGGAGATTTAGATGCTTGGAGGGAGGTTGTGAAGGGATATAGCCCTAACTGAAACTGAGAGACAGCGAGTAGTGAGCTGTAGTGAAAACAGCTTGCACTCAAGCACACGCCTTAATCACAGCCAGAGCCTTACCAGGGGATGTAGATCATTATCTACCTGTAACTGACCCCAATGGGATCCAAATGTCAGTGCAAAATGCCAGCTGTTAAAGAGATACCAAGATTGAATCCAATTGGGGCTGGAGAATGCAATACCAAAACCTGTTAATTGGTCAGCCCTGTATGCAATCTAGCAGAGGTTAAACAGAGTCGCGTATGGAACGTTTAGCTAAACTTAGGGGGACTATGCAGAAATTTACCACTTTGGTCCCTGCTTCTGATGCTGGGAGGCAGCAGTTAGTTTCTTTGTTTTTAGGAGGATCTGAGATAAGAGACTTAGAAAAACTGATTGAAGAGGCTTGGAGAGTATTTCCTAATTGAGACAGATAACAACAAAAGGAGAAGATTAGGGAGGACTATAACAGCAACAGTGGCAGCTTTCTTCTTATTCAGTTTTAAATCAACAACTGGTACCCGAAAGTCATCATTTTATTAACATTATAGGTGCTACTGGCCAAGCTGAGAAGGAGCCCTTTTGGCGACCTATTGAATATAGGTTAGGAAGCAAGGTAGGAATTAATCATTCTTTTTATATTTACCAAAATCTCTTAAGCCTTTGTTAGGAAGGGATTTGTGAGAGCAGCTAGGGGCAGAAATAATATTTAGTGGAGAAGAGTGAAGAATGAGGAATTAGTTGAGGTTTTGAGTTTAACCTTAATACAAGGACTGAAAAGGGATAAAAGAAATAGTAGACAGATTACTGGGGTATGGACTATTGATAGAATGTAAATCTGAATAGAACACCCCAATATTGCCAGTTAAGAAGCCAGATGGTAAAAGTTATCGGTTAGTACAGGACGTAAGAGTAATAAACAAAATTACAGAGGAGTTGTATCCTGTATAATGAGACTTCCATGTACTCGTGGGAGGAATATCCCCAGCCAGAATTAAAAGGATACCTGCTTAACACTATCTCAGGCTGTTGGGCTATTTTCTTTGTTTCAGCTCCCACCCGAGTCCTCCACGGGCTGCAGGGGAATGTCTGCTCCACCGTGGAGCACTTCCTCCTCCTCCTTTCTCTGACCTTAGTGTTCCTTCTGCTGTTTCTTTTTGTTCCCTCCTCCTCTTGCTGCCCAGCGTTTTTTTGCCCTTTCTTAAACATGTTATCACAGAGACACCACCAGCTTTGCTAATTGGCTCAGCTTTTGCCAGCAGTGAGTCCATTGCTGATGAAGTCATGAACAGCCAAGAATTTAACTTCCCAAGACTCAATTTGAGTTTTAGAAAGCGGGTATCTTTATTTGCGCGGAGAGACTCTGGGGATCTCTCCTCTCAGAGCTTTGATTTCCTGTAACACCTGATTGCATTTTATTGGGTAAATCATTTACATTTTTCGATTTTTTGATTAACATATACACACCTTTAATACACAATGCATCTTCTTCCTCTTATCTATGTAGTCTTGCAGACATCTTGGCCTTCCTTATCCTTTGTTCTTTACACAATCAACACATTCCTTAGTATAGCCACTGTTAACCTCTTTGCATTGTTAGAACTTCATCTTTTTTTAATGCCTAGCTCCCTATCACTGAGCTGGCTGGAAGTGGCTGTCTGGCACAGGGCAGCCCTTTACCCCTTCCCACAGAGATCACCTCTGCAGTGCCCTCCCCTCCCCCTCCCCCACTACCAAGCCTTGCCACATATACCCAATGCACATACACATTGTTACCGTGACAATCCCTATTGTCTGGGAAGAAGGGTAGAGTTTATATTAAGGTGTTTCAAAGAGGCAAGGGGTGGAGTATATCGGGCATAACTGGCAAGGTACTGGAGGTGGAGGCTGCAGGCCTGATGCGTGTGGGAGGGGGTCAGGGACTGCCTTCTGCCAGCCACAGCTGGTTCCAGGCCAGCTCAGCAACAGATGACACCAACCCATTGATGCCAAAACTGGAACCAATCAAAGAAGCACATGGCACCTGTGCTAAAACATACTTAAGAAAGGGTGATAGCCACTGGGGGCAAGATATGCCAGAGCAGAGAAGGAGATACTGGAGGAGACACAGGCAGAGGCACAAAGGGGAGCGCAGCCTGTTAAGGAATCCCCATTGGAGCAGTTTAAAAGAGTAATAAACAAGGAGTGACAAAAAAGGAAACCATTCCACACTGACTCCCAACCTCCTGTGCCCACCCACCACCTCATTGAAGGGACTGAGTATAAAATGTAGCAAAAGCAAGGGCATTGGAAACTAGGAAGGAGGGAGAAGAGGTGCCTGGAGCAAAGCTGAGTCAGGCAAAGGAGAAAGGGTATTTTTCCTGAGTGTTTGTTTGACTCTTACTTGTTTCTCACTACCCAAATCCATAATTATAAGTTGATGAAATTGGCAATAAATTAAATACAGTGAAATTCCATGACTAAAGACTGTTTTTCTCATTATGCCTGAGTTAAGAGTGTGAATGGGTCCAAGAGATATGGGCTCACTGCACTGAGATGAGATTCTCCCCCAGGACATAGAAGAGCATACTATTGCACCACTCTGGGGTGACCCAAACACTACTTAAACCAATGGAAAGACTCTGCTGGAGTGAAGATTCAAAGAGCCCATGCAGCAAAATAAGAACGTTTCTCATCTCAACACACTAGGCACAGCCAATGGAAGAGCCTCTCTCACCCAAGCAGTCTTGACCAATAGCTTCACACATAGGTACAGGGGAAGCATAGGTTTTGGGGACAGAGTCCAGAAAGTAGAGATGCCAGGAGGGCCATCTACCCAGAGCCCTCCATGCTCTGTTGAGAACCCTTCCCAAGGCATGGCTTACCTTTCAAATCAAAACCCGAGAATAACACCCACTGCCATCCCTAAGGCATTTCCCTCTTCCTGTTCTCTACTGTGCCTCAGAGCCAGCCAACTCCACCGACCATGCTCTGGCTTTTCTAATTGCTTGACAAGTGTAGTCTTGGACACAGAAGCTGGACCTGCCTCCTCTTAAAGGGTCAAGCATTTTTGGAACCATCACTAATTGACAAAAGAAGAACGGAAAATAAACCCAGATCTTGCAAATGGTCAGAGGCTGAGCGATCCCTTGAGAAAGTGTCATATACATTTGCTCTGTTCTTATCCCTTTCTTTCGACATACACTTCTGGTCACTGTCAATGAAAGGATACTAGATGGACCTTAGGTCTGACTCAGTATGGCTGTTATTATGTTTTCAATCAGTGGAATAAATGGGGAAAGGGAAAAAGGGAGACTGGAAGAGGGGAAAAAATGCAAAAAGCAATTTCTTTAATAAATTTTGTAATCACTTTTATTTATAAAACAAAAAATCCTTCCATTTCAAAACCCATGGAACTCAAAAGCTTTGAGTATTTTCAAGGATTTTATTTTTAATTCTGACTTGTTCTATCATAATTCTACTCAATTTATATAGTCATCAAAAATAAGCTTAGCAGGAAAATTTTCCTCTGTGGAAAAATAATTGACTTTGTATCAAAAAAAGAAAAAAAAGCTTTTCTGATGAAAATGTGTGACATCTAGTCACCCCAAGCTCCTTTCCCCAAGCTCCTTTTCCAAGTCAAAAGCATACGCAGAGGGTGATGCATGATCCAAGATGGGCTGACTGTGGGGCAGGCTGCTGCATAGGAGGGGGAGGAGGTGCGGCAGCAGGGGCTGCCCCTGCCCCCCCCCCCCCCCCCCCCCCCCCTTTTTACAAGGGGGAATGGCTTTAAACTGGAAGGGGGAAGATTTAGATTAGACATTAGGAAGAAATTCTTCACAACAAAGGTGGTGAGACACTGGCACAGGTTGCCCAGGGAAGCTGTGGATGCCCCCTCCCTGGAAGTGTTCAAGGCCAGGTTGGATGGGGGGGTCTTGAGCAGCCTGGTCTGGTGGGAGGTTTCCCTGCCCATGGCAGGGGGGTGGAACTAGATGATCTTTAAGGTCTCTTCCAACACAAACCATTCTAGGATTTTAGGGAAGGCCATTTACTTAACTAGTTGACCACTCAACTGATACAGCTGTTTATCTAAACCAGTCCCATTTGTGTTGAGATATGTTCAGCTTCCTTTACGATGCGTGTGATCACTTCCCACATTCTTTTCTGAGCTTCATGAGTTCATCACCCTTGCCTATCTTCTCTGAGCCTTCTTCCATTGTAGGGGTTTTGTTGTTCAGTCACACCTTGGTTCTCAGCTCACCTTCCCTCATAGAGCAGTTCTCTTGCTGCTCCTTGACAGTTAGTTCAGACCTTGTTGAGCCCTGAGCTGAGCACCATGGAGTGTGGTGCACAGGCTGGACAGGGATTTGCCCTCATGGCTCCCCCACAGCTCCAGGCTGACCTCCAAACCCTGCAGGATGCTGTAATCAGCCCCCCACCTCTCCAAACCCTTCAGTAGCCATCAGATGAAGGTATGGGGATTTATTAATAAGATGCAGCTAATCTATACTACTTATCCCAGGGGTGGAGTATATCAGGCATAACTGACAAGGTACTTTGGGGGATTTGTTTTTTGTTCCTACTTGACTGTTCCCATTCAGGCTAAGCCACTATATTCTCATGAGAACAGGTGTAACAGGTGTGACAAAACTAGTTCTAAAAGGGTTATAAGTGGCCAGTCATGTCTAAGTAGGTGCTGGCTAGTACACTTGTCTGGCTGAGCCCTGCACCTGATCACCACAGTCTATGCTCTCTTCTTATTAAATCGCTTCTTAACTATATCTCTGTGCAATTTTACTCTATACCCTGTGTCTGTGAGTGCTGTTAGGTGTCAGGAACTGGTGCGACTGGCATGAGTGGATATGGGCACAGCAACTGGAGACAGACCAGGGGCATAGGCACCCCTGGCCTCTGATGACAGTAACTGGAATGAGTGAAGACTTCAACTTCAGCCACTGGAACAGGACTGATGCATGTCCTGGACACAGCACCTGCAGGGACTAAGGTGAGTGAGGGAGGGTCTCAGCAGCTGGAGTAGGAATGCAGATCACAGGCCCATGTGCCTGTAGTCAGCTGCTGGTGGGGCTGGAGTGTCTGTATCTTCACCAGATCTGGTATGCATGGGTATGTGTATATGCATAATTCACTAGCAAACTTCAAGCTGGACTACCTGGTGAGTAGGAGGAGGTCCTGGGCCCAGGCAAGGGTATTCAGTGGATCTGTGAGCATGGGGATGTCTATGAGATGAATGTGCAAGTGCGTGCATCTGTTTGCTAGTGAGCATCAAGGTGGACTATCTGGTGAGTACACTTGTTGTGCTGGTTTTGGCTGAGATAGAGTTAATTTTCTTCATAGTAGCTGGCATGGGGCTGTGGTTTGGATTCGTGCTGGAAACAGTGTTGATAACACAGGGATGTTTTAGTTATTGCTGAGCAGTGCTTGCACAGAGTCAAGGCCTTCTCTGCTTCTCACCCCACTCCACCAGCAAGCAGGCTGGGAGTGCACAAGATGCTGGAAGGGGACACAGCTGGGACAGTTGACCCCAACTGAGCAAAGGCATATCCCATGCCATGTGATGTCATGCTCAGCAATAAAATTAGGAGGGAGGTTGGTGAGAGGGAGGCTGCTTGGGGATTGGCTGGGCATTGGTTGGTTGGTGGTGAGCAATTGTTTTCATTTGCATCACTTGTCTTTCTTGGGGTTTATTTCTCTTTCTCTGTTATTCTCCTTTTCTTTACCATTTTTATTGCTATTATTTTATTTTATTTCAATTATTAAACTGTTTTTATCTTAACTCATGAGTTGTCTCACTTTTACCATTCTGATTCTCTCTCTATCCCACTGGTTGGGGGAGTAAACAAGTGGGGAAATCATTGATGCGTGGAGTCAGCAGTCTTTCTCAATCTCATTCTTTTCATCTCTTGACTAATGCTGAGTTGTATCTGCAAACCTGGTTAGAGCTCAAAGTTCTCTTCTTATCTTGTCCAGCTGGCACAATGTCCCCCAGGCTACTGGTCCAAGTTAGCCTCCCCTTCCTTCTTTCCTGCTTATGCATTCCTCTGCCCCCTCCTCCCTTCCTGCCATTAACCCCTTATGCATTCCTCTGCTATCAACTATGCCTATTGCTTAATTGTAAAATTTTACTATATCAGTTCTCCCCTGTCTTTTACCCTGGGCCTTATTTTATAAACATTATTAAAATACAGAAAAATGACAATAATTATTAGTAGTGTGGTCAAGGTTTGGTATAGCTTATATTTCCACCACTCATATCTATTGGGTTGCAGCCAACAGTGGAGTAAATTAGCTCTTCTTGGTGGCAAATATAGAAGCTAATCCAGTCTTGCCCTTGGCCCACAGATTACTTATGCCTTTTTAGATTAACTTTCAAACAGTTTTAACAATTATTCAACATATTTAACTTCTACAATCCTTTAAACAATTTTAGACTTATCCAACTTCTACAATTCTGTTTGACCATAACAATTTTAACATATAACAATTTTCAAGCAACATTAATAATGATAACATCATTTATATTGCCGTTTCGAGGAACTCGGGAGCAACGGAAGTGGGAGAAGACAAAGATGTACACTTACATGGATAACTGCAAAGGGGACAAAAGAGAAGTTTCGGCAAAACAATCAATGCAATAGCTAACAAAACAGACACCAAGTAATATATGATTATTATCACGTGAATTTCCGTATCCATGCTGTGTGGTTTTGGGCGAGATCAGCCTAAGTGGTCTGGTCCCCTGGTCCGCTGATGTCTGCGCCCCTGTTAGCCTGAAGCGCGTGCATCATTTCGATCTAGAAACTTCTATCTCAGATTTAAGCGAGGAGTAATAGGCAATATTTCACTTTGGAAATATTTTCCAGTTTTATCTTTTTCATTGGTTGGTGTCTTTTCCACTTCTTGTAACTATCACCAGTATGCTTAATTGTCCACATAAAATATTGCAACATACAACAAATCAGTATTCCTAATGCTACAATGATTATGCATGTCACAAATAATTGCCCCCTTTTCTATAATATTGATTCAATATGTACAGGTAACTGGGAGTAGTATAGCCCTTGAGCGTATAAGCGTATGTAACACAATAATGCTATTCGTACGCTTAAACAAAATAAAATTCCTAATACTATAACAATTATACTTGCAACAAACAACTGCTTTATCCAAGCAAAGTTAGGTAGTCAAGATGTAAGCTTTTCCCAAATTTGATGTAAATCTGTTTCTACTTGTCTTTCCTGATTAATATAGGTACAAGTCTGATTTATTACCATACACAATCCGCCTTCCTTAGCTAAAAGCATATCCAGGCTCACTCTATTTTGCATGACTACCTTACTTAGAGACCCAACTGACCTTACTTAGAGACCAAATCTGACCTATCCATAGTCAGATTTTCCTATTCATTCTAAGGTGGCTGAAATATTAACAATTACCTTTTCTAATTTACTTACTCCTAATTGGGGAAAGAGCCACCTGTAGTGGATTGACTTTTGATCCACGGAAGTATTCCATATCTTCCTTTAACATAACCCGACATATAAATAGGGTGTAGATAAGAGAGTACACTCTCTTCTTCTTCTGGAAAGTCTGGGGAGCAGAAGGTTCCTGCATTGGTCCTGTCTGCTGCCAAGCCTGTGGAAAATTTTTTAATGGGTTGGATTTGGCTGTCCGGCTCTCCACAGGGGAGGTGGTGTGGTAAGATTTCATTAATTCTTTACTTTGTTTGTGTAGTGGATTGACTTTTGGATTTTTCAGATCTTCCTTAAAAAAATGGCCTTTACAGGTCTTCCTTAACAGCGGAGGTCAGGATCCACTGAAGTATTCCATATCTTCCTTTAATGTAACACAACATGTAAATAGGGTGTAGATAAGAGAGTGTGCTCTCTTCTTCTTCCGGGAGGCTGGAGAGCAGGAGCTCCGTTGCTGCTGGTCCTGTCTGGAGCTGAGGCCTGCAGTGGCTGCTGTTGTCTGCCCATGCGTGGGGGGAGAGTCCTGGGTTAGATTTAGCTGTTCTGATTTCCTCAAGGGAAGTGGTGAGACTCCATTAGTTCTTTACTTTGTTAGTTTTGTCCTTTTTCCCATTTTCCATTTCCCCTTTTCCCTTTCTTGGGAGTTTTGCATGATATCCTTGCGGTGTAGTTCTTTGTATTTAGAAAATATAGAAATATATATACAGTGGGATTTTGGTTTCTTCTATATTTTTTTTCCTTAAAAAGGGGGTTAAGGTTTGGGAAAGAGGCAGACTGAGCGGTTGGAGAGCTTGGGAAAGCTAGCTCAAACCAGCTCAGTTTGTTACTGGGTGTTATAGTTTTATGCCAGGTGTTATATAGATCCTTTTTGTCCTTTTTCCCATTTCCCTTCCCCTCTTCCCTTGCTCCTTTGCATATCCTTGAGGTGTAGTTGTTCGTATTTAGAAAAATACAGAAATATATATATTTAGTGTGATTTTGGTTTCTTCCATAGTTTTTATTCTTTGAAAGGGAGAGAGGCAGACTGAGCGGTTGGAGAGTTTGGGAAAGCTAGCTCTAACCAGCTCACCACCTTACAAAACTATGGAACTTTTTTTCTCGTTTGATCAGGCCCCATTAACTTCTGTGAGATTGATTTCAAATTGTCCCACTTTAAGGGTGTTGTTAGTGACAGATCCCCATACCTGAAATTGAGGATGCCAGATTCTAGATAGGTTTCTGGTAATGAAAATGGGTTTCCCTAGAAATTCTAAACCACCATACTTTCTTTTTGTTATTAAGACTATTGCAAATAAATTTGGGAATTGTCCCATCTAAGTCACTAGACTGGAGTTTATCATATGGCCAGCTCCAATTTTCATATGGCACTAGGATGCCATAGAGTGGGAGGTAGGATTCCTTTTAATCACTTTTAGGAAAGGCTGTACACATCCAACAATCAATAGGTTTAAAAGTCTGGACATGTTTGTAGTCAGTTGTACATACAAATTTCAATCCCAGGAATGCCTGTTAGAGTAAAAAGAATTAACAGCTCTTTCTCAGAAAGTGAAGTTTTAATGGTCCAGACTGTTTGGCTCCCCATCGTTGTCTAGGATCCTTCTTGATTCAGGAATAATGGATCCAAGAGATCACTTCTCTCACTTTAATAGTAGTATAAGTTGTTAGCAAAACCTGAAATGGTCCATCCCACTTAGGTTCCAAAGATGAGTCTGAAAGAGATCTGATATAGTATAAATTGATCCATCAGGACCAGAGCGCAAGTATAAAGGACTGATTTTTCTATTTTTCTTTTTTTTATGCCATTTTTGCCTTACGAGGCTTTCGGAGAGCCCCTCGAGTCACAGACGTATCCTCACAGAGGTAGAGTCAGTGCTCCCTTTATTGTGCTTCCACACGTTACTTTATACTCACAATCTGTGTTCACACGCTACAAGTGTACATATAATTGGCTACTACATGCTGTCCATTTGGTATATTCTCTGTCTTAATTGGTTATAAGTTTCTGTCCATGCACTGTTACCTGATACCCTGCAGCCCTCCTTCTCCTGCAGCTGAAACCTCCTGTTCCACATTCTCTTTATTATCTATCAGCTAACATTCCATTTTTTCATAACATGCCAAGGTCACTGTATCCCTGTCATTTGGCAAGTAGGCAGGGTTGTGCCCTGATTCTTCTAAAATATTCTCTACACCAGGCACTTCTGTGACCCACACTCCTGGATATACCTGATCTTTTATTTCTTTTGGTATTTCTGCCCCTTCAGAAAAGCTTATTAAGGTTAAACTTAAAACTTCAATTAATTGGTCACTTGCAACCTTAAATTCTATTCCTTCTTTTCCAAATTTTATTTCTGCTTCCATTTTTTCCAACAAATCCCATCCCAATAAAGGTTTTGGTGAATTTGGCATATAAAGGAATTTATGTATTCCCAATTGTTTGCCTAATTTAAACTTCAAAGGCTGGAGAAAATATGCCTTCTCAGTTTGGCCAGTTGCTCCTTTTACCGTTACAAAATCATTATCTGCAGGTGTTAATGCCTTATTTACAACTGAAAATGTTGCTCCTGTGTCTACTAAAAAGTTCTACTCCTTGTTGTTGCTTTCCTAGCTTTAATATAACCAGTGGATCCGCTAGGGTAGATTCCCAGGTCCCCATCAATCTTCATTATTTTCCTCTATAGGGGCCTGAGTCCGGGGAAGATTCATGATCCTTCTTCCCCTGTTCTCTCCTTTTGGGACACTCCCGCTTCCCGTGCCCCATTTGTTTACACCATGCACATTGGTTAATTCCTAATGGTGGTCTCCATGGACCCCTTCCTTCTGGGGTTCCCGTTTCCCTTTTTTCTAAATCTCCCTGCTGTAAAGCTGTTACGAGTGCCCTTCTGTCTCTTCTATGATCCTCCTCTATAATTGTACTCTCCTTTTACCTTTCTTCCTCCTCCCTATTACTGAACACACTCCATGCCTCACAATAACTTTTCCAGATCCCATCCCTCTGGTGGCTGTAATTTTTGCAGTTTATTTCGAATGTTGTTTGTTGCCTGCCCGATAAAGAGGGATACCTATGGGGTTTTGGAAGACCAAGGACATGTTCTGGGCAATCCAGAGCAGCAGGACCTTAGTCTGGCTAAGGCATAGAGATATCAGCAGGCCGTGCAGGAATGTTGTTGCTAGGACACTGCAAGAGGAATTTGGCAAGATAAACAGCTTATCAAGTGAAAAACAAGAAAGGGGGGCGATGCACACGTGATTGAAACTAAGACCTTGAACAGGATCTGAAATTTACAACAGAGACGGGTGGGCAGTAGAGACTGACCTATTGTAAAGCAGCATTATTTGAGTGAACAGCACATGTTAACCAATCGTTCTTATTGTTATGCGTGAAAGTAGATAAGATAGACTATATAACCATTAGCAGTAAAGCAATAAACTCAGCTTCTGTCTGATCAGATACCAGCTGCTGAATTCCCACTTCTGACCCAGGGTCCAAAGGTGTATGTTTTCTCATGGTATCTTTTAATCTGTCAAGAAATTCCAATGGGCCTTCTTTAGGTCCTTGCTAGATAGCATAATAGGGCCGACCAGTTAATTGTTTTAGGGATCACATCCTCCATTCCCTTTATTACCCAGTCCAGGTAGGCAATTAATAGATCCTTCTGGCTGGCCCGATTTGGATCTTAGTGAGGGTTTTCTAAAGGAAAATGATCCTTGACATCCCTCATACAGTTTTGGTGTGATCTTCCATCAGCTCTCTAGCCTTCTTCAAAGTTAACTGTTTCTCTGTTTCAGTCATACAATCTAATAATAGTTGAATAACTCCCCAATTTGAATTATGTTGTTTCATTAAAAAACAAAAATGCCTTGTTACTACTGCACAATCAGCAAGATATCCCTTGGCAAAATTTTTCCAATTTTCCAAATCAAACAAATTAAAAGGGACTTTTATTAATACTGGTTCTCCCTTGGACCCGACCACTTCCTTTAATGGGGCTTGTATTACCGATCTTGCCTTGTCCCAGATGTGGGAAGAGACAGGGCTGGCAGATGGACTCCCCAGATCAGATCCTCCATCCCTCTCCTGTAATGGGGTTACAGGAGGTCTGTCATGCTCTGGTAACTCATTTCCTTCCAAACTTCTTATCTTTTCTGGATTCATACATCTCTGCCCTATGCTACATGCTGAACAACACCTCTTCAACTTGCCTTTCCCTTCTCTCAATTTCTCCTTTTCTAAGGCCTACACCATTGGATCCTGCAGGGACACTATTCCACAGTCGTTCTGATATTCCAGATGATTTTGGAGGGTAAAGAATAAATCTGCATATGAATACTCTTCCCACTTTCTCTCCCTCCTTAAAAATAGTGCTAATTGTAATAACGTGTTATAATTCAAAGTCCCATTTAAGGGCCATTTTTCCCCATCCTCTAATTTGTACATTGGCCATCATTGGTTACAATATTTTACCAATGCCTTTTTACTCATTGAACCTCCGGGCCCTCCTCCTATCTCTTTCCAGTGTTTTAATATACAGCCTAAAGGGCTAGTCTTCAGGCATTCTTTACTAGGTTTGGTGTCCATTATTCATATATTACACTCTAACGTATCCCCTCATTATGGAACAGTAATTTCTTATCTAAGGGGCCTTTTCTAGGGGTGTACTTGCTTCAAAATGGATACAATAAAAAAAACTTAAAACCTCACCCAACAAGAACTCTTGTCACCCTCTCCAGGTAATTATTATATACTTGTAGCAAATTTCTGCACTTAATTCTGACAAATAGATCACAACGTCCACAGTGGGGACACGGGCTTAATCCAGCTCTTTCTTGGGAAAAAATTGATGTTTTGAATTCCCAAGTTAACCCCTCCCCCCATATAACAACATAGCACAATATAGACAAACACTATTACCACTTACTTCATCTGTCTCTGGCGGTCTCCCTCTCAGGAGAACAGAACCACAGACTGAGACTCCGCACTGGCTTTGTGCTTAATTGCGCGTCTTAGTCAAACCGTCACACACTCTTCACACAAAAGCACTTTTACTGGTCCACTTGGTGTTTCTTAAATCATTGAGCTCAAAATATACAAGGCACCAAGCACTTATAACAGATGTATAAAATGATAGCTATCCCACACAGCGCTCCTGCTATCCCAGCTAGGAGTGCCCAAGTTACCATTCCCTTACAACAGGAGTCCTAAAATAGGTTTTCCTTCCCGTTGGGCCCAACCAACCAAGGGGCGAGCAATATTTCTCCCTCACCCCGCGTGGGATGTCTCCTCACCAGCTTACAGGGTCTTGGCGAGGGATATTACTCCTTCACCTCGAGTAGGACGTCTCCTCACGGCTTATAGGTTCTTTCCCTGCCCCCCGCAGGTATTCCCATTTTACATACCTCGTCCACTCGCTAATGGTCTGACTCTTTCCCCACAGCAATTGGGTGAGTGAGGGAGTTCCTGTGGGATTCCGGGGTGTGCCTAGGACGTCCCTCTCTCAGCTGATTCTGCAGTCTCCCGCCTTCCTTGCCTGATTTCTCACATGTGGGAACTGAGAGCTCTTACACTCTAAGAAAAATGTCCTTGAAGAGCTACCAGTTCTTTTCTGCTCATTTATCCTAAGGACAGTTTACCAGGGAGTCCTTTCCACTTATTCCTTAAAAAAATTGAAAGTCCACATTCCAAAAGTTTAGGGTCTTCACCTGGCCCAAATCCCTCAAGATCATGAATTCCACCAGGGCATGATCACTGCAGCCCCAACTCCCACCAATATTGACCTCTCCAATAAGTTCCTCTGCGTTGGTGAGCAACAGGTCCAGTAATGCATCTCTTCTTGTTGGGCTGTCTATCACCTGGATTAGGAAGTTATCCTCAGTGAACTACAATAGTCTCCTAGATTGCTTGCAGCTTTCTGTGCTGCTTTTCCAGCAGATGTCAGGGTGGTCGAAGTCCCCTATCAGGATCAGAACCTGAGAGCATGATGCTTCTTGGAGTTGAAGTAAGAATGCTTCACTGACATCCTCCCATTGATCAGGTGGCCTGCAGTAAACACCAGCCATGAGGTTTCTTCTGTTGTCTTGGTCTCTAACTTTTATCCATAAGCTCTTTACCTGTATATTACTATGTTTTCAAAGACAGCTCTGTGCAATCAATCCTTTTTATTTACTCAGAGGGCAACACCCTCATTTTCCTTCCTTGCCTGTCCCTTCTGAACAGTTTATAGCCATCCATTGCAGTGCTCCAGTAATAATGATTAGATGAGCACATTTGAGCTAGCTTCCCCAAGGTCTCCAATGCTCAGTTTAAGCCCCTTCCCCAACTTCCCCCTTTTTCAAAGGAAAGACTATAGAAAAACTGAAATCACACTAAATATATGTGTATTTATACATATATTTAACTACACTCAGCAAGGATATCATGCAAAACTCCCAAGAAAGGGAAGAGGGAAAGGGAAAATGGGAAAAAAGGGCAACAAGGAACAAACCCAAAACAGGTATGCACAATTGTAAAACCCAGTAACTAACAAAGTAAAGAACTAGCAAAATCTCACCACTTCCCTTGAGGAAAGCAGAACAGCTAAATCCGACCCAGGACTCTCCCCCCACGCGTGGACAGACAACAGCAGCCTCTGCAGGCCTCAGCTCCAGACAGGACCAGCAGCAACAGAGCTCCTGCTCCCAAGCCACACTGGAAGAGAAGAGGGACGAACTCTCTTATCTACACTGTATTTATATTTTGTGTTACGTTAAAGGAAGATATGGAATACTTCTGTGGATCCTGACCTCCGTTGTTAAGGAAGACCTAAAAAAATATCCCAAAGACAACCCACTACAGCTTTTTAGCTGCACAGTGGCTTCTAGTTCCTCCTACTTGTTACCCAGGCTGTGTGCATTGCATAGAGACATTTTAGTTGGACTGTCAACTGTCTCAACTTCTTGGCAGAACCTTTGCAGAGGGTTGGAAGGGGTACCTCGCAACTCTGTTAGGTCCGCTCATCCACTCTGACACTTGTGAGTATACAAGAGTCATGGCTTTCGAACCCATCATAGAATCATAGAATCATCTGGTTGGAAAAGACCTCTGAGATCGGGTCCAACTGTACCTGTCCCCTTAATAAATCATGTCACTGAGAAACTCATCTACCCGTCTTTTAAACATCTCCAGGGATGGTGACTCAGCCACCTCCCTGGGCAGCCTGTTCCAGTACCTGACCACCCTTTCAGTGAAAAAATTTTTCCTAATGTCTAGTCTGAACCTCCCTGGCACAACTTGAGGCCATTTCCTCTTGTCCTATCACCTGTCACTTGGGAGAAGAGACCAACACTCATCACGCTACAACCTCCTTTCAAGTAGTTGTAGACAGTGATGTGGTATCCCCTCAGCCTCCTCTTCTCCAAGCTAAACAACCCCAGTTCCCTCAGCCACTCCTCGTAAGGCTTATTCCCCAGCCCCTTTACCAGCCTCATTGCCCTTCTCTGGACATGCTGCAGCACCTCAATGTCGTTCTTGTAGTGAAGGGCCCAAAAGTGAACACAGTATTAGAGGTGTGGCCTCACCAGTGCCGAGTACAGGGGCACAATCACTGTCCTGGTCCTGCTGGTCACGCTGTTTCTGATACAGGCCAAGATGCCATTGGCCTTCTTAGCCACTTGGGCCACTGCTCACATATTCAGCCGGATGTCAGCCAGCACCCCCAGGTTCTTCTCTGACAGGCAGCTCTCCAGCCATGAAAGATCCCCTGTAATGCTGCATGGGATTGTTGTGTCTCAAGTGCAGGATTTGGCACTTGGTCTTGTTAAACCTCATCCCATTGGTTTCAGCCCATCTATCCAGCCTGTCCAGATCCCTCTGCAGAGCCTCCCCTCCTTCAAGCAGATCAACACTGCCACTCAGCTTAGTGTCATCCACAAATTTACTAAGAGTACACTCAATCCCTTTGTCCAGATCACTGATAGAGATATTTAACAGGACTGGACCCAGCACTGAGCCCTGGGGAACACCACTTATGACTGGCCTCCAATTGGATTTAACTCCATTTACCACCACCTTCTGGTTCCGGACATCCAGCCAGTATTTTACCCAGCAGAGGCCGTGCCTCTGCTACCCACCTCCTCCCTGCCTCTGAGGCAAACTCCTCCCAAAACCACACCTGTGCAGTTAAGTGTTGGTGAGCAAAGCAAGAACTTTCTTGGACCTGCGCAGTTAAGTTTTGGCTAGTGAAGCAAAGGTGGAGATTGGCAACAATCCATGGGACAGAGGAGGAACAAGGTGTGTTGCTTAGCATAAAAGATGGCTCCTAACCGAGCTTCGATGAAGATCTTCCCCACCAAAGGATCACGATGATCGGAAGGACCAGCAGGACGCTGCCTGGACCTTGGGACCATAGGGACGCCTTGGACCTGTGGTGGTAACTATAATCCTCTTTCCTCCTTTTACTTTACCTTTTCTTTCCCTTCCCATCACTCTTACTGGTTCTATTGCATGCCGCTTTGCAGGTAAAAATATAAAGTTGCACTGTCTGATTGAAGCATAATCCCTTGACGTGGTAGCCTTGATTTTTGCGCTTCGAGATCACAGTAAACGAACCATCATGTGTCCACCAAGTAGACTGTGGCACCAAGGCAAAGAAGGCACTAAGTACCTCTGCCTTATCCTCATTCCTTGTCACTACTGTTCCCCCTGCATCCCCCAAGTACGTTAGTGTAAAACACGATTCACTACATCAGCCAATCATCTAGCAAAGGTTTTCCTTCCTCTTCTAGAAAGGTGGAGCACGTCTCCCCAGTAGGCTGTATTTATCAAAGAATATCCCATGATCGTAGAAGCCAAAGCCCTGGCAATGACACCAGCTATGAAGCCAGGTGTCAGGCATGATTTTTTCTTAGTGAAGCCATGTTGGCTGTCACCAATATCCTCCTTATTTTCCATGTGCCTCAGCAGAATTTCCAGGAGGATCTGTTCCATGATTTTCCCAGGCACAGAGGTGAGACTGACGAGCCTGGAGTTCCCTGGGCCTTCCTTTTTTAAAAATGGGGGTTAATTTTCCCCTTTTTCAATCAGTGGGGACTTCACTTGACTGCCATGACTTCTCAAATATGATGGACAATGGCTTAGCAGCTTCATCCACCAGTTCCCTCATGAGGTCCTATGGAATTGTGCACCTTCAGGTTCCTTAGATGGTCTCAAACCTTATCCTCTCCTACAGTGAGTGGTTCTTTGTTCTCCCAGTCTCTGCCTTTGTCTTCTGTGACTTGGGCAGTGTGGCTTGAGCCCTTGCTGGTGAAGATTGAGGCATAAAAGTCATTGAGTACCTCAGTCTTCTCCATATCCTGAGCAATCAGGTCTCTCACTTCCTTCCAGAGAGTGCCCACATTCTCCCTAGTCTTCCTTTTGTCACTGACACACCTATAGAAGCTTTTCTTGTTGCCCTTGACGTCCTTGACAAGATTTCATTCTATCAGGGCTTTAGCTTTCCTAACCTGATCCCTGGCTGCTCAGACAATCTCTCTGTATTCCTCTCATGCTCCCTGCCTTTGCTTCCATCCTCTGTAGGCTTCCTTTTTGAGTCTGAGTTTGTCCAAGAGTTCCTTGTTCATCCATGTAGACCTCCTGGCTTTTTTGCCTGACTTCCTTTTTGTTGGGATGAATTGCTCCTGAGCTTGGAGGAGGGTGTCCTGGAATATTAACCAGCTTTCTTGGACTCTCCTCCCATCCAGGGCTTTATATCATGGTACCCTACCAAGCAGATCCCTGAAGAGGCCAAAGTCTGCTCTCCTGAAGTCCAGGGAAGTGAGCTTGCTGTGCACCTTCCTCACTGTCCCAAGGATCTTGAACTCCACCATTTCATGGTCACTGCAGCCAAGGCTTCCGTTGAGCTTCACATTCCCTACCAGCCCTTCCTTGTTGGTGAGAACAAGGTCCAGAACAGCATCTCTTCTACTACTTGGAGAAAGAAGTTATCATCAATGCATTCCAGGAACCTCCTGGATTGCTTGTGCCCTGTTGTGTTGTCCCTCCAACAGATATCAGGGTGGTTGAAGTCCCCCATGAGCACCAGGGCTTGCAAACCCGAGGCTCTGCCTATCTGTCTATAGAGGGCCTCATTTGCTCACTGTTCCTATTCTGGTGGCCTGTAGCAGATCTCCACTATAATGTCACCTGTCCCTGCCCTCCCTTTAATCCTGACCCTTAGGCTCTTGGTCAACTCATCCCCAGGTGGAGCTCCATGCACTCCAGCTGCTCATTGACATAGAGGGCAACACCTCCTGAATTTGTTGCCAACTAATATGTATATATTTAATTATTGATTCAGGTATTGGGAAGGAAAAAGACATTCAAACACATAGGGAAAACACCTTTCTTCCTCCCTTTCTCAGGCTCAAATTCACTCCTTCACTCCAGATTCTTCTCCTCCCTACCTTGTTATTATCTCAGGTTGCATTCGGTCCCTTCAGTGAGGTATATAAGCAGCACAAGGGAGTGTGTGCTAAAGTTAGTGCACAGCAGTTTCTCTCCACCACTCCTTCCTTCTCATACTTTTCCTCTGCTCTGGTCTGGGTTCTTCACAGGCTGCAGAGAATATCTACTCTGGCGCCATGGAGTACCTTCCCTCCTCTGATCTTGGTGTTTCCTCTGCTGTTTCTCACTCCTTTTTGTTCCTTCTGCCTCTCTCTGTCCAGCATTTTCTAATCTTTCTTAAATATGCTTTCACAGAGATGCCACAAAGTTTACTAATTGTCTCAGCCCACACTCCAGTGTGGGCTTCCCACAGGGTCACAGCCTCCTTCAGGCACATGCACCTGCTCTGATGTGGGGTCCTCAAGGGCTGCAGGGGGACAGCCTGCTTCACCATGGTCTTCACCATGGACTGCAGGGGAATCTCTGCTCCAGTGCCTGGAGCATCTCCTCCCCTTCTTCTTCCCTGGCCTTGGTGTTTGAAGGGTTGTTTCTCTCACATTTTCTCACTCCTCTGTCTCAGCTGTTGTTGCACAGCAACTTTCCCTTTTCTTAAATATGTTATCCCAGAGGTGCTATCACCATTGCTGATTGGCTCAGCTATGGCCATCGGTGGGTCTGTCTTGGAGCTGGCTGGCATTTACTCTATTGGACATAAGGGAAGCTCCTAGCAGCTTCTCACAGAAACCACCTCTGTAGCCCCCTGCTACCAAAAGCTTGCCACGCAAACCCAATACACCCACTCAGAATGTTGATGCAAATAGCACCCTAGAACGAAAAAAACAAGCATATCTGTTGGTGTCATTGGATGCCACTTAGGCTATACTCAAATAACAGAAGCTGTTTCAAAAACATAACCATTCAAGAATGGAATGAAGATCATGGAAAGGTAGAGTATTATAATGGCTTACTTCAATAAATGCTGAAAGCCCCGGGGAAAGAGAATCTCAGAAGATGCATATCTCATCTCCAGGAAGCTGTGTGGTTAGTTAATATAAAGCCTGGAACCCTTCAGAGTAGCCCTGCAGAAAACCATACACCTTAAGCTCAGTTGGGTGATAAGGTACTGACAAATCCTGGAGATATTTGGATTGGGAGGCACATAATTGTTTCTCATCCTGCAGCAATCAAAAACCCTAAGGAAGGGATCCCTATCACTTGAGTGCCAGGGTTTACATATGTAACTGGGTCTGGTTGGGATGGAGTTAATTTTCCTCATAGCAACCCATATGATGCTATTTTAGATTTATGACTAAACCAGTGTTTATAGCACACCAGTGTTTTGGCTGTTGCCAAACAGTGCTTGCACAGCATCAAGGTTTTTTCCCATGCTGCCCCCCACAGCAAGTAGACTGGAGTGAGCAAGAAGTTGGTAAGGGAAACAACCAGGACAGCTGAACCAGACTGACCAAAGTGATATTCCCTGCCATATAACATCAGACTCAGAAATAAAAACTAAGAGGAGGGGGATTTGGAGTAGTTAATCATTGACTGGAGATTGACTGGGCATTGGTCTATTTGTGAGAGGTGGTGGATGATTGCCTTTGCATCAGTTGTTTTGTCTTTTTTCCTCTTTCCTTTGCTTATTAAACTATATTTATCTTGACCCACAACTTTCTCTCTTTTGCTCTTCCAATTCTCCAGTTGTCTTCTTCATCCTATTGCAGGGAGGAGTGAGCAAGCAGTTGTGTGGTGCTAAGCTAACAGCTGGGGTCAAGCCACCATAGTTGTTTTTGGTAGTCCAGATGGGACTCAAAAAGGTTCAAGATAACAGATTCGAATGGAGTGTGCTAGACTGAACTTCTAGCTATTATACCTGTTTATGTGAGCTGCTACTTGGCAGGCTATTTACTGTTGCTGCTCGCGATGCTTACATCAAGCTGGGAGAGAACACAGGCAAGACATCTGATCTCAACAGAACAAAGGGATGTTCCATACCATATGACGTCATGCTCAGCATATAAAGCCAGGGGAAGAAGGAAGGAGGGGGACATTCGGAGTTATACCGTTTGTCCTCCTAAGTAACCATTGTGTATAACGGAGCCCTGCTTTCCTGGAGATAGGTGACCACTTGCCTGCCAAGGGGAAGTAGTGAAAAAATTCCTTATTTTGCTTTACTTGTGCATGCAGCTTCTGCTTTACCTGTTAAATTGTCTTTAACTCAGGCCATGAGATTTCTCACTTCTACCCTCTGAGCGAGCTGTGTGGTGCTTAGCTGCCTACAGAGATTGAACCACAACACCTTAATGTCCTGTAAGCAGTGTTCAGCAACGGCAAAACATCAGTGTGTTACCAACACTGTTGTAGTCACAAATCCAAAACATAGCACCAAAGGGGCTGTTACGAAGAAAACTAACTCCATCCCAGTCAGATCCAGTAAACAAGTTCAAAGGAAAGGAACTATGGCTGCATGCCATGTGCCACCCTGTGGTTCTATCTGCACAAGCATGAGGAGGACGTGAGCAAATGGGACAGTGCAAGTGTCTTGGACCTGGAAACCTGTGTATGTGAACTGGGGGGAAAAACAGTGGCTAAAAAGGGTCCATCCAGAAAGATTAATGCTCTGGTTGCTGTCGAGCAATTCCCCAGACATGATAGAAGGGATGTGGATGCCTCTCTGCCTTTGATACTGATCCAATGGACATATGTCTGTGGGGCTTCGAATACCACGCTTGGTACCATGATGAAGAGACTTCTTGTTTATAATTACAGGAGTCAAGTAATGAACAATCTGACAAGGAATAGGGGGGTCCTGCCTCCAGCCAGAGGTGATACAAGGAGTAGTAACTATTACAAAAAGTGCAATATTTTGATTTAAGCTAAAGTAAAGTTCCATCTAAGTGACTGTATTTATTGAAAGTTAGACAGACATAGATAGCATGTTTTCTTGATAGTATGTTTTTTTAAATAACGATTTTCCCAAACAATACTGTTCAAAGGATCATAGAATCACAGAATCGCTTTGTTGGAAAAAACCTTTGAGATCATCGAGTCCAACCATATCTGTTCACTACTAAACCATATCCCTAAGCGCTTCCTCTACCTGTCCTTTAAATACCTCCAAGGATGGGCAGCCTATTCCAGTGTCTGACAACCCTTTTGGTGAAGAAATTTTTCTAAATGTCTAGTCTAAACCTCCCCTGGTGCAACTTGAGGCCATTTTCTCTTGTCCTATCGCCTGTCACTTGGGAGAACAGACCAACACCCACCTTGCTACAACCTCCTCTTCTCTAGGCTAAACAACCCCAATTCCTTCAGCCGCTCCTCATAAGGCTTGTGTTGGTAGTTAAGGTCCGGCGGCCGGAAGATATCGTGTTGTACGGAAAGATAGGGCCCCTCTCTCCCAGTAGCCAATAAGGTTTAGTTCATGATGTAAGCAGGCAGAAGTGATGTTGTAGACCTTAGCTATATAAACCTGTGTTATCTATCAATAAACGCCATTTTGCCATCCACCACATTGGTGTCTGTGTTGATGGACCGAGCAGCCTGGGGTTGGTCGCTGTGCTGTTCCTGAACCAGGTCGCCACGTGTTCGCTGAAGGCAACAAGTGGTGCCAAAACCTGGGAAAAAAATCACCTGGACGAGTGAACGGCGGCCGGAGCAGCAGGACCAGCCCGGTGGGGAGGACACTCCTGGACCAACAAGGAGGATGGAAACCCTTGTGCAGGTCGTATCTCAATTACATAAGCAGTGGAGTATTGATTGTAAACCCAAAGATTTTACTCTCACCATTGCGAGGCTTTTACAAATAGGGGCCATTGACTGACTGGTGGATAGTCTCCACCCTGAAGTGTGGGATAAATGTACTAAAGCTTTAGCCGAGGCGACAATGTCCTCGGGTTGCGGGAAACACCTTAAGTCTTGGGGGAAAGTTGTGCAGGCCCTGCAAAAGGCTATACAAGAGCAGGAGACCTGGTTGACAGCAAGAGGCTGCTTGATGGTCACCCCGAAAGTGGGAGTCGGGGAAGCCACGCAGACTCTGCACCCCCCAGACGATGATGATTCTGCCGGGCCTAAAGATCAGCCAGAGGGTGATACATCCCCTCAATCCCCTCAATCCCCGAACCCCGTCTCTCTTACGGACGGACAGGAACAAGTGAAATCCTTCTGGGGTGGCTTACTCGAGGAGGCTAAGCACGTCGCGGAGGAATCAGAGTCTCAGGATATCTGGGCTAGTCCACCGCCTTATGCGTCCCAAGATGGCGCAGAGCAGCAGGAAAGAAGGCGGGGCGAAGATACCAATGGCGGGAAAAGGAAGGAAGAGCTAGAACTAACATGCGCATGCAGACAGGAAGGGGAGGAGAACGAAAAGGAGAAAGGTGATAGGCGTGACAGAGAAGGAAAGGGAGGCGTGTGCGAGGGGCGGGGAGTGGCCAAAGAGAACGTCCATCTGAAGAAATGCCTCTATAAAGCAAACCCCCCCCCCCCCGAGTAGAAGGCGAGGCGAGCCAAGAGAGGGGGGACGGCCCGCCCGTAAGGGAAGTGGGCAGGGCCGGAGCCCAACAAAAAAGTACCGGAGCGAGCCCGGAAGTAACCAGTCAGTCGAGTTCTGGTCCCGAGTCAGACAACAGTTGGGACGAGTGGCTTGAAACCGATTCAGATTCGGAGGAGGAGGAAACAGAAATAGATAAAGTTAAGAGACAAAATATTTCCATCCGCAATAAAAAGAGATCGCAAGGGAAGAAAATTCCTCTCATGGATTGGAGAAAAATAAAGATTGCGTGTGCTGATTGGGCTCCGGCGGCCACGCTAGCATTCCCGGTCCGGGTGATGGACGGGGGACAAAGGGTCCATTCGCCAATAAACCCTAAGGATATACAAGCGATTGTTAAAGCAATTACGGACTAAGGGCTTAATTCTGCCATGGTCTCCACCCTCATAGATGGGATTTTCGGGGGAGATGACATGCTCCCATTCGATATAAAACAAACTTGTAGATTAATTTTTGATGGGGCAGGGATGATTGTTTTTAAACAAGAATGGGAGGACAACTGTGCGAGGCAACTAGCTCAAGTAACTGGGGCGGATCACCCGCTGCATGGCTCTAGCCTACAACGACTGATGGGGACAGACCCAACCATGATTACCCCTCAGGCACAAGCCCAAGGCCTGCGGGCCCATGAAGTTATGGCAACTACTCGTGCAGCTAGAGAAGCCATTCGCACAGCCTCTAGAGTTATTGCTAAGCCATCGCCATGGTCCACAATAAAGCAAAATGAAAGTGAGAGCTTTACACAATTTGTAGATCACCTCCAAGCAGCAGTTGACTCCTCGTCCCTGCCTGCGGAGGCAAAAGGTCTGGTTGTTGCAGACTGCCTACGTCAGCAGTGTAATGCAAAAATCAAAGAAGTCCTACGATCACTACCAGCAGGATCAAGTATTGCAGACATGATTAAACATGTTGTGAATGAAGAGCATTTGGCCCCGATCCAGGTGGCTGTTCACACCACGATAGCTCATGTGATGGTATGTCTTAAATGCGGCCAGACGGGCCATGTGGTGGTAAATTGCCCCCAATCAGGGAATTCCTTAATGGCGCATACCCCATGCCAAAATCGACCCAGAGGACCATGCTGGGCCTGTGGAAAGAAAGGACATCTCGCTAGGGAATGCAAATCTAAATCCCAGGGAAATGGGAAGGGGAGAGGGCACCCGGGCCGTGCACGGCCCTTTTCCACTTGGAACACGAGGCGGCCCAACTATGTCAACCCTGGATGGAGGGGGGCGCTTCCAAACCCGCTGCCCCCTCAACAAGCAGCCAACTTCATGGTCCAACCAATGGTCTAGCCGAATCCACCTGTGCCTCAGGGACAGCAAGAACCACCTTTTGGGGGGGAGACCCCAGGGTGACCCTGGCAATAAAGTGCGATAACCTGTCAGTGGTGTGGGGGATTTGTTCCCTCTATAATACCTCAAATGACACCACCATTAGCGTTCCATTTTTAATTGACACCAGAGCAGATGTTACAGTCATTCCTGAGACGTATTGGCCCCCATGCTGGAAATTAGAAGATGCCCCCATGGTGGGTGGGGTTGGAGGATTAACACGAGCTCGGAAGAGTGTTTAATTGATAGCAATCACGCTTCACACTGACAAAGGGCCGAAGAAAACCATCACCCTTTTTCCGTATGTCATGTCAGGAGTCCCACCCCTGTTGGGAAAGGACGCTTTAGCTCTGTTAAAAGCCAGGGTGACAAATTTACTTTAAGGGCCACTGCTGTGCACCCACTTCCACCAATCAGGTTGAAATGGAAATCGTCTGACCCAGTGTGGGTCGAGCAGTGGCCCCTATCAAAGCCTCGAATGGATGCTCTTCTTGAGCTGATTGACCGTGAGCTACAGAAAGGTCACATAGAGCCCTCCACTAGTCCGTGGAACACCCCAGTTTTTGTAATACCCAAACGAACCGGCGAAGGGTTCCGTCTCCTCCATGACCTGCGTGAAGTAAACAAGATAATCCAACCTATGGGCCCTGTCCAAACGCTATTGCCTATGAACTCTATGATACCCGAGGGACAACCTTGTGCTGTCCTTGATATTAAGGACTGTTTCATTTCGATACCCTTGCACGAGGAGGACAAAGAACGGTTTCCTTTTTCTGTCGTGTTTCCAAACAGCCAACGCCCCAACCTACACTTCCAGTGGAAAGTGCTGCCCCAAGGAATGGTCAACTCACCTAATATCTGCCAGATCGCAGTGGATCGGGCATTAGCACCGGTCCGGTGCAGTGACCCGACTGCGACTATCATTCAATATATGGATGATATTTTAATTGCTGCACCATCAGGAAATCAGGTGGACCAGCTGGTGTTAACGGTTTCAGATACTCTGAAAGTGAACGGGTTCGAAATCGCGAGTGCGAAAATTAAAAGAGGACCATGTGTAAGTTTTTTGGGGGTGGGGATCACAAGTTCTTACGTAACCCCCCCCCAAATAATGATCTGTCGGAATATTAAGACGGTCCATGATATGCAACAGTTAGTGGGATCCTTGCAATGGCTCCGTAACATTGTTCTGATCCCTCCTGAAGTCATGGCTCCTCTGTATTATCTTTTGAAAGGAAAGAACCCATGAGAACAAAAAACCCTGACGACAAAAGCAATGAACTCTCTCTACTTTGTCGAGCAGCAGATGTCATTGAGTACGCTCGCTAGGTGGAACCCGGGTATACCGCTTGATCTGTATGTGCACTTCACAGAAAAAGGGGGAGTCGGAGCACTAGCCCAGGGCCCCCCTGAAAAAGCCCAACCAATACAATGGGTAGTCCTAGGAAAACCATCACGTGCATTTTCTCCGGGAGTCGAGTGCCTCGGTAATCTCATCATGAAAGGCAGAAAACTCGCCCTAAGACATCTAGGCATTGAACCTGCCAGGATACGGTTGCCCTTCCGCAAACAGCTCTCAACGCAATCAGTGGCGATGTCAGAATATCTGGCCATAGCCCTTGTCGGATTTGGTGGAGAACTTTGTTACGCTGCAGAGCCCCCGTGGACTCAAATGTTGGCAATAGTCAACATCGACCTTCCATGGAAGATCATGGACTGTCCTCAACCGGGACCAACAGTCTTCACAGACGCATCCTCAGCGACTTCAACTGCAGTAGCATTATGGCAATCGGGAGGAGAATGGCACTGAGTTTAAAATGACTGACTGTGCCCTTTCTGTCCAACAACTAGAAGCGGCGGCCGTAGCACTAGCGTGCGGACTGTTCCCAACAGAATATCTCAACATAGTAACTGACTCGATGTTTGTGGCTAAACTTTGTTTGGCCATGTCAGGGCCTGGTGTGTCAACATCCACAGTAGCCTTAATGCTAGAAGAAGCACTTTTTTCTCGACAGGGCACTATATCGGTCATCCACGTCAACAGCCACAGCCCAATTAAAGGGTTTTTCCAAACTGGTAATGACAAAGCAGACGCCGCTGCGAAAGGACTGTGGACATTAAGAGATGCCCGACAGTTACACGAGTCTCTCCACATCGGTGCTAAAGCGTTGGCAAAGAGATGTGGGATTTCAGTCACAGACACGAAACATATAGTGGCTACATGCCCCCACTGTCAGAAAGCACCACTGTGGTCCAGAGGGGTAAACCCTAGAGGTCCTAAAGCCTCCAAGGTGTGGCAGATGGATTTTACACTCTGCCAGTTGTTGAAACCTCGAGCATGGCTAGCGGTGACTGTAGACACATATAGTGGGATGATCGTAGCTACTCAACACCTTAGGGCTAACTCCAAAGCAACCATTCAACATTGGCTGACAGCTATGGCTTGGCTTGGCATCCCTAATCAGATCAAAACAGATAACAGTCCAAATTTTGTGTCTAAATCAGTTCAAGCATTTGCTCAGAAATGGGGTATTACCTTAATACACGGCATTCCATATAATAGCACAGGGCAAGCTATAGTGGAACTGGCGAATCAAACTCTGAAATCTAAATTGGAGGTATTAGCAAAACCAGAAGGGTTTGTCAACACCATTCCCTCGGGGGACCAGGCACGTTTGCTAGCGACTGCTCTGCACTGGAAGAAGGCCCGTCATTCATAATTAGAAATGAGCTGGGAGAATGGGAACAAGGATGGAAACTAGTTTTGACAGGGCGAGGGTATGCTGCTGTCAAAACAGATGGTAGAGTTAAGTGGTGCCCACTCAAATCTATCAAACCAGACCTTCAGAATAAAACTAATGAAAACTGTGAGTCTTTATTCACAGGACTGGATCATTGGGCACCCTCGTAACCCGTACGTTCCAGTGGCAGGAGAAGATGATCGATCGACAAACATCGTGCTTATGCCTAGGGCTCCCGCATCAGCAGAATCCAAACAACGCAAGGAGAATCCCCACAGGGGAGGGTCGCGATGTCTCTGTGTGATTTTATTTTTAGCACTTGTGTCGCCGTCTAGTGGTTTGTCTCAACATCAACCGTGGGAATGGGTGTTAGGGAGGTTGGACAAACTGACGGTTTTACGCACAGTCGTCACTGCAGAACCCCCTGTCTTCCAAGTATCTCCCTGTGAGTTGGTCCCTGTAAGTCCATGTTTAGAACACCCGATGTACTACATGTGCCCGTACTTTAATCCCGGCCGAGCTTACTGCAATGCCTCTGGCGAGTACTATTGTGCCTATTGGGGATGTGAGACCATAGCCTCCGACTGGAAACCTGGAGCAGGTGAGGACAAATACCTGAAAGTCCAATGGGGACCTCTTAATTGTGTAAGGCGCACGGCCGGGAAAGAACGGTGCAGATATCTTATACTGGAAGTAATGAACAAACACGACCAGTTATGGACTTTCAGCAAAACTTGGGGATTTAGATACTGGGAATCCGGTAAAGATAGGGGAGGACGATTCTATATCAAAAAGCCAATACAACGAACAGAAGCAATCTGTTAGCCTCCACCACTGTTTCGGCCAGTCCTCCAACAACTAAGCAGATAGTTCCCTCAAATAAGTCTATCGTAGATCCCATTCACCTGTTTAAGAGCCAAAATAGTTACCTGTTTAGTAAACCATTTTTTGACATGTTAGATGCCACCTTTTTGTCATTGAATCAGTCAAACCCAAATCTTACACGTTCTTGTTGATTATGTTATGACGTGAATCCACCCTTTTATGAAGGCATTGCTCTCAATGCTCCTTTTAGTTATTCATTAGGCAGTAATCCGAGTCAGTGTAATTGGAGCACACCACGGAGAGGAATTGCCGTAAACCAGGTTAGAGGTGAGGGAGTGTGTTTAGGTAATGCTGCGAGCCAAGACACTAGTGTTTGTGCACAGACCTTTGCAATTGACGAAACCTATAAACGGGTGATCCCGTCTGAGCCTGGGATGTGGGTTTGCCAACAAACAGGAGTAACACCCTGTGTGTCCCTTAAGCTTTTAAGAGATGCTGCTGACTTTTGTGTGCAAATTTTGATTGTTCCCAGGGTCCTGTACCATCCAGAAGAAGAATTATACGATCAGTGGGAAGAAACGAACAATAGACTTCATCAAAGAGAAGTATTAACAGCCGTAACAATAGCAACACTGCTTGGCCTGGGAGCAGCCAGTACGGCCACAGGAGTGACCTCCCTGGTGACCCAACAGCGAGGCCTATATCAATTACAAGCCGTCATTGATGAAGACCTGCTAAGAATCGAGAGATCTGTGTCTGCTCTGGAACAATCTCTCTCCTCACTTTCAGAAGCAGTCCTACAGAACAGGCGAGGATTAGACCTCCTGTTTATGCATGAGGGAGGCATCTGTGCAGCCTTGGGAGAGGAACGTTGCTTTTATACTGATCACACCGGGGTAGTTAGAGATTCAATGGCAAAATTGAGAGAAAGGTTATCTGAAAGAAAAAGAGAAAGAGAGGCCCAACAAGGATACTTTGGATCATGGTTTAACTATTCACCATGGCTAACCACCCTGATGTCTTCTTTGATGGGACCAGTTGTAATGATTGTAATCGCACTGATCTTCAGACCCTGCATACTAAACAAGCTCATATCATTTGTCAAGAGTCGGCTAGAAAAAGTTAATATCATGTTTATAGAACACCGACAGTTGCTCTGAAGAGTGCCTTATGTTTTTCCTTTAAGAAAAATGTTTCTCAACTCTACCTCTACCTATCCTTGCTATTCCAAGTTGCACTTTAATAAGTCCTAGTTGTCCTTAGTGATCTTTGAGCTACCTTATTAACACCACTCGCCTTTTAACTCCTTCGTTCCTCACCCTGACTGCCTTACCATTTATAAGTTTATACATTTTATAAGTTTTTATATATTTTCTAGGCAGATAAGATAATATATATAAGATAAGATAAGATAAGATAAGATAAGATAAGATAAGATAAGATAAGATAAGATAAGATAAGATAAGATAAGATCTTTGTTTTTAACCAACATAATTAAGCATGGGGAGGGGGGAAATGTTGGTAGTTAAGGTCCGGCGGCCGGAAGATATCGTGTTGTACGGAAAGATAGGGCCCCTCTCTCCCAGTAGCCAATAAGGTTTAGTTCATGATGTAAGCAGGCGGAAGTGATGTTGTAGACCTTAGCTATATAAACCTGTGTTATCTATTAATAAATGCCATTTTGCCATCCACCACATTGGTGTCTGTGTGCTGATGGACCGAGCGGCCTGGGGTTGGTCGCCGAGCCGTTCCTGAACCAGGTCGCCACGCCTTCGCTGAAGGCAACAGGCTTGTTTTTCAGCCCCTTCACCAGCTTCGTTGCCCTTCTCTGGACACGTTCCAGCACCTCAATATCCTTCTTGTAGCGAGGGGCCCAAAAACTGAACACAGTATTAGAGGTGTGGCCTCACCAGTGCTGAGTACAGGGGCACAATCACTGTCCTGGTCCTGCTGTCCATGCTGTTTCTGATACAGGCCAAAATACCATTGGCCTTCTTAGCCACTTGGTCACACTTCTGGCTCATGTTCAGCTGGCTGTCAGCCAACACTCCCAGGTCCTTCTCCTCCAGGCAGCTCTCCAGCTATTCTTCTTCAAGCCTGTAATGCTGCATGAGGTTGTCGTGTCCCAAGTGCAGGACTTGGCACTTGATCTTGTAGAACCTCATCCCTTTGGTCTCAGCCCATCGATCCAGCCTGTTCAGATCCCTCTTCAGAGCCTCCCTGCCCTCGAGCAGAACACTGCCACCCAGCTTAGTGTCATTCGCAAACTAAGGGTACGCTCAATCCTTTCATCCAGATCATCAATAGAGATATTGAACGGACTGGACCCAACACTGAGCCCTGGGGAACATCACTTGTGACCGGATGCCAAGTAGATTTGAGTGCAGAGAAAAAAAGACAAAAATTAAAAAAAAAAAAACCGCCTTCTCTGCCCCTTCTTCCCAGGCTCACCTTCACTCCAGATTCCTCTTCCTCCCTGCTGCAGAACTGTTGGGGGATTGCAGTCAATCCATAACAGTTCTTCTCTATTGTTCCTTCCTCCTCACACTTTTCCCCTGCTCCAGCATGGACTGGAGTTCTTCTCAGGAAAATCTGCTGTAGCATGGCTCTGTCAGGAAATATCTAACTGCTCCAATGTGGGGTCCAGAGACATAGATTTGATGGATGGACCACTCGGTGGATAAAGTATTGGCTGGATGGTCGCACTCAAAGATTTGTGGTCAATGACTCAGTTTCCAAGTGGAGACCAGTGTTGAGTGGCGTTCCTCAGAGGTCGGTGTTAGGACTGGTGGTGTTTAACATCTTTGTTGTAGACATGGACAGTGGGATTGAGGGCACCCTCAGCAAGCTTGCCAATGACACCAAACTGTGTGGTGTGGTCAACATGCCTGGAGGGAAGGGATGACATCCTTGACAGGCTTGAGAGATGAGCCTCTGTGAACCTCACGAAGTTCAACAAGGTCAAGTACAAGGTCCTATGCCTGGGTCAGGGCAATCCCAAGCACAAACACAGATAGGGCAGAGAATGGATTGAGAGTAGCTGTAAAGAGAAGGACTTGGGGGTGTTGGTGGATGAGAAGCCAAACATGAGCCAACAATGTGCACTTGCAGCCCAGAAAGCCAACCATATCCTGGGCTGCATCAAAAGAAGTGTGAGCAGCATAGTAAGGGAGGTGATTCTGCCTCTCTACTCTGCTCTGGTGAGACCTCACGTGGAGCCCTGCATTCATTTCTGGAGTCCTCAGCACAGGAAGGACATGGATCTGTTTGAGTGAGTCCAGAGGAGGGCCATGAAGATGATCAGAGGGCTGGAGCACCTCCCATATTAGGACAGGCTGAGAGATTTGGACTCCTTTAGTTTAGAGAAGAGAGGGCTTCAGTGAGATTTTATAGCAGCCTTCCAGTACTTAAAGGGGGCCTACAGGAAAGCTGAGGAGGGGCTCTTTATTAGGGAGTGCAGTGTGTTCTGGTTTGAGCTAAATTAGAATCAGTTTTTTGATTTCAGCTATGTCTGATCTAAGTAACTTAATTTTCTGAATGTTAACTGCATGTTAACCAGGCCACAGTGATAGGGTGAGGGGTAACAGTTTTTAGCTGAAAGAGGGGAGATTTAGATTAGATATTAGGAAGAAATTTTTTCCTGTGAGAGTGGTAAGACACTGGATCAGGTTGTCCAGAGAGGTTGTAGATGCCCCATCCCTGGAGGTGTTCAAGGCCAGGTTGGATGAGGCTATGAGCAACTTGATCTAGTGGAAGGTGTCCCTGCCCATGTTGGGGGGGCTGTAGCACTAGATGATCTTCAAGGTCCCTTCCAACCCAACCTAACTCAACCCAAGCCATTCTATGATTCTATGAACTTGAGAGGGGAGGGATATCTCTTCTAGTAGCCTGAATTAGTTCTGCATATTGACTGCTATCCCCCTGCCCCCTGCTTAGCTGGATTAAAGGTGGCAGCCTTCTACCACCTCTCTCCCTTAACAGATTTGGCTGATCCAACTGTGAACCAGGCATACTGTTGCTACTAAGAGGTAAGATGTTCTTATGGTGGGGCTTCCTGAACCCAAGCAGGGGTTAACAGTGCCAGACTAGCTTGAGTCACATCGGTCGATCCTATTTAGGCTATATTTTCCAGCAAGGCACTGATTTTGTAGGGATCTGGTTTTGTCTAATTATACCATTCCAATTTTACAATGCTCTGGTTTTGTGCTCTCTGCAGATTTTTTTTTCCCCAGCCATGCATTCATAGAGTCCATGACACTCCCCCAACCGCTGACATAGGCAGTTCTGTTTCTTTCAATCCCGCTGAAACCTGAGTGTAAACCACAGTTTATGTTTACCTGAATCAGAGTACAGTATTTCTGGATCCATCTGCCGCAAGGATGGAAGCACAGGCCCTACTATCTGTCACAGACTTATAAAAAAAGTTTTGGAGGAGGCCAATGTCCTAGATCACTTACAGCACATTGATGACATCATAGTATGGGGAAACATCACCCAAGGGGTGCACAACAAAGGCAAAGTGGAAACAGTTTGCAAATGTGCAAGTATGACAAAGACAAATTGGAATTTTACTTACACATAGAAGGAGATATTGTTGGGGACACAGCTGGTGATGCACAAATAGAACATCTGTGTTCAGATAACATAGACGCGTGATAGACTTAGAGGCAATCTATTGAACATGTTTGAGATTCTCACCTTGCTACAGGAAAGATCAAAGCACAGTGGTTAACTACATCTGTGTGAATCCAAACCAGCATATTCGGTTATCCTCTAGCATGGACTGAGCTCCACAGTGCCTGCGCCCCCTGCTTGTGTGCCTCTGCCCAAGTGCTGCTTCGGGATTCCTCCAGTTGGTGATGTAACAAAAATAAATTTACTCCGTGGTTCTTCCTGCATCTTGTCTATGCTGGCTCACACAAGGTTCCATACCAGAGCAGGTACAGCCCTGAAGGGACTGAAGCCTTTGCAGGAAACTATCCTGGCACAGAGGAGCAGTAAGAAGCAAGGATCAGTGGAGGAAAACAACTAAGAAGCAAAGAGTGACAGAAAGAAACCATTATGCACTGATCCCAACCTCCTGCACCTTCCATCACCTCACCAAAGGAATTGGGAGGGACTTAGGGTAATGTACAGTGAAAACAAAGAAACTGATGCTAGAAAGAGAGGTGTGTTCTGCACCAGGGGAGGGGCAGTATAAGAGATTGAGAGAGGGAGAGATGATGCAGGGCTCTTTCTAGATCTCAATAAGAAAGGCCTGACGATAAATAGCTTAATAAAGCAGTTGTTTTAATAAGATAGCATACAAAGAGAAATATAGACACTAAATCTTATCCTTTCAGATGCTGAAAACCCTGTGTTTGTGCAGCAACACACAGACCCTAAATAGATTTCCCACAGCATGCTGCACAGATTCTGTCTGTGGACAGGTTCCTCCTTTTTGGTTATTTGAGGTATTATATGATTTCCTTACAAGAAAACAACTCTATTCTTCATTTCTACTATCAAACAGAAGGCATGTTTGCATAAGAACTCCTTCCTGCACCATTTGATAAAGGCGAGGCCATGCAGGTGGTATAATCACAAATACCAAGTAGGAGCTGCCTATAGGCTCCTCTGTTAAAATGAGCTGGCTATGTTTATCCTTCGGTCAAGTGATTTGTGCAGCACAACACAGGTTTGGGCCTACTCAGGTTAACTGTTATGTGGATCACTCTTTGATGTACAATGGATCACTACATTGCATCCCTTGATCCACATACATACAATTTAACTTTCTTACAGACATTATAAGTAACAGATTATATTAGTAAGATGTTCAGCTAATAGGAAGTTTTCTGAGAGGTTGGAATGTTATCTCAGTCATCCACCAGCACACAGTATAGGCTAGCATGGGACATTCCAGCAGATTCCCATACAGTGGCTACTCAAGCTAACCTACATGCTTCTCAGACCTTAATATAAGGCACAATAGATATGTCCTGTTCAAGATCACAAACTCCTTGAATATGATGTCTTCCCCAAGGCTGCCAATACAGAGATGTTTCACTGAAGCTGAGCCTGGAGAAGGGGGAGAAAAGGTTGTCTTTTTTTTCTCAATAACCCTATCAGAAATTAAAAATTTACATTAATTTGCAATAAATTAAGTTAAATTACTCAAAGTGAGACTGTTTTGCCTGTGAAAAAAATTAATTTGAGTGGTGATCCAAGCAACAAAAAGCCTTTGACTAGATAAAACAAGTAGTAGCACATGCAGTTGCCCTAGACCCCATCAGAACTAATACAAATATCTGAAACGTACTATACACATCAGCAAGGGACCAGTCAATCCAGTGGAGATTATGGTAGAAAATATTAGGAGAGACCAGAGGAAAACCCCTTGAATTCTGGAGCTGAGGCTACTGAGGATGTGAGAAAAACTATATCCCAACAGAAAAAGAAATATTAGCTGCCTATGAAGGAATCTGGGCAGCATCTGAAGTTATGAGGATGGAATCACAACTGCTGCTGGCCCCTCAGCTGTCAGTATTTCACTGGATGCTGAAAGGAATGCGACCTTGAGTAAATGAATAGTCCTGATTACTCAACAGACTCAGATGGGGAAACAAGTGCTATGACCCAAATAAGGGATAATTAGGGTGTTGTAAAGGTTCCATGATCCCCTCGGGCTAAATTAAGGTGAAATGACACAAAACGATCAGAAAAAAGTTTTATTTATGGCAGCAACAAAACTGAACCGGGAAAGCGTAGTGGCAGGTGGCTTGGATTCTATCAGAGCATTTGTACAAAGGAAAGGAAAGAGAGAGAGAAATAGAAAAAAGAGAAATAGAAAAAAAGAGAAATAGAAAAAAGAGAAAGAGAAAAAGATATCACCATCCTTGGATCCCACCACGATGGCTATGACTATGATGGTATGGTCACGATGAGTCCTCTGGTGGTGGGCACACGTGCCAGCAATATCTCAAGAGTGTTATTTATAGCTGAGGATCCTTGTTCCATTTGCATATATTTCCATGCTTCCACCTTTTGGAAGGTTCTGGAAATGAGTCTGGGGTTTGGGGGGGTCTTTGGTGGTCTCACAAATGTCCTTGCTGGAATAACTGCTAAGTGACCTTTCTCGGCACGCAGGTGCAGTTTGTGGTGATCTCTCCTTCCCCTACCAACTTCAGATTGCTCAACAATTATTTCTCCACAAGGTCCTCTTATCTGCGTGTCAACATGGCAATGGAGTGCAGACTGTTTGAAACCTCAAGTTTGCAACAGTTCCTTCTCAGGACATGCATTTAAGACATTTTAAATGAATTGTACTTCACACCACCCCACGGCTTGCACAGTCATTGTGATGTCTTCATTTTGGTAGGGGACATCTTTTTCTAGAGTGGTGATTCTCACATAACGGATAGAGGGAGAAAGAGAAGATAAAAGGAGAGAAATCATAGAATGGTTTGAGTTGGAAGGGACCTTAAAGATCCTCAGTTCCAACCCCCCTGTTGTGAGAAAGGACACTTTCCACTAGATCAGGTTGCTCAAAGTCTCATCCAGCTTGGCCTTGAACACCTCCAGGTATGGGGCATGCATGACTTCCCTGGGCAACCTATGCCAGTACCTCACCACCCTCACAGGAAAAAATTTCTTCCTAATATCTAATCCAGGGGTGTCAAACACACGGCTCCCACTGTTGTCCTGCTCCTGCAGCGTAATGTGCATCACACACATTGCACACACAACCAGCACATTGGCAGGAGTGTAGAGACAAGGAG
The DNA here is from genome assembly GCA_033558185.1 of Dromococcyx pavoninus. Lineage (NCBI taxonomy): Eukaryota > Metazoa > Chordata > Aves > Cuculiformes > Neomorphidae > Dromococcyx > Dromococcyx pavoninus. The sequence continues at coordinate 762,591 of JAUMJL010000790.1, forward strand.
CTCGGCACTGCCACCAGGTAGAAACAAGGTGCCAGGTCACATAAAACAAGGTGGAGGGCCGAATTCAGTTCACGGGCCATGAGTTTGACACCCCTGATCTAATCTAAATCTCCTCTCTTTCAGTTTAAAACCATTACCACTCATCCTATCCCTGCACTCCCTAATAAAGAGCCCCTCCTCAGCTTTCCTGTAGGCCCTCTTTAAGTACTGGAAGGCTCCCAACAAGGCCTGACCCAGACTAGACCTGTTTCTTTTCCATAGAGTCATAGAATCATAGAATGGTTTGGTTGGAAAAGACCTTTGAGATCGAGTCCAACAGTACCTGTCCACTACTAAACCATATCCCTGAGCACCTCATCTACCCATTTTTTAAATACCTCCAGGGTATTTAAATACTTGATGGAGAAGAAGTTAAAAGGTTCCTGTTGTGACAGGTTGTATTTGGTCTAGCTGAGATAAGTCATTTTTCCCTGTAACAGCCCTCACAGTGCTGTGCTTTGTATTGGTAGCTAGAAAGGTGTTCATAACACACACTGGCTACTGCTGAGCAGTGCTTGAACAGGATCAAGGTTGTCTTTCCAACATTCTCCCCACCTCCAAAAGCTGGTAGGCTGGGGGTGGGTAAGATCTTGGAAGGGAATATAGCCAGGACAGCTGACCCAAACTGACCAAAGGGATATTCCATACCATATGGCATCTGCTCAGAAATAAAAGCTAAGAGAAAGGAGGAGGAAGGAGGGGGAATTTGTTATTATGATGTTTGCCTTCTAGGGCAATTGCTATGCAAACTGAAGCCCTACTTCTCAGGAAGTGGCTGGACATCACCTACTAATGGGAAGTTGTATGGGCCATTGAGGAAGAATTACGAGGAGACTAGACAATGCAAATTGTTCAAACTTCCCACACTCTTGTACCAACACATGCTGCAAAAATAATTTTATTTTTGCTTTGGCCAGCAACTAGAATGTAAACAATATCATGCACTTGGATTCACTGTTCACCAATCATATGGATACATGAATAGCAACTAGACGAATCCACTGCTTACATGTGTCGATCACACACATACATAGCACATAAAAGCTAACATATGCTAGATAGACCCTATGCTCCTTGTCGGGGGTCAAGCTCGATAATGCCATGAACATCTCCCTGTTCACATCTCTTGCTGTGAACCTCTGCTTGGTCGTCATTGGGGAGCCCTGGGCAGATTGTGAGGTAATAAAGTCCTTTTTCTGACCTTGTATTGTGTTGTCTCTGCATATTCCGACCTGCCCCTGGGGGTGCAAAGCCCCCTGTCCCCTTACAGAAGTAGAGAATAAATCTTTTGTTTTCCTTTGCTTCCATGCATTAGAGTTTACTTTTGCTTTATTAAATGGCCTTTATCTTGACCCACGAATTCTTTTCCATCTTATTTTCTCCTTCCCTGTCCTGCTGAGGATGCCCTATTGGTGGGCACCTGGCATCCAGCCAAAGTCAACCCACTACAGTCCTTATTTTGCATCCAAAATGGGGCACAAGACAGTGGCAGTTTTGTATTAAGGGTTTTTATAGCTATAGTGGTTATTAAGTGACAAGCATCTGTGTGGGTTGTGGAGTTTGCTGACTGCACTGCTTATCTTTTTATTTTGCTGAGCTTGGGAACATGTTAATACAAAGAAAGGCTATGCACCTAGCCCTGGCATTGGCACCCTTGAGAAGAAGAGGAGGAGAGAAGAGAAGAGAAGAGAAGAGAAGAGAAGAGAAGAGAAGAGAAGAGAAGAGAAGAGAAGAGAAGAGAAGAGAGGAGAGGAGAGGAGAGGAGAGGAGAGGAGAGGAGAGGAGAGGAGAGGAGAGGAGAGGAGAGGAGAGGAGAGGAGAGGAGAGGAGAGGAGAGGAGAGGAGAGGAGAGGAGAGGAGAGGAGGAGAGGAGAGGAGAGGAGAGGAGAGGAGAGGAGAGGAGAGGAGAGGAGAGGAGAGGAGAGGGGAGGAGAGGGGAGGAGAGGGAGGAGAGGGGAGGAGAGGGGAGGGGAGGGGAGGGGAGGAGAGGGGAGGGGAGGGGAGGGGAGGGGAGGGGAGGGGAGGGGAGGGGAGGGGAGGGGAGGGGAGGGGAGGGGAGAGGGGAGGGGAGAAGGGGAGAGGGGAGGGGAGAAGAGAAGAGAAGAGAAGAGAAGAGAAGAGAAGAGAAGAGAAGAGAAGAGAAGAGAAGAGAAGAGAAGAGAAGAGAAGAGAAGAGAAGAGAAGAGAAGAGAAGAGAAGAGGAAAGAAGGCTGAAGGGAGACCTCATCGCTGTCTACGGCTGCCTGAAAGGAGGCTGTGGCAGAGCGAGTGTTGATCTCTTCTCTCCAGTGACAGGTGATAGGACAAGAGGAAATGGTCATAAGTTGCACCAGGGGAGGTTCAGACTGGATATTAGGAAGAATTTCTTTACTGAAAGGGTGGTCAGGCACTGGAACAGGTTGCCCAGGGAGGTGGTTGAGTCACCATCCCTAGAGGTATTTAAAAAAAGGATAGATGAGTTTTCGAGGGACATGGTTTAGCAGATGATGGACTCGATCTCAAAGGTCTTTTCCAACCAGAAGATTCTATGATTCTATGATTCTTAGTGTGTTGGGGAGTGGTCTTGTGAAGAGGATGAGGGAATACACCTCTCTCTTCCCATCCAGGATTGACGTGGGTGGTTTTATTGTGCAGGACCCTGAGGTCCTTGCTCACCCTTATGTGAGCTGTTTAATACTAATAATTAACACTGTTGGCATATTGTGGGGTTTGTGGAATCTGGTGTCATCTTGGCATAAGAGGAGACAACTTTTGGTTGAGCTGATACTGAAACATGCCCTGAGGCAGCCAGTCCTTGGGTGGCAAGGTACGTGAAAGAATTTGGACAGATGCCTAGGGCAGATACCACATCCCGTAGTCTGGGATTTTACAGCTGAACAGGCAAGTAATCCTGGTAAACTGACATGCCACCTGATAGAAGGGTGCCTTGCCTACCCCAGTAAAAAGCAGCAGCTTCTAGCACTGCACTGGGTCTTGGCCTGGTCCTATTGAGCCACAGTTCAGTACTATCAGAGGACTGTGGTTAAGGCAAGGACCCAAACCACCACTGGGAATACCTTGACTGAGACCGGGGTGCAAACTACATCTGAGGACATGATAGTAGAGATAGGGGCCCAAATTACATCCAAAGACACCGTGATTAAGATAGGGACCCAAACAGCAACAACTGCAGTAATTGCTCCAGTAGTGATTCAATTGTCGAGAATTGGCGGCAGGAATGGTATGTTCTGCAACTGAGTGCTAGAGTGGTCCCCAGAGCTAGGGAAGCCCAAGGGGGAACCAGAGGCAGGCAATTCCTAAATCCTGGAAGCAGCAGCTCTCACGAGGGAAGCTGACTCAGAGGGGGCGTTCCCAGCAGCATCAGCGAGAGATTTAAATGGTCCCTAGGGAGCACCAGTGACCAGGAGTGTGGCAAACAGGGTGGACAAACAGGGCATGGCACGTCAGAAAGGCATGGTGATGCAGCTTGCACAGCAGTTCACACAGGCAGGATGAGCAGGCAAGGGCAAGCAATGAAGGCATGTGGGCAGGGCGCTGGAGCTCAGCCAGAAGTACCAGGGAACCATGGTGTCCACTCGACAGAAAATTAAGGTATCTCCAAGCTCTGCACTGGTTGCGACTGATGCAGCCTTCCAGATGGAGCCCCAAGTGGGTGTACACTGCCACCCAGATGCCAGGCTGCGGGACATACTGGTATTGGACACCAGTGGGGAATTCACTTGTGGGAGTTGTGCTCAGGTGAAGGAACCCCTTCACTTGGTGAGGGAACTCCAGGAGGAGGTGAGCAGGTTGAGGACCATCAGGGAGAGTGAGAGGGAGACTGACTACTGGAACAACACTCTATGCTCCCTATCTCAGACCCAACAGGTAGGCATGTCTCATGCAACAGAGGACCCCCCATCCTCTCTCCATCCAGCTGAACAGAGAAATTTAGGAGATGGAGGGGAATGACGGCAGATTCATGCCCAACACAGCAGGCATGTCTGTCCTGTTTCAACCTCAGCCTCCCAGGTTCCCTTGCACAATACATATGGAGCTCTGCAAGTGGAACAGAATCTTAATGTGGATGATGGGTCTCACAGGCTAGAAACATTCCCAAGGTTAAGACACCCTAAGCCCTCCATCAAAATGGCTTCTGTAAAGAAGATAAGTTAGGTCTTTGTCATAGGGGACTCCCTTCTGAAGGGAAGAGAAGGCCTGATATGCAGACCGGACCCATTACAAGGGAAGCCTGCTGCCTACCTGGGGTCTTGGTTTGAGACTTGGAAAGAAAACTTCCAGCTCTGGTAAAGCCCACGGATTATTATCCATTATTGATTTTCCAAGTAGGCAGTAATGAAAACCCAACAAGAAACCTGAGGGCAATTAAAAGGGACTTCAGGGCCTTGGGACGAATAGTGAAGGGATCGGGTGCACAGGTAGTGTTCTCCTCTGTCATTCCTATTACAGGGAAATGATGAGGGGAGGAATAGATTGATTCAGGAAATAAATATCTGGCTCTGAACCTGGTGTGAGGAGCAAAACTTTGGATTTTTGACCATGGGTTGGCCTACACAAGAGCAGGCATTCTTGTAAATGATGGGGCAAAAGGATGCTTACCAAGAAGTTAGCAGGGCTCATCAACAGAGCTTTAAACTAGCTCTGAAGGGGGAGGGGGATGAAACCAGGCATGATAGAAATAAGCCTGGTAATGGCACTCCAGTGCCTGAGGGATGGTGTAATAGTGAGGTCATTTGATCTGCCACCTCAGAGGAAGTGGAGGATAGCACTCCAAGTGGCAGCAAAGATGCATAGGTTATTGATGAATTAGAAATGACAGCGAGGAGTCACTTAGGAATTAAGATTATTCCCATCAGGAGCATGGTGGGATCAACAGCCCAACTGAAGTGCATCTACACCAATGCATGCAGCATGGGCAACCAACAGGAGGAACTAGAAGTCATTGTAAGGCAAGAATACTGAGATAATTGCCATCATGGAAACCTGGTGGGATGACTCACATAACTGGAATGCTGCCATGGGTGGCTATGAACTCTTCAGGTGGGATAGGCAAGGAAGGAGAGGGGGTGGGGTAGCTCTTTGTGTTAGAGAGTGTTTGGATTGCCTTGAGCTCAGTGATGGTGATGATAGGGTTGAGTGTCTATGGGTAAAAATCAGTGGAACACCCAATAAGGCAGCGATCACAAGATGATAGAGTTCTCAGTTCTAGGGCAAGTAAGGAGGGGGGTCAGCAGTACGGCCACTTTAGAGTTCCAGAGGGCAGACTTTGGACTGTTTAGAAGGCTGCTTGATAAAATTCCTTGGAAAGCAGTCCTAAATGGCAAAGGATCCCAAGAGGGCTGAATGCTCTTCAAGAAGGAAATCCTGGTGGCACAAGAGCAGGCCTTCCCCATGTGCCAAAAAATGAGCTGTCAGGGAAGAGAACCCGCTTGGCTGAGCAGAGAACTTTGAGTGGATCTCAGAAAAAAATAGGAAAGTCTATGGCCTTTGGAAGAAGGGACAGGCAACTCAGGAGGACTACAAGGATGAAGTGAGGTCATGCAGAGAGAAAATCAGAAGGGCTAAAGCCCAACTACAACTTAAATTGGCCAATGCTGTGGAAGATAATAAAAAGTTTTTCTATAAATATATTAAAAACAAAAGGAGGGCCAAGGAGAATCTCATCCTTTACTGGATGCAGGGGGAACAGTAGTGACAAAGGATGAGGATAAGGCTGAGGAACTTCATGCCTTCTTTGCCTCAGTCTTAAACAGTAAGGTCAGCTGTTTTCTGGGTACTGTGCCTTCTGAGCCAGAAGAAAGGGATGGGGAGCAGAACAAAGCTCCCATGTTCCAAGAGGAACTGTTTAGAGACCTGCTTGTCCAATTAGCCATTCACAAGTCTATAGGGCCAGATGGGATCCACCCAAGGGTATTGAGGGAGCTGGCAGAGGTGCTCACCAAACCCCTTTCCATCATCTACCAGCAGTCCTGTCTGACTGGGGAAGCGCCACTTGACTGGAGATGGCAAATGTTAGGGCTGGAGGGAGGATCTGGGGAACTACAGGCCTGTCGGTCTGACCTTGGTGCCAGGGAAGGTCATGGAACAGATCATCTTGAGTGCTATCTCACAGCACACACAGGACAACCAGGTGATCAGGCTCAGTCAACATGGATTTATGAAAGACACATCCTGCCAAGCTAACCTGACCTTCTTCTATGACAAAGTTACCCATTTAATGGATGAGGGAAAAGCTGTGGATGTGGTGTACCTGGACTTTAGTAAAGCCTTTGACATAATTTCTCACAGTATTCTGCTGGAGAAACTGGCTGCCACTGGCCTGGACAGGCACATGCTCTGCTGGGCAAAAAACCTGGCTGGCTGGACGACTGAAAGAGTTGTGGTAAATGGAGTCAAATCTAGTTGGAAACCAGTCACCAGTGGTGTTCCCCAGGGTTCAGTGATGGGTCCAGTCCTGTTCAATGTCTTTATCAGTGATCTGGACGAAGGGATTGAGTGTACCCTTAGTAAGTTTTCGGATGACACTAAGCTGGGTGGTAGTGTTGATCTGCTTGAAGCAAGGGAGGCTCTGCAGAGGGATCTGGACAGGCCGGATGAATGGGCTGAAACCAGCAGGATGAGGTTCAACAAGGCCAAGTACTGAGTCCTGCACTTCGGACAGAACAACCCCATGCAGCGTTACAGGCTTGGGGAAGAGTGGTTGGAAAGCTGCCTGGCAGAGAAGGATCTGGGTGTGTTGGTTGACAGCTGGCTGAACATGTGCCAGCAGTGTGCCGAGTCAACAGCATGCTGGCTTGTATCAGAAATGGTGCAGCCAGCAGGACCAGGGAAGTGATTGTGCCCCTGTACTCAGCACTGGTGAGGCCGCACCTTGAGTACTGTGTTCAGTTCTGGGCCCCTCACTAAAAGAAAGACATTGAGGTGCTGGAGCATGTCCAGAGAAGGAGCTGGTGAAGGGGCTGGAGCACAAGTCTTATGAGGAGCAGTTGAGGGAACTGAGATTGTTTAGTCTGGAGAAAATGAGGCTGAGGGGAAACATTATTGCTCTTTGCAACTATCTGAAAGGATGTTGTGGTGAGGTGGATGTTGGACTCCTCTCCCAAATAACAAGTGATAGTACAAAAGAAATGGCCTCAAGTTGTGCCAGGCAAGGTTTAAACTAGATATTAGGGAATATTACTTCACTGAAAGAGTTGTCAAACATTGGAACAGGCTGCCCAGGGAGGTGGTTGAATTACCATCCCTGGAGGTATTTAAAAGATGTGTAGATGTGATGCTTAGGGACATGGTTTAGTGGTGAACTTGGCAGTGTTAGGTTTACAATTGAACTTGATGATCTTAAAGGTCCTAAATGATTCTGTGATTCTGTAATACATTGATGATATCATCATGTGGGGCAACAAGGCAGAAGAGATGTTTGAGAAGGGAAAAAGAGAAATAAAGATTCTTCTGAAAGTTGGCACCTACACAGGAGATTCAGTTCTTGAGAATAAGATGACAGGATGGACGCTACCATATCCCTATGGATGTGGTCAACAAGATAGCAGCTATGTCTCCACCGGCTAACAAGAAGAATTCCGGAGAATGCATATTTCAGGTTACAGTCAGCTTGTGAGCCCTCTCTATAAAGTAACCCAAAAGAAGATCTATTTTGAGTGGGGCCTTGAGCAACAACAAGAGTAGATCAAACAGTAGGCAGCTCATGTGCAATTCTTTGGGCCTGTCTGTGCAGGATCAATTGTACAAAATGTGTTCTACGCTGCAGCAGAGGAGCATGGTCTCACCTGAAGCTTCTGGCAGAAAACATCAAGAGAAATCTGTGGTCACCTTCTAGGGATTTGGAGCCAGGGATATCAAGAATCAGAAGCCCACTATACCCTGATTGAAAAAGAGATGCTAGCAGTATATGAGAGGATTCAATATGCTTCAGAAGTTGTTGGTACAGAAGTATAGCTCCTCTTGGCACCACGATTGCCTGTGCTATTCTGAATCTTCCACTCTACGCATCATGCAACCTAGTGCTACATGGAGTAAGTGGGTAGCATTGATCACTCAACAAAACTCAACTAGGGAAACCCAACCACCCAAGAATCCTGGAAGAGATCATGGACTGGCCAGAAGGCAGAGATTTTTGAGCATTGCCTGAGGAGGTGGCTCATGCCCAAGAGGAAACATATAATGAGTTATCAGAAGATGAAAGCCATGCTTTCTTTACTGATGGATCGTGTCATGTGATAGGAAACCATGGGAAGTGGAAAGCTGCTGCGTCGACTCCCACACGACAAGTCGTTGACGCTACTGAAGGAGAAGGTGAGTCAACTCAGTTTGCAGAAGTGAAAGACACTCAACTAGCCTTAGAGACTGCTGAATGAGAAAAGTGTCCAGTACTTTATCTCTATACTGATTCATGGATGGCAGAAGACCAATTGGAATTGCAGAGGTAAACCCATCTGGGCTGCTGCACTGTGACAAGACATTGCTAACTGGGTAGAAAACATTACTATAAAGATATGACATTGAAGTGACAGGGCCTGATCAATAGGCCTCAAATAAGTGACTCATGGATGATTCGTATTGCATTGTTGTGTGTACTGTTTAATCTGTAATTTCTCACAGTTGTATTATCAGTAAAATTGTGTTATTCTATTCTTAATCAGTGGAATTGAGTTGTACCACCTTAATTGTAGTTTCACAAGTATGAATACTATGTGAAGCAGGAGAAAGCACTGTAAACAGCCTCCTTAGATAAGAAGAATCCAGCTGCCTTCCTTCTCATCTCTCCTGTAGTTTTGGTCAGAATCTGGGGGGAAGGGGGGGGGGCAATGAAGCAGCTGAAACCAGAGTTCCCACTTTTAGAATGATGTAAGTTGTTTATTTAACAATATAAAAGCTGGACCCTCTTGCAGCAATCTCTGGAGACTCTACCACAAGCAGACGCGCCGCATGGTCCTCCCAATTGTCCAGGAACAGGTTCTCCAGATCTTCGCTGCAGAAGGGTCTCCCCAGTGAGAATAAAAAGGCAATTGGTGATGTATTTTTTGTTTTTTCTTTTCCCATCTGTTAAGACTCTTCCGATCTGATTTTAATGATGAAAAAACAGTTGGTGATGTAGCTCTTCTAATTGCTGTGCTTGTTCTCTTATGGTAATGGTTAGATGCATTGTCTTTAAAGTTGGTATTGTTAACTTGTTGTTAATTACTATTAATCGTTTGTCACCTTTCTTGTTTTAATAAATTAAGTAAAACTTGATTTCACAGAGCATTCAAGAGTTTGAGCTTTTATGCTGATTGCACTCTGTGGTTTTTAAAGTGTGGTAATACAGACATGCAGTTGCTCACACACCCAAAAGCTGAACTACTGAAGAATATATAAAAAAAATAACGATTAGACAAGACTATCAAAATTGAAGTAGTGATATGTTGGGAAACGGAAGGGAAAATGTGTTACCACATATAGGGCAAACGTGCTGGGTAATAGTTCTAAAAGATAAATCAAACCAGTTAACTTTAGCTTGGAATAGCACCCAAAGCATAGCAGGTAAAACTGAGTTGAGTATGCAGGATATATTAATGGACATAAAGGATTTCTCACCAGTATGATGACTAGACTTAATCGGACCACCAATTTCATGAGTTTACTCCAAACAATCTAACATCATATTTTAAATATAAGGAGACCCTATCTAAGGGAAGAAACACAAATCAAGCTAGTGAATTCAATGCAATATTATCTTGGCAAAGAACTGATAGGACAGACTGATTAAGCACAGGGCATAGCCAGACAAGCTCACTAACCAGTAAACTATTTACATGAGACTGGCTTTTTTTCAACCCCTTATCCCTCTATTTTTCTGTTGTTCTTCCCCAAATCACCAAACCCCCTCCCTTGTCTTGCCTTTGGTTTCTCCACTAAGAATTCCGTAATAAGTTCTGTATGATCCCATGCTGCTTTACCTCTGCATCCCATAATATGTCCCACCCATAGGCAGCAACCCTCTCAGTCCAAAAAGTGATCTGGAGAGCTGCTCCCAATGATCCATCATGTTTAATGATTTCCAGGGTTTCATCCCTGGACAATGGCGCTGATGACTCTGCTGGGACAGCCTTGTGAGGGGCTGGGAGAAGTTGTTCTCTCCCTCATGAGTCCTTGATTGGGGTTCCAGCCTGTCACAGTGTGTCCCTGTGCTTGTCTGGGCTTGTGGAGAGGGGTCTTTGATGTTCTGACAGCCCATGTGATAGGCCTGGGTTGGGGCAATCTACGGTTTCAATACAGAATAGGGGACGATGTGATTGAGAGCAGCCCTGAAGAGAAGAACTTAGGGGTGCTGATTGATGAGAAGCTCGACATGAGACGGCAATGTGTGCTCGCAGCCCAGAAGGCCAACCGTGTCCTGGGCTGTATCAGAAAAAGTGTGAGCAGCAGATCAAGGGAGGTAATTCTTCCCCTCTACTCTGCCTTTGTGAGAACCCACCTGGAGTCCTGTGCTCATTTCTGGAGTGCTCATTTCTGGAGTCCTCATCACAGGAAGGACATGGATCTGTTTGAGTGAGTCCAGAGGAGTCCACAAAGATGATCAGAGGGCTGGAGCACCTCCCATACGAGGACAGGCTGAGAGAGTGGGGCTTGTTTAGCCTAGAGAAGAGAAGGTTCCAGGGAGACCTTATAGACCTTATCCAGTACTTAAAGGGGGCCTACAGGAAAGCTGAGGACGGGCTTTCTTCAGGGAGTGCAGTGATAGGACAAAGGGTAATGGTTTTAAGCTGAAAGAGGGGAGGTTTATATTAGATATAAGGAAGAAATTCTTCATGATGAGGGTGGTGAGGCACTGGCACAGGTTTCCCAGAGAAGTTGTGGAAGCCCCATCCCTGGAAGTATTCAAGGTCAGGTTGGATGAGGCTTTGAGCAACATGATCTAGTAGGAGGTATCCCTGCTCATGGCAGAGGGGTTGGATTTTGATGATCTTTAAGGTCCCTTCCAACCCAAACCATTCTATGATTCTTCATACCATTTGATGCCATGCTGAGCAACAAAAAGCTGGAAGAAGAAGGAAGTGAGAGACAATCAGAGTTGCAGTATTTGTCATCTCAAGTAAACATCATGTGTGACGAAACCTGCTTTTCCTGGAAAGGGCTGAACATCTGACTATCAATGGGAAGTAGCAAATTAATTCCTTGCTTTGCTTGCACATGCAACTTTTGCTTTACCTGTTAAACTGTCTGTGTCACAGCCCATGAGTTTTCTCAAGGGCTTCCGAGTCTTTACTCCATCCCACTGGGTGGTGATTGAGCACATGGCTGTGTAGTGCTTAGATGCTTAGAGTGGTTAAACCATGACAGCTGGGCAGAGAATTATTTGGGCTCCTCCTCCTACCATTGTCTCTTTCAATTCATTTGTGGGTGTGCAGATGAATTTTATCACCTAACCTAAATCAGGTTAAATTATTTCATGTATCAGGTTTATATGACAACATTTTGGTAGCGAGGGTGGGGCAGGGGAGCCACATGAGTGGCTTCTGAAATAAGAAATCAGGGGTTGCTCCTATGTCAGAAAGAGACAGTTCCAGCCAGCTCCAAGATGGACTCACTGCTGGCCAAAGCTGAGCCAGTGATGCTGGTAGTGCCTCTGGGATAACATATCTAAGACAGGGTAAAAAAAATGCTGTGCAGCAGCCAGAGAGAGAGGAGTGAGAAAATGTGAGAAATCAACCTGCAGACACCAAGGTCAGGGAAGAAGGAGAGGGAGGAGGTGCTCCAGACACAGGAGCAGAGATTCCCCTGCAACCCGTGGAGTTTCACAGTGGGGTAGAGGTCAACCCTGCAACCTGTAGAGGACCCTGTGTCAGAGCAGGTGTATGTGCCCTGAAGGAAGCTGCATCCCATGGAGATCCCACGCAGGAGCAGGCTCCTGGCAGGAACTGCAGCCTGTGGATAGGAGCCCATGCAGGAGCAGATTTTCTGGCAGGACTTGTGACCCCACACTGGAGCAGTGTATTTCTGATGGCCTGTACCAATGGAAAGGGCCCATGTTAGAGCAGCTCATGAAGGACTGTAACCCATGGGAGGGTTCCCACACTGGAGCAGGGGAACAGTGTGAGGAGGAAGGAGCTGCAGAAATGATGAGTTATTGTAGGAAGTATTTTAGAAGAATCAGGACATTTTGTGATCCTTGAAGCCTGTATGCACGACCCTGCCTACATAGTGACCTTGGCATGTTGTGAGAAAGGGGAATGTTAGCTGATAGATAAGAAAGAGAATGTGGAACAGGAGGTTTTAGCTGCAGGAGAAGGGGGGCTGCAGGGTATCAGGTAACAGCGCGCCAACAGCCCTCATTGACCAATGATGATGTGACAAATGGTACCGTAAAAGCATATATATTCACTGTAAAGAAGGCAATAAACGTCTGCTTCAGCTACCTCATATTGAGTCGTCTGATGCTTTCCACATGCCCGTCTCCCACATGTTATGAACTGACTGCAACCCCACTCCCCATCTTCCCTGCGCCGCTTGGGGAGGAGGAGGTATAAGAGTTCGGAATGAAGGAGTAAAGTTGATCCTGGAAAGAAGCGGGGGTAGGGCGAAGGTGTTTTTAGTTTTTTGTTTCTCACTATCTTATTCTATTTTTAATTGGCAATAAATTAAATTAATCTTCCTCAAATTGACTCTGTTTTGTCCCTGATGGTTATTTGAGTGTGATCTCCCTGTCCTTATCTCAACCCATGGGCACTCCCACCTTATTTTCTCTCTCTGTCCTGCTGAGGAAGGAGAGTGAGAGAGTGGCTTGGAAGGCACCTGGCAGCCAGCCAAGGTTAATATACCATCATACATATACCAAATACAATACACCTTGATTTCTAAGGCAGAAGGAAAGTATTATAGAAAGGAGAGAGAGATATGATTCTTCCAGCTTGTCTGACACTAGATAAATCCATTCTTACTATCAAGCAACACAAAGCATTTCATATATGTTCAACAGGGTTTGATGCCAAAGTCACTGAGCATAAAGAGCTCTGTCAACACTGATATCCTCATTATCTGTATTAAAACAAATATGGCATTTATGTGGTCACTTCCCCCTCACCCCTGCAAGCTGCTATTTGAGCAGCTCTGTTGACCTCATTGACACAGATGGCTGTCATGGGCGCAGCACATGAGATATTTAGGCTCCGCATCAGAATACCTTACTTTAAGCCTAACCCAGGGAACTGTGGTCCTAGATCAGGCACCTTTAGCATTGGGTTAAGTCTGTATTTTACCAAAAGAGCAATCAAGCATTGGAACAGGCTGCCCAGGGAAGTGGTGGAGTCTCCTTCCCTGGAGGCGTTCAAAAAATGTGTAGGTGTGGTGATGTTGGGCTGATGGTTGGACTGGGTGACCTTAGAAGTCTTTTCCAACCTTAATGATTCTATGTTTCTATGCAAATTTTTCCCAATATACAACTGCTGCAATCTCATTCTTCTGGTTCAAATTGGCTCACAAAATGCTGATAGGATAACACAACACTAAGACTTTATAATGGCTCAACTACTGTCCACTTCTATGTTGATCAAATACTCTGTGTCCTTGTAGTTGGAAATAAAAAATAAAATCAGTGTAAGGCAGGAGGCTTGCATGAGCAGTACCATGTACTTTGTTTAATTTGGTTTAATTTCCACTGACAAGTGATTGCATAACACATGCAACCTGATTACTGAACACACAACCAGAACTTGTTCATTCAATAATCCACTGTAAGCTATTAACAAAAAACCAGGACAATGTAAGCAAGTAAGTGAAATCAGACGTAAGAGACCCAGGGAAGTAAATACGGCAAATGAAGCTCATTCCTGACATTGATCTGAGGAACAATCTATAGTTAGGAAGGACAGTATATGGAGGAAGAGATTAAAGCCTAAAGATAAAATGAGGAAATGATAGTATGCTTACACAATAATGTGAATCAGATTGACTGTTTGCATTGGGAGTAAAATATCTTACTCAGTAAAAAGAGCCACCACAAATCATCTCCCATTAAAAAAAAAGTAGATATAGACAAGTTCGTTTCAGGCTTCTATGAAATTTGAACATATGAAATAGAAGTTGCTTAAAATATTGCTAAGAATAGCACAAACAAGAAACAGTATTTCACTTATTACTCAATTCAAGTTTTTACAGAAAAAATGGTGAAACAACCAGATCTTGCTGTATTCAAAATATTTTTATGCACATCTAACAGTACACAACTTACTTGTCATGGACACTGTCCTTTACTGTAAAATAGCCAAAAATGCATTCATGACTCTAAAAATACTTTAATAATTAACATTTTGAATCATTTTATGGCAGACAGGTACATCCAAGGTTGGTTTCTTTTAAGAATATGCAATCTATATTAGTTACTGTAAAGATCTCTTTGCGTTACTGTTCATACACAATTTAATTATGCCATGAGTTATTTATTTAAATGTTTTGAGAAATTTACAAAAAATATTTGCCCTTCAGTTTTTCATTCTTGAAACATGCTACTCCAACATAATTAGGAGTTAGCGACATTCTCACTTAACCCCCACCTGTCTGCCCTACAATTGAACTACTTGTTTTTAGGGATTACACCCCTGTGAGCCCAAAACCTGCATTTATTTAACAATAACTGTCTACAGTGCCTCCTTCTGAAGATCTCAAAGCAGTTCATTAACAGTTTTTTAAGTCTCACAATACCCTGTGAGGTAAATATGAGCTTATCACCAATTTACAGAACCAACTTTTGTGAATGCAGCACAATCACATGCAAGCATTCCCTAATCTTACAAGGGTAGCTTCTTAACCTTCAGCCTTGAACAAAAGAACATTAGATGTTTGTGAAATACTCCAGTCTAAAAAGTTTGTATTAGCATTCCCGTGGGGCTAGGGAGTGGGGGAGATTAAGGTAGATTGCTGCTCTGCCACCTCAGACAGGTTGTTTTGGAATGTTTATATAGATGGCTAGACTGGCTGAAACGTTTGCCACACTTTAAACAGGCATAAGGCTTTTCTCCTGTATGCACGCGAATGTGCTTCTTGCAGTCTGTTAGAGTCAAAAAAGTCTTGCAGCAGATCTTACAGGCATATTTACGAGCACCTTCAACAACCAAGACATTATGTTCAGATAGCGCCTTCTTACATTTTGAAAGAACATCTGCAGATGCCCTTGTCAACTGTGGTGGACCAGGTTGTGAATGATGTCCATTTTCAAATGTGGTCCCATTGATTAACAGCTGAGAACTGGAAGTGTGATCTTGTAGCTGGGAGCTACGAACAGAGGCCACAATGGGCATTTTGGGGGCTATGCGACAATAGCCAGGAAAGCTACTAGCTCCAGCTCTTACAGATCCCATCACTGTCCTTGATGAAGAGTGCAGGTCCAAGCCTGATCTTGGAAAATCCATACCAAATTGTTCTGCAGCCCTATATCCGTAAGTCTGCAAACATGGAAGAGCTGTTGCATCCTGCATTGGTCTAACAAAATGAGAATCTGCAGACTCACTGAATAGATTCTTTACATGACAAACTGTGACAGAGGAATGACTACTAGCAGGCCCAGACTCTGGACTCAATAGGTAAGAGACATCACCAACCATTCTGCAGTCCCTTGTTGTATTTGGAATATTATCATTGATATTTTGACTTGCACCAAAGTTACCACCTCTGCTTTTATTCAGAAAATTTGAGATACTGAAAGTAGACTTGTGTTCCAGGTTATTTGACGCTTCCATAATATGGATGTCTCCCACCCTATCAGTACTAGACTGTGGGTCAGAAAAGCTATGATCACTGCTTTCAGGACTCAGTTCTATCTTCCCTGTAGTCACCACTCCTCCTTCCACTTCAACAGACTCACTGCCTTCTGCTTGAGAAATGACATCGCTCACTTCATCTTGAGGCTCTGGAGAACTCAAAGGCTCAGATTTAAACACCACCCTCATATGTTCTTTTTCATTGAGACTGACCTCTGTATTTTTGCATGGGAAGTTGTTTTTTTCAGAAGTAGCTTCCTGATCAAAACTGGTTTCCACTTGTATTATCTGAGATGAGATGGATATCTGTGAAATGTTTCCTTCACTGTTATCTGACTGGCTGGGCACTTGAGCATCTTCTTGAGCACCAAAAGACTGATCAAACACGATAGTATTATCCTCTTGTTTATCAATAACAGCATTGGCCTTAGAATTGTCCACATTCTTCCATGAATCTGGTGAAAAAAAATCTTCTCGTGAATGAACTACTGACTGCCCGCTCTCTGGAGTAACATCTGAAATGTAATTATCTATGGTAGGCCTGATTCCTTGTCTGGCTCGATCATCAGAAGACTGTTTATGCTTGTGGAGATGCCAGATAGGAAAGGTAGTATGTTGTTCTATGTTACTTCTCATTGATGAGCTCATGGTATTTAGTTGTTCCTCTGTGCTCCGAGTGGAATTTAATGCAGAGCTCACAATGCTCTGCCCAAGCTGCTGAAGCATGAAAGATCTTTGGATGCATGCATTTTGCTCCTGAACTCTATCACCAGGTGGAGACATTGGTAGCATCCTGGTAGTAAGGTAGTGTTTACACGCTTTGACAATAGAGTTCAAATGTAGGTGAGAAGCAGCCAGCAAGACATCCATTACATTGCTCTCCCCAAGCGTTAGTGTAGAAGTGTACATCATATCAATTAGGGCAGCAAAAGCTTCTGCTGTCACCACTTCACTGTCTAGCTGAATCATGTTCATAGTTTGATCACCCTCTGCTACAGTAAAGAGAGCTTGGAAGTGTGTGCTACATGCTGCCAGAACAGAGCGATGGCCTTTGAAATGTCTATTTCCCACCACAATGACACAGTCACAAAGTTGGCCATGAAGTCTCTGGTAGTTTAGTTGCTGAAAGACTTGCTCGAAATGTCCTGGAAAATCCATGATTCTATAAAATAAAGCAGAAGAAGCTATAATGCTAAAAATGGATGAAGTTTGACTTAGATCACAGTGAGAACAGTGTAAAAAAATGACGACTAAGAGACAGAAGACCAAAAGCTTACCTTAAATTCCCACTACCGTATTGATATTATACTCATGCTGGTAACCCTGTGAAGGAGCACAAAATGAAATAAAAGAACCCCCAAACCAGAATCTGTTATGGAGTTAACATAGTACAATTGCTAACAACACATTGAACAAGTCACAGCATGCTCTACTGTGAGCTGAATAATGCAACATGGTTCCTGTTAATTCCTGTTCAAATTAAAACACCTCTTCAGTAAACCATCATGGTAAGTCAACACAGTCTTTTATAAATTGTTCTTGAAAAAACTGAGCTTTAACTCTAGTCTGAATTGGTCTAACTTAATCTTGAGGAGCATGCAAGGAGACAAATGCTATCTGTTACACCACAACAAAACTTCATTCACATATCTGCCTTTTAAAACAGTGATTATTTTCATGTGTGATCAGTCATGAATTACAAACATAATTTGCATACAGAACTCCAGATACACATATAACCTTGCATTGTGTTTATATGGAAGGGTATGGTAGTGGGGGGTTTCAGGGGTGGCTTCTGTGAGAAGATGCCAGAAGCTGCCCCCATGTCAGATGGAGCCAGTTTCAACCAGCTCCAAGATAGATGGCCAAAGCTGAGTCAATCAGCAATTTGGTAGCATCTCTGGGATGACTTATCTAAGAAAGGGTAAAAAAACTGCTGTGCAACAGAAGCTGGAAGTGAGAATACGTAAGAGAAATAGCCCTGAAGACACCAAGGTCAAGGAAGGGGAAGGAGGTGCTCCAGGGTAAAGATAACCCTGCAGCCCATGGTGAAGACAATGGTGATGCAGGTTATTCCCTGCAGCCCATGGAGGTCCACAGTGGAGCAGAGATCCAGTCTGCAGCCCATGCCAGAGTAGGCTCCTGGCAGGTACTGCGGCTCCGTGGAGAGGAGACCAAGCTGCAGCAGGATTTCTAAAGTCTAATCTCAATCCCCCTTCTTTCAGATTAAAAACATTCTCCCTCGTCCTACCCCTGCAGTCTCTGATAAAGAGCCCCTCCCCAGCTTTCCTGTTGGTCCCCTTTAAGTACTAGAAAGCTGCTATAAGGTCTCCCCAGAGTATTCTCTTCTCTAGGCTAAACAAGCCCAGCTCTCTCGGCCTGTCCTCATATGGGAGGTGCTCCAGCCCTCTGGTCATCTTCATGGCCTCCTCTGGACTCGCTCTAAGATATCCATGTCCTTTCTGTGCTGAGGACTCCAGAACTGAACGCAGGACTCCAGGTGAGGTGTCATGAGAGCAGAGTAGAGGGGCAGAATCACCTCCCTCGACTTGCTGCTCACACTTATTTGATGCAGCCCGGGATACGGTTGGCTTTCTGGGGTGCAAGTGCACATTGCCAGCTCATGAAAAACGAGCCGGTGGGGAAGAAAACCCACTTGGCTGAGCAGAGAGCTTTGGGGGATCTCAGAAAAAAAGAGGAAAGTCTATGGGCTTTGGAAGAAGGGACAGGCAACTCAGGAGGACTACAAGGATGAAGTGAGGTCATGCAGAGAGAAAAACAGAAGGTCTAAAGCCCAGCTAAACTTAAATTGACCGACCCTGTGGAAGATAATAAAAAATGTTTCTATAAATATATTAATAACAAAAGGACGGCCAAGGAGAATCTCCATCCTTTACTGAATGCAGGGGGAACAGTAGTGACATCAAACTGTGATAAAAGCACTGGCCTTGAGCAATTAAGCTTCCTAGGGAAATCACTGTAATACGCTCTCCAGCTCATACCAAAAACTCCAACAAAATTAAAAGAAATAAGAAAATTAGTTGAATTTGTAGTCAGGTGAGTTTAAAATGGCCTGACATTTTAGGAATAGTATTATAGAATATTGGGACATCGGAAATACCCCTCACCAACCTCTAAGGTTGTAATCAACAGGAATAGTGTTTGGCAAACACTTAGCTATACCTGGGACCTTTGTCCTTGCTAGGACTAGCATCTTAGATGGAGATTAACAGCTGACCCAGTATGTTCTATGTATGCGCAAAAAGGTTTGAAAATTTTAAACAATGTACTCAGTCATACCAACCTACACCACCTGAAATACAAGTGCATGATATACAACCTTGGGATAAAGTTTTAATTCAATTATTTTCACAAAAATCAAAATTAGAGTCTAAATGTGAAGGTCCATATATTGTCTTGCTATGTTCTTAATTTTCTGTTAAATTTCAGGAAACAAAAATTGATACACCATTCTCATGTCAAACGAGTGCCCTTGGTCCTAGCAGTTGAAGTCCTGGGTGTAGTGCATGTGACTCAGTGCGATTTGTATGCTCTAGTGAGATTTTACTTGTGACATCCACCAAGAGGAAGTCATGCTTGACCAATTTGCTAAACTTCTACAATGAAACGATTAGCTTGGTAGACAAAGGGAGAGGAGCGAACATTGACTACCTTGACTTCATTTAGGCTTCTGACACCATCTCCCATAAGATTCTGATAGGGAAGCTGATGAATTATGGGCTGGGTGAGCAGACAGTAAGGTGGACTGAAAACTGGCCAGGCCCAGAGGGTGGTGACCACTGGCACAAAGTCTAGTTAGAGACCAGTAACTACTGGTGTATCTCAGGGTTCATAGCATCATAGAATCATAGAATCATAGAATCATAGAATGGTATGGGTTGGAAGGGACCTTAAAGATCATGTAGGTCCAATTCCCCTGCCATGGGCAGGGAAGGGAAAAGACCAGCATGGCTGAGTAGAGACATGCTGGTCAAAGTGAAAAACAAGAGGGAATTGCACAGGCAGTGCAAGCAGGGATAGGGAACCTGGGAAGAGTATAGGGATGATGCCCGGCTGTGTAGGGATGGGGTCAGGAAGGCCAAGGTGCAGCTGGAGTTGAACTTGGCAGAAGAAGCAAAGAATAATAAGAAGGGCTTCTATAGGTACATCAACCAGAAAAGGAAGGTTAAAGAAAACGTACCCCCACTGATGAATGAAAATGGCAACCTCGTATCAACAGATGAGGAGAAGGCTGAGGTACTCAACAACTTTTTTGCCTCAGAATTCACTGGCAACCACTCTCCTCATTCTTCCAGGGTCAAGGAACAACAAGATGGGGATCAGGGGGATAGAGTCCCACCCACTGTAGGGGAAGATCAGGTTCATGACCACTTGAGCAACTTGAACATATACCTGATGAGATGCATCCCAGAGTCCTGAGAGAATTAGCTGATGTGGTATTCTTCCAAAATAAATAAATACATGTACAGTCTGCCAGAGCTAAAAGGTTGAGAATCTGGGGATCTGCAGTGCTTGAAGAAAAGAATTGATATGAGGCATTAAAACTCTCAGCTTTTTAACAACCTGAAAAGACAGGGCATTAGTAACAAAGAGTAGGCAGCAAGGCAACACGCTAAGGGAAAGTTGGTTTTTTCATAGGACTATTGTGTGGGTAATTTCTTATTGCAGCGCCTTCTGCGCTTTTCTTGATCAGTGTCTGTAATTATGCACAAACTTAACTTATTCAGACCTGTAACAATGTTCCTTTTCTCCTTCGTGTCTGGCAAGGGTCTGATTTCTGAGAATGAGAGGACTACAGTTGATCACACTGGGCTGAGTACATGCAGAGTGGGGTTGAAATAGTATAGTTATTAACTATGGGTTAATTGTACTACAGTTCTGTTGTTACAAGGTTCTTGGGCAACGGGTAAATTCAAGAAAACTAAAAAGAAGCCAGTCTTCCTGGCTAATTTATTGGTAATGCAATTCTGATGAGAGGGAGAATCTAGTTACCATGTAGTCTCACTGCTCTCCCTTCTCTCACCCCCTCCCAGAGCTGATTTAAGGATGAAACTATTGGTGCAGTACTGGGTCTGATCTCATTCAATATTTTCATTAATGATCTGGATGACTGGGCAATGTGTACCCTCAGCAAGTTTGAAGATGACCCAAAAGCAGGAGGGGTGGCTGATATACCATCACGCTCCCATCCAGGCGGACCTCAACAGGCTGGGGAAATGGGCTGACAGGAATCTCATGCAGTTCAACAAGGGGAAATGCCAAGTCCTGCACCTGAGGAGGAACAACCCCAGGCACCAGTACAGGTTGAGTGCTGACAAGCTGGAATGGAGCTCTGCAGAGAAGACCCTGGGGTTTCTAGTGGACATCAAGTTGAACATGAACCAGCAATATGCCCTTGCAGCAAAAAAGGCTAATGGTATTCTAGGCTGCACGAGGACGAGTGTTGCCAGCAGGTCGAGGGATGTCATCCCTCCCATTTATTCAACACTGTTGAGGCCACACCTGGAGTACTCTGTTCAGTTCTGGGCTCCCCTAGTACAAGATTGCACTGGTTTAGGCTGGGATAGAGTTAATTTTCTTCATAGTAGCTGGTATGAGGCTATGCTTTGGACTTGTGCTGAAAACAGTGCTGATAATATGGGATGTTTCAGTTATTGCTGAGCAGTGCTTGTACAGTGTCAAGGCCTTTCCTGCTTCTCGTGTTGCCCTGTCAGCGAGCAGGCTGGGGGTGCACAAGAAGTTGGGAGGTGACACAGGCGGGACAGCTGACCCCAACTGAGCAAAGGGATATTCCATACATGACATCGTGCTCAGCAATAAAACCTAGGGGAGGAATTTGCTGGGATGGCCATTGCTTGGGGACCAGCTAGGCGTTGATTGTCTAGTGTTTTTTTCATCACTTGTTTTTCTTAGTTTTTACTTTTCCATGTATGTTTTTCCTTTTTCTTATTAAACTGTCGTATATGAATCCATGAATTTTCACACTTTTACCCAATTCTCTCCCACTGGGACAGGGGAGTGAGAGAGTGGCTGTTGTAGTGCGTACTGGGGTTAAACCACAACAGTCCATTTTGGGGCCAATGTGGGGCTTGAAGGGTTTGAGATAATGACAGATTTGACTGGAGTGTATTGGAGGGAACGTATAATTATTATATCTGTTTAACAGTTGCTGGTTGTGATGTTGACATATCTGTCCTTGACAGTGGTTTATCTGATCTGTGCCATGCTCCCTTTTTTTGTTGTACATCAAATCTGAGAGCTTGTTAAAGACTGGTTTTAGCTTTTGCAGTTTGCTGTGCTGTGTAGCACTTGGTGGTGTTTTGCCTGGGAGAACTGTGATAAAAGCACTGGCCTTGAGCCTAATCTGGTATTTGGGCCCTGCAATGATGCGTTCCCTGTACTTTAGGAACCATCTCATGGACACAATTAACAATTACATTTTTTCCCTTTTCTCCTCTGAGAGGCATTCGGCAGAGGAAACGCAGAATGGCACCTTCCCCTTCTCCTGTGGGGTAGATGTTTTCTCCCTTGTTACAGTAAGTCTTCAGTATCTTGAACATCCTTGGGTAACCAAAATACTCCTATTAGTACTTCTCAAGATTTATTTTTTTTTGCTTTTTCTAAAGTTAATCAACTATTTTGGAAGGGGGTAGTGTGGTTATGGGTGGCAAGGCGTGTGGGAGAACATGGGCAGGTATCTAGAACAGTTGTCACCGATGGTGGGGAACTTCACTTCCGAACAAGTGCAGGATCCTGATGAAGTGATAGAAGGTTAGAAAAAAGGATGCCCTGGCCCTGGCTATGCCAAAGAGACACAACTTGTCGCACTGTGCCTACATCTACTGAGAACTATTCAGCACTATTCAGCACACTGAAGGACAAAAGAGGGTCTCTGGATCTGAAGACATGCAAACAGACACGGTAGTTAAACCAGAGACCCAGTCCTCAACTATATCCATCAACTATGAAGCAGAGTAGAAGGGAAGATCTTACTTCTGAAACTAATAAAGGGACTTCCAGTTTGCAGTTACAAAAATCAAGTAACAAATACTCTGTCCAGGAATAAAAGGGCCCTGCCTCCAGCCAGGCAGAGGAAAGGGATGACTGGGTTTATTGGACCGCGTGGGTTCAACGGCCTGGCTCATGGGACACACAGGAGTATAAGGCTCTGGTGAGCTCAGGTGCGCAGTGTACCCTAATGCCTTCAGGATACAAAGGGGCAGAACCCATCTGTATTTCTGGAGTGATAGGGGGATCCCAAGAACTGTCTGTGTTGAAGGCTGAGGTGGGCCTAACAGGGAACGAGTGGCATCCTATTGTGACTTGCCCAGAGAGGCCCCGTGTATCCTTGGCGTAGACTACTTCAGGAGAGGGTACTTCAAGGACCCAAAAGGGTACTGGTGGGTTTTTAGTATAGCTGCCTTGAGTACAGAGAAGATTAAACAGCTGTCTAGCTTGCCTGGTCTCTCAGAGGATCCAGATGGGATCCACCCAAGGGTATTGAGGGAGCTGTCAGAGGTGCTCACCAAACCCCTTTCCCTCAGCTACCAGCAGGCCTGCTTGAGTGGGGAGGTTCCACTTGACTGGAGGTTGGCAAATATTATGCCCATTTACGAAAAGGGCTGGAGGGAGGATCCGGGGAACTAAAGGCCTGTCAGTCTGACCTTGGTGCCAGGGAAGGTCATGGAGCAGATCATCTTGAGTGCTATCACACAGAACACACAGGACAACCAGGTGATCAGGCTGGGGGTGCAAAAGAAGTTTGGAGGGGACACAGCTGGACCAGCTGACCCCAACTGACCAAAGGGATATTCCATACCATATGACGTCATGCTCAGCAATAAAAAGCTGGGGGGAGGGACACGGCTGATGTTTGCTGGGGCTGCCATTGCTCATGAACTGCCTGTGCATCACTCAGCTGGTGGTGAGCAATTGGGGTTTTTTTCAGCACCTGTTTTCCTTTGTTTCGCTTTTCTTACCTTTTTTTCATTTTCATTATTAAATTGAGTTTTTGCACTTTTACCCTTCCAATTCTCTCCCTCATCCCACTGTGACGAGGGAGGGAGTAAGTGCCTGTGTGGTGCTTAGTTGCCTACCAAGGTTAAACCAGAACAAAGAGAGATATGGACATACTAGAGAGAGATCAACAAAGGGCCACAAAGATGATTAAGAGACCGGAGAATCTCTCATATGAGGAAAGGTTGAGAGAGCTGGGACTTTTTAACCTAGAGAAGGGAAGGCTCAGAGGGGAACTCAGCAATCTATATAAATATCCAAAGGGAGTGTGCAAAGCAGATGGAGTCAGGCTCTTTCCAGTGGTGCCCAGTGACACGACAAGAGGCAATGGGCACAAGCTGAAACATGGGAGATTCCATCTGAATGTCAGGAAACACTTTTTTACTGTGAGGGTGACCAAGCACTGGAACAGGTTGCCCAGAGAGGTCGTGGAGTCTCCCTCCTTGGAGATATTCAAAAGCTGCCTGGACGTAGTCCTTGGCAACCTGCTCTTGGTGGCTCTGTTTGAGCAGAGGGGCTGGACAAGATGACCTCCTGACGTCTCTTCCAACCTCAACCATATTGTGTATCAATTGGTAGCTCCCCTAAACACCTTTCAGACTGAGGGTGGTAACTGTCATAATGTATTACGTACCCCTAGGGAGAGGACATTTTGGGATTGCACAAGACTTATGGGCTGCGTAGGTGAGGAACCAAAGGTGGGGAACAAAAGGGTTCTAGGAGACTTGGGAAGAAACAAGTGTGGGGAAAATAGAGGGATAAGTGCCCTGTGCCTGATCAATGCAGCCTGTCCTGTCTTGTCATTAAATTCCATTTCTAACCAATTTCCTGGGTGAGGGGCTCTCAGTTCTGTGTGCATGTGTGTGTGTACAAAGATCTAAGTGCCACCAACTGCAGTGGGGATCACAGGCCATGTGTCCATGGTGTCAGCAACCGGAGCAAGCGAGTGAGGGCGTGTAAGTCAATGCATGATCAATAGCGACTATCAAATCAGAATAACCAGCCCGTGCGTGGGAAGGACCCACGCTGGAGAAGTTCTTGGCTTGGGAGCCAGGTATGCTGCGTGTCTCTAAGAGTGAGGCACCTGGAAGAATTGGCTACTGGAGGAACCAGGGGGTCCAAGTCAACTGTCAAAGAAACTGTGGGGGTGGAATAAGAGACTAATTTACGTGTGTGTGTTTCTGTGGGAGGCAACTGGGGAGACTGGGGGGATCCAGGGTACAGCTACTGGGTACATACTGGGGAAGGGGGAAGAAAGGTGTTTTCCCTAAGTGTTTCTTTAATTGTTTGTCTTCTTTGTTTCTCAATACATGAATTAATAATTAAATTGAATTTATTGCCAATTAACATTTTTTTTAAGTGAAATTCTCTGAGTCAACACTGTCTTGCCCATGACAATACCCCAACCATTCCCCTACCAAATGACTAGAAGGCATGCATTTCAACTATGTAGTGGTGCATGCCTAGTCATGAGGGACGACCATTTTTGGCCAGACAATATATGCTTCCAATTGTGTGATAAGTTGTTAAGGTAGCCAGTCTCTGCAGTCTTTATAAGGTCTCAAAAGATTTTCCAGTGCAGATCTTGGGGATCCAGGAAATGCTAGATTAATTCTTCTGGAGAGTTGGATATAGTCAGTGGTTGGCAAATTAGCCATCAATGGTATAAACAGCAGACATTCAGTTCAATTGTCTTTCGGTAAGCCTCAGCAAAGGGAACAGCCTAGTACTGTAACTGCACAAATCATAGAACGACCTGAGTTGGAAGGATCCCACAAGGATCATCAAGTCCAACTCCTATCCCTGCATAGGACAATCCCAACATTCACACCACTAAAATACATTCACAACACTAGAAGTAAAAACAACATACACAAATTGCTTAGCTACGAATATTTTATAAGTATAGAAATTTACATTGTCAGTGAAATGTTAAGGGCAAGATATGAAGAAAAACTATAAAATCCTGAATGGAGAAGAAAACTGTTCTCTCTCCCTTAAGACTAGGGGCTATGGAACAAAACTAGCAGGTTCAGAACAAAAGGAAGTACTTCTTCACAATGTGTAGTTAAGCTACGAAACTCCTTACCGCAGCCAAGTTCCTGTGGGTTCAAATGAAACTAAATATAGAATCATAGAATCATAGAATCTTCCGGTTGGAAAAGACCTCTGAGATCATCGAGTCCAACCGCACCCATCATCCACTAAACCATGTCCCTCAAAAAGTCATCTATCCTTTTTTTAAATACCTCCAGGGATGGTGACTCAACCACCTCCCTGGGCAGCTGTTCCAGTGCCTGACCACCCTTTCGGTAAAGAAATTCTTCCTAATATCCAGTCTGAACCTCCCCTGGCGCAACTTATGGCCATTTCCCCTTGTCCTGTCACTTGAGAGAAGAGATCACCACAAACTCTGCCACAGCCTCCTTTCAGGCAGCCGTAGACAGCGATGAGGTATCCCCTCAGGCTCCTCTTCTCCAAACTAAACAACCCCAGTTCCCTCAGCCGCTCCTCGTAGAACTTATTCTCCAGTCCCTTCACCAGCCTTGTCGCCCTTCTCTGGACACGGCTCCAACACCTCAACGTCCTTCCTATACTGAGGGGCCCAGAAATGAACACAGTACTCGAGGTGTGGCCTCACCAGTGCCGAGTACAGGGGTACTATAACCTCCCTTGTCCTGCTGGCCACACTGTTTTTGATACAGGCCAAGATGCCATTGGCCTTCTTGGCCACCTGGGCACACTGCTGGCTCATATTCAGATGGCTGTCAACCAACACCCCCAGGTCCTTCTCCTCCAGGCAGCTCTCCAGCCACTCTTCCCCAAGCCTGTAACGCTGCATGGGGTTGTTGTGCCCCAAGTGCAGGACTCGGCACTTGGTCTTGTTAAACCTCATCCCGTTGGTCTCAGCCCATCGATCCAGCCTGTCCAGATCTCTTTGCAGCACCTCCCTTGCTTCAAGCAGATCAACACTGCCACCCAGCTTGGTGTCATCTGCAAACTTGCTAAGGGTGCACTCGATCCCTTCGTCCAGGTCATTAATAAAGATATTGAAACAGGACTGGACCCAGCACTGAACCCTGGGTAACACCACTCGTGACCGGCCTCCAACTGGATTTGAGTCCATTTACCATCACTCTTTGGGCCTGGCCATCCAGCCAGTTTTTGACCCAGCAGAGGGTGTGCCCGTCCAGGCCAATGGCAGCCAGTTTCTCAATCAGAATACTGTGAGAAACGGTGTCAAAGGCTTTACTGAAGTCCAGGTACACCGCATCCACAGCCTTTCCCTTGTCCATTAACCGGGTAACCTTGTCATAGAAGGAGATCAGATATATTGATGGAAGAAAAATCTACTAAGGATTATTAACTAGTCAGACACTATCTCTGCCTTGGAAGCCACTAACGCTGAAAATACTGGAGGATTCATTCCACATATTTGTTGTTATGGCTTTTAGTTTCACAGTTCACTTTGATATCTCCTGAAAGAGTTTTAGGACACGTTTTTTTCAAATGTAAGAATAATTTATTTTCAAGAATAAGAGGATCAGCATTTTTTCTCTTAATATTTTGATTGTAAACTTGAAAGAACCATTAATAGAGGGTGTGCTTAGTAAATGTTTGAATTATTAACTTATGTCACCATTTACTACTAGCGAGCAAGCATCCCTACTATATAGGAAGAAATAACGTATGATTTTCTGAATCTACTAATTTTTATTTATATAGATTATAAACAAAAGCTGCACAAAGTGAATGGAAGAGTTTTGATTTCCTAGGAGAACAAGATGGAATTTCACCACCAGTTCATCCACCTCTCTTCAGTTAATAACTTCTGAGTCTCTTGGCCAATTCTAACCAAATTTAACAGAGGGTTAAGTAGATACTGAATTCCTAGAAGTTTTGTTGAAGTTGGTAGCTGGGTACAGAAGGAGCCAAATTTCTAAGTACCTTCTCAGAGTCCCTCTCCAACAGTAAAAAATTATATTTTAGGTGTATTTGACATTGTATTGGGTTTACATGGCAAAGGTGGGGCTTTTTTTTTGGCTGGGGGGGGGGCAGGTGGGCGGGCACACAGAGGTGGCTTCTGTGAGAAGATGCCAGAAGCAGCCTCCATGCACAACAGAGCCAGTTTCAGCCAGCTCCAAGATGGACCCACCGATGGCCAAAGCTGAGTCAATCAACAATTTGGTAGCGCCTCTGGGATAACTTATCTAAGAAAGGGTAAAAAACCTGCTGCGCAACAGCAGCCAGGAGAGAGGAGTGAGAAAATGTAAGAGAAATAGCCCTGCAGACACCAAGATCAGGGAAGAAGGGGGAGGAGGTGCTCCAGGTGCCAGAGCAGAGATCCACCCTGTGCAGACCCCACGCAGGTGAATGTGCCCTGAAGGAAGCTGTGACCCCACGGAGAGCCCATGCAGGAGCAGGCTCCTGGCAGGAACTATGGCCCTGTGGAGTAGAACCCACACAGGAGCAGGATTTCTGGCAGGATCTATGACCCCATAGGGGATCCATGCTGGAGCAGTCTGTTTCTGAAGGACTGCACCCTATGGAAAGGACTCGTGCTGGAGCAGTTCGTGAAGAGCTGCAGCCCGTGTGTGGGAAGGACCCACGTTGGAGAAGTTCTTGGCTTGGGAGCCAGGTATGCATGTGTCTCTAAGGATGAGGAACCTGGAGGAATTGGCTACCGGTGGGACCAGGGGGTCCAAGCCAACTGCTGAAGAGACCTTGGGGCCTGGGGATGGAATTAGAGATTCATTTACGTGTGTGTGCGCGTGTTTCTGTGGAAGGCAACTGAGGAGACTGGGGGATCCAGGGACCAGCTACTGGGTAGATTGAGTGTCTAAATCCAGTTACTGGATGGATCCACATTGTATATACGTATATATTTCCCACTAATGGACCTTCATCCTGATCAGCCAGAGAGGGGAACAGGATGAGGCCACTGTTGCTGTTTGTCTGAGTGCTTGAGTGCTAAGTGTTTCTGTCTGTGTTGTGCTGTGCTGATGGCCATGTGTATATGTGTATTATATATGCATTTGTATACCTACTGGGAATACATTCTCAGCCTTGCTACTGGTTGGATCTGGGGATATGGAGTTGTGGCAGACTTGCCTCTATGGTGCTGACAGATTCAACAATTCCCTAACAAAAGATCAGGATGTTTCCCATCTTGATTGAACTACTGAGCACTGTAGAATGTATACCACTTAAAAAGGCCCAAGGGCTTCCAGGTCACAGGTTATTCAATTAGTTAACCATAATAGTACTGCAAACTGGTACTCCTGTACCACCAAATATGGGGAACAGTGGCCCTATCTATTTAGTTTTTATCCCCATCCTAATGCCAAGCACAAGCATGACAGTTAAGGTAGAAGGTTTTATGGGGTTTGTTTATTTTTCAGGTTTGATAACCTATCACTAGGATAGTGTCTAATTACTGCCTGCTGACTCTTGAGTTGGTAATTCTTAATCGATATCAACCAAATTAAATCAGGAACAATACAATATTTTCCAAAACTTGACTACAGATGATTCCTAACTATCTGCATTAACCTCTAAGTCTGACACTTTTCAAGACGTAGCTATGCATGTAAGTAAGAAATTCTACAGTCTTGGTGGCTCATTGTAATAGAGGAACCCTTAATACGTCTTACAGATACTGGTGAAGGCCTGTCAAGTAAGACCTATTAGTTGCACTATAGTAGTCAACACACTGAAGAATCATTATCATTATTTTGGCGTTAAAACAAAAAGTTGAGCCAAGTAAAAGCAGAAGTGGATGAGCGGCTTGCTAGTCCAAAAATGGTTGTTTAGTTACTGTTTACTTCAAACTAAAATATGGTACAACTGAATTTTTTTTAACAAAACAAAACAAAACAAAGCTATTTAAACTACTTGACAAAAGACGCTAAAAATTGAAGTGAACTTCCCCCTCCCCCAGTAACTCTGCATATCCATCTGGGGGAAAATAAATAGCAATATTGTGTAATATTCCTTATCCTGTTTCTCCACAGATAGCTCCCCATACAACTAATAGCTACCATAAGCTGACAAGTTTATGATATTTGACTGCCTTCTTCATTACATGATTTAATCAGAAGTTAAATATCATAAAGGAAATTAATTTGGTTACCCAGTTTGTTTTTATTTTCCACAAAGTGATTCCATCCCAGATACAGCTATATCTTTGCTTACATTGGTCTCAATTTCCAAAGATTACCCTTACAACTAACAGGAACTGAACAAGATCCAAGCAGAGGCCAATAAGCGTGATATTGTGGCAGGAGTTTGTTGCAGACAGGGTGAGGAAGCAGACAAAGCCCTCCTTAAGCAACTCGAGGAACTCTACAGATCACAGATCAAGAGCAACAAGAGCTTCTACTACCACTTTAATAGTAAAAGACTGAACAAGGAGAAGGTGGGCCTATTGCTGAATGGGATGGGTGATCTACTGATAGCGGACATAGATGAGGCTGAGGTACTCAATGCCTTCTTGGCCTCAATCTGCAGGACAAAGTCTCCCAGGCCTCTGTGCTTAGAGACAGGGTTCAAGGAAAACTACCAACAGTGGATGAGGATTGAATCATGGATTATTTTGGAGAACTTAATCTGTACAAATCCATGGGACCAGATGGGCTGCATACAAGGGTGCTGAGAGAACTGTCTGGTTTCATAGTGAGGCTGTTCTCTTATCAGCTTTGAAAAGTCATAAAGATCAGGGGAATTCCCTGATGACTAGAGGAGGACAAATGTTGCATTCATCTTAAAAAAAACTCAAAAGTTCAGCCCAGGGAACTTCACTTCCTGGGAAAATCATGGAGAAAGTTCTCTTGGAACATGGTTTTGGGCACATGAAGGAGAAGGCGATTGGGAACAGTCAGCATGCATTTACCAAGGGGCTATCATCTTTATCAGACATCTGGAGGTAGTGATGCATTTTGCTCTTGTCAAGTTTGCAGGAGTTGGGAGGATGAAGTAAATACACTCAAGGACAGGGCTGCCATTCAGAGAGACCTAGACAGGCTGGAGGAACGGGCTGACAGGAATTTAATTTAATTGAACAAGGAAAAATGCCAAGTCCTGCACCTAGGGAAGAAGAACCCCTGGCATCAGGACCATCTAGGGGCCAGCTGGGGAGCAGCTCTGCTGAAAAGGACCTGAGGATCTTGGAAAACAGCAAGCTGAATATGAGCCAGAACTGTGCCCCGGCAGCAAAGGTGGACAGCAGCATCCTGGGCTATATTACCAGAAGCATAGCTAGTAATTTGATGGAAGTGATTATCCTCCTTTACTTGGTGCTCATTAGATCACATCTAGAATGCTGTGTCAAATTTTGGGCACCCCAATGCAAGAAAGTGATTGATAAAGTGGATGAAATTCAGCAGAGAGCCACCAAGATGTCAGGGGGCTAGAGTACTTGCACTATGAGGAGGCTGAGGGAACTGTGCTCGTTCGGCCTGGAGGAAAGAAGGCTGCACCCAATAGCAGCCCCCCAGTACCTATGAAGAGACTATCAAGAAGAGAGGGCCAGGCTCTTCACAGTGTTGCATGGTGGGAAGATGACACAGTTGGCACAAATTGAATCAAGTAAGGTTCACGCTGGCTATAAGGAAGCTGTGTTTCACCATGAGGACAGTCAAGCAGAGGAACAGGGACCCTGAGAAGTTGTGCAGTCTCCAGTTTTGGAGATTTTCAAGCCCTAACTAGAGGAAACCCTGAGCAAGCTGGTCTGAGTTCACTGTTGACCCTGCTTTAAGCAGGAGGTTGGACTAGAGACCTCCAGAAGTCCCTTCCAACCTGAATGGTTCTCTTATTTCCTTTTCTTCTAGCCTGAGAAGAGAGTCTCTGTAAAGAAGGGGAACGACCAAAAGAAGACACCTAAACACAATGTTGAGTTTGGAAGGCAGCTATTGCATTCTCTTGTTTGGCCTTTTCCCGGCGCCTGCATCAGGAACAACGCGGGGATTATAGAGAAGCAACCTTGAGCGTGTTTGTCTCCTGAGCAGCAATCAAGCTTTCAAGCTCTGCTGTGTAGACTGCCACCAGCTCCCCGGCAGTAGGTACTGCAGAGCTCACTGCCTGCGTGGATGAGAGAAAGTGACCAAAGGGTCGGCAGCTGGGATTCCAGGCGGCTTGCAGAAAACTGCCGCGTGCTGTTGTTATTCTCCCTACTCCTGTCCAGTCGTCGCCTACTCCGCAGCATGGAGGAACGTCCCAAGACGCCACTCCCAGTCTGGACCGCGGGGACGAATTGATGCAGCCCGGCTACCGTACACCACCACTCCCCCCGATGCTTCCGGGTGCTCCCCGCCCCCCTCCGCGCTGCCGTGAGAGTCTAGGACGCTCACGCTCCAGAGGCAGCAGCACTCTAGCCCGGCACGACCTTCACCACTGGCAGGAATCCTTATGAGAAAGGAATGGGGGACGAGAGAGGGAGGCCGCGCAGGGTGGCCCCGCCACAGTGGAGAAAGATGTGAGCCAGCAGCACACCCAGTGACTCACCTATTGCGTCTTCCATGCCACCTGAAAACGCAATTTGGAGATAAAAGTTACCACTACTGCAAACCAAACTGGACGCTGCATCCACCACCTCACATTCTCGATGACGTAGGAAGTGCAGCGCAGAAACCCAACTCGCGTCAATTACACGTGACCAAGAGAAAGAACAGCTGGAAGGAGTAAGCCCCACCCTATCTCCTCTTTCCTCAGCTAATCACAGAGCTGCCTCGCTACAGAAGAGCTTTGTGGGTGTCACGATACTCCTCGTACCTAGTGATTTGTGTTTGTGGAAGGATATATATCATGGTAAAATACGCTGCACAACAGCAGCTGGGAGAGAGGGGAGTGAGAAAATGTGAGAGAAACAGCCCTGCAGACACCAAGGTCAGGGAAGAAGAGGGGGAGGAGGCGCTCCAAGCACCAGAGCAGAGGTTCCCCTGCAGCCCGTGGTGAAGACCATGGTGAGGCAGGCTGGCACCCTTCAGCCCGTGGAGGTCCACGGTGGAGCAGAGATTCCCCTGCAGCCCATGCAGACCCCACGCAGGAGCAGGCTCCTGGCAGGACCTGCGGCCCTGTGGAGAGGAGCCCACGCTGGGAGCAGTCTGTTCCGGAAGGACTTGCATCCTGTGGAAAGAACCCACGCTGGAGCAGTTCGCAAAGAACTGCAGCCTGTGGGAAGGACCCACGTTGGAGAAGTTTGTGAAGGATTGTACCCCGTGGGAGGGACCCCACACTGGAGCAGGGGAAGAGTGTGAGGAGGAAGGAGCCACAGATAAGAAACGTTATGAACTGACGCCAACCCCCATTCCTCATCACCCTGGGCCGCTTGGGGAGCGTGAAAGGTGGGAAGGGGGGGGAGGGAGAAAGAGTCAGGAGTGAATTGAGCCTGGGAAGAAGGGAGGGGTGGGGGGAAGGTATTTTTAGATTTGTTCTTATTTCTCATTATCCTTTCAAAGATGATAGACAGTGGCCTCTGAATGACATTGGCCAGCTCCTTCAGCAAGCTTGGATGCATCCCATCTGGTCCCATGGACTCATATATGTCCAATTGGCTGGAGTACTCCTGACTTTCTTCCTGTACTGTGCTACTGTTTCACTCCCCCAAACTGTGTTCAGGGATCTGAGAGCAGACCTTGCCAGTAAAAACTGAAGCAAAAAAAGCATCGAGTAACTTGACTTTTAGGATGTTCTCAATGACTAGGTCCCCTGCCCCACTGAGCAATGGGCCCGCTGTGAAGAAAAGTACAGACTTAATAGGATGAACTTTACCCTCATTTGAGTGAGCTTTCCAAGAACTCAAGGAGGGAAGACACTGAAGCACAAAAGCTCAGCTAGTTACGACAGCATTGCCTGATAACAAATCAGTGGAAACCAGTTCTGAGCATGCAGCAGACAAAGGATGAAAAACAGCCCAGACCACTGTCTCTGATCACACAGCCATGTGAAGGAAACCCCACTGTGCACGTCAACATTAAGGACTGATTGGCCGACTATCGATAAACTTAGGACTGTAATTGGGCAATAGCTCACAAGTTATATTCTATATAACTTGTGTGTTACTAATGATTAGAGTCCCTCAGAACTAGGCTGGGGCACTGCATGCGCATTGCAGTGAAGAATTTCCCTTTGGAATTATATACTTAAGGGTGTCTGCATCTCCTTCCTTGGTTGGCAATAAAGAATCCTGCGACAGTCTTGGCACCCCAGAAGGGACTTCGCCGACTTGCTTGAATCCACCAGCCGCTATGATCCCCTGCAAGTCAATGACCCACTGACAGCAAAAGGTGAGTTCACCTGGGGAACTTGAGCACAGGGGGTAGCGGTTGGCTGAATCATTTTTTTTGTGGTGAGGAGTTGAGAGTTAATAATAATGGGGACTGGACACAGTGAAAGGGACACCTTTAGGTGAATTGCTAACCAATTGGTTGAAAAGAGATGTAACCCAGGGGTTATCTAAGAAAATGGCACTGGAACTGCATCAGGATACCCGGCCCGCATTGACCACCCTTGGAATTGCAAACCAACAGTGGCCTGATGTGTGCAGTTTTGATTATAATAGGCTGCATTTTTGGGGAGGCTCAAATTGGATAAACAGTTCCCAGGGCAAATGCATTATTAGTATGTTTGGAATAATTAAGTCTGGCAATGGAAACTTCACCCTCCGAAAGGGAAGCGATCTCAGTGTGAGAGCATGAGGAGGAAGGAGACGGAGACAAAATGTTATGAACTGACCACAACCCCCATTCCCCATCACCCTGGGCTGCTCGGGGAGAGGAGGAGGTAGAAGAGCTGGGAATGGATCTGATCCTGGGAAGAAGAGGGGGTGGGGTGTGTTCTTAGATGTGTTCTTATTTCTCATTATCCTGCTCTGTTACAATTAACAGTATCTGCCCTTATCTCGACCCACAAGCTCTTCATCATATTTTCTCCCCGTCCTGTTGATCGAGAGAGAACAATGGAACATCTTGGTGGGCACCAAGGTCAACTCATCACAGACATCCCTGGCAAATAGCCAATACTTCGATACATGTCGATATTAATTTTTGGCCTATTAGTTTAAATTACATTTTACAAAAATATTAGAACACTCTTCTACTGCACTTAATGATTGTGTTAGAAATAACACAGCTCAAAAAAACGTTCCTGTCAAATCTGAAGTGGATGGTTAAATCCAGATAATAGTCAGTGATAAAAGCACTATTTTAAGATAATATCCTTTCAATTGTTTTGTCGTTTGTTTTTGTTTTGTTTTTTAATAAGCAAGCAGGTGGGAGAGGAGAGCGAACCTTAAGGCTTGTTGGGGGTTTTTGGCATTTTCAGTAAGTTACATCACTTCAAAATAAGGCACTAGATATGTCAAGAGCTCTAAGGGTGTATTCAGACTGAATGTGATCCAGAACTTCTAGAAATAATTTGAACCACCATTTAACTGATTTGCTCCATCCAACCAAAACCTCAATGCATGAATGTGCCACCTTAATTATGCCTACAATACTAAGTGACAGACATTACAGGACTTTTATTTCACGTCTGAGAAATATAGCAAAGCAGAAGCTAGTGGCTTTAGTGCCTGACATTCAAGTTTGCTCAGTACACTTGCAGTGTTTGCTTAGTGTGGTTTTATGGGTAGTTCAACATGTACAACTTTTCTCCTGTGTTGGAGAGGATGAGTTACCACTTACCTAAGAATCAGAGGAGATAAACTGCACTGCTGAAGCCGCTCCTGGTTGCAGCGACCCTCCAGTGAAGGACAAGAGTTTTCCATGTGGCTCACCATCTGAAAAGTACTGTAAATAGATACTCCAACCTGCTGTGAGACGAACTTGCTAGTAAAAACCAACAGTACAGTCTGCTAGCCACAGAAAACACGTTGAGAGGGTATTCATAAAAAGCTTTTTTTTTTTTAAGAAAAAAATCCCACACTTGGCTATCTAAAGCAACCAAAGCCATCTGTGATGGCAGGGTGCATACTCATCTACTTACGTTCTTTGTCTTCTATCTCACTTATCTCCAACCCTATCATGTACCTCAGTTGTAGTATGACACTTGAATATTTCAGTCTCTTACCGTATGTCTTGTTTTCAACTCCTGCATTTTGATGTGCCTTGCCAGTTAAGGTGTTTACTGTTATAACTAGAATGTGAAACAGTCTCATGGACTGTGATGCTGAACACTGGTGCTTGGTAATTCTTTGCCAATGCCTTTATCACTTGAGCTTCAAAGTCAGTACCATAACCTCTGTATGAGTCAGTCTCTAGAAAGAGATTATTCTAGCATGTTATATGAAAGCACAGTGTTTGGTAGGCATCAATAGAAAACTGGAAATGAAGTCATTAGATTCCATTCTTGAATTTAGGAAGATAGCAAAACACACCTGGATACAAGAAACTAGCTATTCACAAGAGCAGGATATCTTGTTTGATAAGACAGAGGGATATAAAAGAAGAAATCCAGTTGGGCAGTAACACTGATTTTAGAAGGAGAAAAAGCAGGGTATTGTCTATTGATTGCCACACAGAACTGGCAATAAAGCCAAAGATGGGCATAAAAGCCTAAGCTGCTACCAATGAGTGTTAATCTGAATTCACAGTTTCCACATTATCAGCCCAGGAAACTGGGGTCTTTTGGGGTTCATGGTATTCTGGTAGTCTTTGCTATTAGTCATCTTCTCCACAGGAGGGGATCCAGTTTTAAAAAAGAAAACTCAGTCAACAGCTTTTTGTCTCAGAACAATCCTCTGTTCATGAATGAAATCACAAATGATGTGTGAAGCTAAAGGTCTGCATGTAAGCATCCAAAGGGAAAGAGCAGCCATAGACATCTCAGCATGATGCCTGCCTCAATACAGCATTAATTTCTGAATGTAACAGTTCAACTTAATTGTTTACTAAAAGTTCAAGAATCCTAGCAACTCCTCTCTCAGCCCTCCTTGATTCTGAAGGTGCCTTTCCCTACACTTTTAAAACACCGTTTGGATGAAACTAGAGACACTTAGTTTAACTCCATGTGGGGAGAGAGGGGTGTCTTCTCCCAGAAAAAAATAGATTATGATAACAAAACCAGTTGTGCCACCTGTGCAGAGACTACATCAGTTTTCAACATGGGTTTTAAGATCCAAACTAGATCCACATAGTGGATTGACACCCTGTCCCATTACCAATATCGACAGGGGAGACAGACTGCCAACACCCTGCTCCTGACCGACATCAGCAGCGGCAGCAGCACAGGCAGATTGCTGCCCACATTATTCATGTAAGGTATGATTTGCTCAGATCACTCGGCCATTGGTGGAGCCAAGGGACGACATGACTCTCATCCGCATTCAAAAGGCATTTGCACGGTTGGCTGTTCCTGCCAGATAACCTGGACACCAAGAGTCCCTGGCAGACCACCAGAGCCATGACATTGCTTATGATCCTGTGTTTGCTATCAGTGAGTTGCCATATGGGCGTGTTGTTGCTCATCTTTCCTACTGCCTCAATAAAGCTTTGTTTTAGAATGTGTTGTCAGACTCCGTTAGTGTTTGGACCACATTATTGGCATCACAAACAAGATAAGAGTCTTTCCAACAACTCCTGGAGGCTTTAGGAAAGGAGCAAGTTTGGAGCTCCCTCCAATGAGAGGAGGATTGAGTCCATGATAATTGAACAGATCCTCAGGCTATGAGGGATGAATTTGAACTGTGGCATAAGACCAGTTATTGCGAACAAGGAAAGGGCAAGGAAGCCTTAATTGGCCTCCTGAGCTGTGCCCTCGACGTTGCCCAGACCGAAGTTACTGGGC
The DNA here is from genome assembly GCA_033558185.1 of Dromococcyx pavoninus. Classification (NCBI taxonomy): domain Eukaryota; kingdom Metazoa; phylum Chordata; class Aves; order Cuculiformes; family Neomorphidae; genus Dromococcyx; species Dromococcyx pavoninus. Next base: position 800,198 of record JAUMJL010000790.1, read on the forward strand.
TGCATGGTGCCCTCAAACAGGCAGGAGAAGCTAAGCAAGGGGCCAAGAGGGATGAGCACAAGTTAGCCTCCTTGACTCAGCAGGCCCTTGCGACCTGGAGAGATTGTCCCAGTACAATGGCACAAGTTAGGGCCACTATCTACCAGGACGGTGATAAGGATGATAATTGGGACAGGGACTTTTTTGGCCGTGGACCAGGCCCTGACCCCCTTTCCCAACCCTACAGGGGAAGGCTGCGTGGAGTGGCTCAGGAATCTCTAGCGCACTGGGGCAGCTCTGGTAGTCCCTCCTGCACATGGCTGATGCTGCGATCTAGCATAACTCCGCTGCAGTAATTTTAATTTCATCCCTTCTCCTTTTTCTGTTAAGTGACTCCACTTCAGATCTCTGAGCTGAAATACAGATGATGGTTAGCTGTAGTAAAGCTACTGCAGACTTTCCTAGGACTGAAATAAAAAACAGACCAAAGAAATTCTTCCTGATTGGTAAGCAATACAATATGGAAAGATGACTGTTCAAGGCTTTTTTTGCTGACAAGAGCTTGCCTGGTTACAGCTGAAGAACTAAGAGTTGGCTGCAGTTGTGACAATGACTCTCAGGCGCCACCAAGACATGAACTCCCTTGTGATAGCATTGACTACTTGAAGTCACTCATTTCCTACCTGTGTTTCATTATGGTTGCGGCCTTAATATGACTGTATCCTGTGGGAGGGACCCCATACTGGAAGTATGGAGGGGAAAGTATGAGGAGGAAGGAGGGGCATAGATAAAGTGTTATGAACTGACCACAACCCCCCATTCCCCACCCCCCTGCGCCGGTTGGGGGTGTGGAGGAGGTAGAAGAGTCAGGAATGAAGAAGTGAAGTTGAGCCTGAGAAGAAGATGGGTGGAAGGTGGTTTTAGTTTTGTCTTTATTTCTCACTATTCTACTCTGGTTTTAATTGGCAATAAATTAATTTAATCTTCCTCAAGTCGAGTCTGTAATGGTAATTGGCAAGTGATCTCCTTGTCCTTACCTCAACCCACAAGCTTTTCCATCTTCTTTTCTCTCTCTGTCCTGTTAAGGAGGAGGAATGAGAGAGCAGCTTGGTGGTTACCTAGCAGCCACGTAAGGTTAACCCATCACAGGGCTGAGACTAATTTGCCTAGGGACCACCTTCTCCACCATACCATCTGACACATGGAGCCTCCTGTGTCTTCCACACATGGATACACATTGCGACCAGCAGTGGATTCTGGCAAAGCTTCTTTAAGCTCTGTGTCTAAAGTCATTAAACATTTCATGAATGCATTTAAAGTTCTTTAATTTTTCTTTCTCACTTTTAGCTGTATCTTCAGATATACCAACATTTTAATGATGTAGTCATTAGCTCAGTGACTTCACCAAAGCATTCCATTGCTCTCGTCCCATTTCAAAATAACGTTGAGAAAAGACAAATAACTGAAAAATACACGCATAAGAAAAAATTAGAGCAAACTAATCCTGTCCTATAGCTGCAATCATTCCCCCTTTGCTGGCATGGGCCACTGAATGGGCCACATGAGCAAGGGCAGGTAGGGGAGACCTTATTGCTCTCTACAACTACCTGGAAGAAGGTTGTAGCGAGGTGGGTGTTGGTCTCTTTTCCCAAGCAACAAATGATAGGAAGAGAGGAAACGGCCTCAAGTTGTGCATGAGGAGGTTTAGATTGGATATTAGGAAAGTTTTCTTCACCCAAAGTGGTTGCCAAGCTTTGGAAGAGACTGCCCAGGGAAGTGGTTGCATCACCATCCCTGGAGGTGTAGATGTGGTACTTAGGGACATGGTTTAGTGGCAGACTTGGCAGTCTTAGGTTATGGTTCGACTCGATGATCTTAAAGGTCTTTTCCAATCTAAATGATTCTGTGATTCTATATTTGGTTTTCTTCTTGCTGTACTCCAAAAGCCATTTTGCCTGCAATTTGCAGGGAGCTGTAGATCACTCCAGACAGGTTCACTGCAGGGTATTTTCCTACCTCTTGGGTAGTTGTAGTACAATTAGCACGAAGTGATCAAGTGAACTATAGTCTGAAACCGGGGTGGGAGAGAAGTTCCTCAAACAAAAGGAGAGTCTCCCTATCTTTCTTTTACTATGTCCTCAGGAATATCTCCTAGGGAAAAATCCCTGGGCACATCACAGGAGTTTGAGCAATCTCACCTCCCCAGATATTTTAGGGGATTAGGGGGTGTCTCCGTTTCAGCTCATTGACTTCACCATCTTCATCCTTAAATACCTAATATCAATTGGGGGTGGCTGAGTAGTTAATTTAGAGCATATTCAGTCTGAACTGAAACATTGAAAGCAAGGTTTCTGCTGCTTTTGTTGAAAGTAATCATAAAATCATAAAACCATGAAATCATAAAACTGCGAAAAGGCCTTAAAGTCAAAAGGCTTTTGCAAGGAGCTAAAAGTCGGGTTGCAGATGGTTTTGTTATCACTAAATTAGTCATGGGAAAAGGAGACATCTGATTAAATGTACTGTCATTTTAGCAAAATTAACCTTGAATTGATGCTGTGGGGCAAATTGAAGATCAGATACATCCTGGAAAACAAGCTGAGCCAAGCAAGGATGTGATAACTGAGAAATGCAAGGACTAACGATCTAATTTTAATACCTTATTAGGAAGATCCGTCAAGAAAGCATGAAAAGTTCATCAGTGAAGGACTGTGAAATAGCCACTAGATATCACACAAAGACTGTGGAATAATACATTTAGGACTTCGGGGTGCACGCGTGGTAAAAATCAAGATACTATAATCAGTTCTAAGAAAATGAATGAATATGCATGGCTTGGCTGGCAGTGACAAACTTTATAAGAGGGACTCCAGAGTAATTAAAAAGGAGTTTAAGGAGCTAGGTTGATTAATGGATGGGGCAGGAGCGCAGGTGGTGTTATGCTCAATTTCTCCAGTGTCAGAGATGTATACTGCAAGGAACAAGAGAATCCATGCTGTTGACAAATGGCTTAAGGGCTGGTGCTGACAGAGAAATTTTGGTTTCTGTGATCATGGGGAAACCTTTACTGCACCTTGCCTGCTAGACCCAGATGGGTCCCATCTCAGTAAAAAGGGCAAAAGGATTCCAGCCTGGGAATTGGCAGGGCTCATTGAGAGGGCTTTAAACTAGGCCTGAAGGGGGAGGGGGATGTAACCAGGCTCACCAGTGATGTGCCTGTAGAAAGTGAGTCATTATCAAGGGTGAAGTCAGTAACCCAACTTAAGTGCATGTACACTAATGCACACAGTGTGGGTAACAAACAAGAGGAGCTGGAAGTCTTGGTCCGGCAGGAGAACTATGATATAGTTGCTATCACGGAAACATGGTGGAACGACTCTCATAACTGGAGCGCTGCCATGGAAGGCTACAAACTCTTCAGGAGATACAGGCAGGAGAGAAGGGGTGGAGGGGTGGCCCTGTATACTAGGGAAACTCTTGACGCCGTGGAAGTTGAGACTAGTGATGACCAGATTGAGTGCCTATGGGTAAGAGTCAGAGGGGCAATCAAGACCGACATCCTGGTTGGAGTATGTTACAGACCGCCCGATCAGGAGGAAGAGGTGGATCTATTGTTGTTTAAGCACCTGGAAGTTGCCTCAAGATCGGCTGCCCTTGTTCTTTTAGGAGACTTTAATCTCCCAGATATCTGCTGGGAACTTAACACAGCCAAGAGGAGGCAGTCCAGAAGGTTCTTGGAGTGTATTGAGGATTGCTTTCTGTCACAGCTGGTGAGGGAGCCTACCAGGGGTGAGGCTCTCCTTGACCTGCTGTTTACAAATAGAGAAGGGCTGGTGGGTGATGTTGTGGTCGGAGGCTGTCTGGGGTACAGTGACCATGAGATAATCGAGTTCTCCATAAACAATGAAACAAGGAAGGGCATGAACAGGATGTCCACACTGGACTTTCAGTGGGCAGATTTTGGATTATTTAAGGAACTAGTCAGGAGAGTACCCTGGGAAATAGTCCTTAAAAGCGAGGGGGTCCAGGAAGGCTGGAGGTACTTCAAGAATGAAATCTTGAAGGCGCAGGAGCGGGCTGTCCCGATGTGCCGTAAGACAAGCCGTAGGGGCAGACAGCTGGCCTGGAGGAGTAAGGAGCTTCTGAAGGAGCTTAGTGAGAAAAAGAGGGTGTATCGCCTTTGGAAAGAAGGGCAGGTAAATCAGGTTATGTTCAAAGATATCGTTAAGTCGTGTAGGAAGAAAATTAGGGAGGCAAAAGCCCAGCTGGAGCTCAAATTGGCCACTTCTGTTAAGGATAATAAGAAGTGTTTTTACAAATATATTAATGGCAGAAAGAAGGGCAGCAATGACCTCCACTCCTTATTGGATGTCGAGGGAAATAGAGTAACTAAAGATGAGGAAAAGGCTGAGGTTCTTAATGCCTTCTTTACCTCCCTTTTCAACACTAAGACAGATCGTTCACTGGACAATTGGCCTTCTGAAGTGGTGGATGGGGTCAGGCAATGGCTTCTGTGCCCAGAGGTCAGATACAGAGGAATCCTCACCTGGACAAAGGACAGGGCACCTCCACCAGCCAGAGAGAGACCGCTTCAGGCAGCTCCTGCTGGAAACTGGGTTTACCCCTCCCATCAAATTAATAAATTGCTGAATAATGTTTTGCTACAGTTTTTGAATGGCCATCGGCAGGTGGCCCTCCCCAGCCTGAGTCTTGCAGTGATTCCCACATGCCAGTGTTAACCCCTTAGCACCTCTCCAAGGCGCTGCCAGACAACTGGTGGGCAGGTGTCCACTGTCAGTTGGAGATTTGCCTTCTAGCCCTGTTTCCTCGCATACCCTTTTTGCTTACCCCATGTCCTAGCACCAATTAGAAGTTGTCATGAATGACTGACACCCAGTCACCATTGTTGTGGGCACTGGGGCTCAAATCTCAATGTTAGATCCACAGACCACCCCTTCAGGCTGTCCTAGAAGTGATTTTGTATGTCAGGAAGTGATAATGTCCATGACGAGCCCAGAGCTGCTGACTCAGACTGCCTACTGGACCCATCTGTGTACTGGTTTTGGCTAGGATAGAGTTATTTTTCTTTTTAGTAGCTTCAATGGTGCTGCTTTGGATTTGCAATGAAAACAGTGTTGATAACACACTGATGTTTTAGCTATTGCTGAACAGTGCTTGCACAGCATCAAGGCATCTCACCCTGCTTCTCACACTGCCCCGACAGCAAGTAGACTGGGCATGGGAGGCCTTCAGAGTTATGACATTTGTCTTCTCAAGTAACCATTATGTGTGATGGAGCCCTGCTTTCCTGGAGAAGGCTGAACACCTGCCTGCCCATGGGAAGTAGTGAATGGATTCCTTATTTTGCTTTGCTTACACGTGCAGCTTTTGCTTTACCTATTAAGCTGTCTTTCAAACCGTGAGATTTCTCACTTTTACCCTTCCGATTCTCTCCCCCATCCCACTGGGTGGGGGAGTGAGTGAGCAGCTGTGCAGTGCCCATGCCCACAGTTGCCCAGATGCCCTGCAACATCAGTGTAGATCAGCCCTTTGGGAGAGCAAAGATCTGGATTTCACCAGCTTCCCTGGAGCCTCCTTTCTCAACTAGGGATCTCCGAGATGGAGAAAGCAATTGTCAGTCCCTCTGCTACCCTGGAAAAATACAGAAAACATAACAATCGATGCCATCCAAGCGCTGCAGCAAGAAGTCACTCAAGTACCACAGACTACTGTTCAAAACTATCTAGCCTTAGACTACTTGCTGACGATACAAGGTGACATTTGCACGCTCGTAAATACTATCTGCTATGTCTATGCCAACCAAGATCAATGCGTTGAATCATAGAATCAGAGTGGTTTGGGTTGGAAGGGATCCAGTTCCAACCGCCCTGCCATGGGCAGGGACACCTCCCACTAGATCAGGCTGCTCAAGACCCCATCCAACCTGGCCTTGAACACTTCCAGGGATGGGGCATCCACAACCTCCCTGGGCAACCTGTGCCAGTGTCTCACCACCCTCATTGTGAAGAATTTCTTCCTAATGTCTAATCTAAATCTCCCCCTTCCAGTTCCAAGCCCTTCCCCCTCGTTCTATCACTACATGCCCTTGTAAAAAGTCCCTCCCCAGCTTTCTTGTAGCCCCCCTTCAGGTACTGGAAGGTTGCTATAGGGTCTCCCCAGAGCCTTCTCTTCTCCAGGCTGAACAAGCCCAACTCTCTCAGCCTGTCGTCATAGCAGAGGTGCTCCAGCCCTCTGATCATCTTCGTATCCCTCCTCTGGATCCGTTCCAGCAGTTCCATATCCTTCTTATGTTGGGGATTCCAGAACTGGACACAAGTGGGGTCTCACGAAAGCAGAGTAGAGGGGGAGAATCACCTCTCTCGACCTGCTGGCCACGCTTCTTTGGATGCAGCCCAGGACACAGTTGGCCTGAGCTGCGAGCACACATTGCCGTCTCATGTCGAGCTTCTCATCAACCAGCACCCCCAAGTCCTTCTTTTCAGGGCTGCTCTCAATCACGTCGTCCCCCTCAGGCTCACTTCTCCAGCTTGTCCAGATCCCTCTGGATGACATCCTGTCCTTCTGGTGTGACCACTGCCCCACTCAGCTTGGTGTCATCTGGAAACTTGCTGAGGGTGCACTCGATCCTGCTGTCTATATCATCAATGAAAATATTAAACAGCCCTGGTCCCAGTATGGACCCCTGAGGGACACCACTTGCCACGGATCTCCATCTGGACATTGAGCCATTGACCCCTACTCTCTGAATGCGACCATCCAACCAATTCCTTATCCACTGAACAGTCCACCCACTATTACGGGACGCAGCTGCCCAGACTCGAGACTGCAGGGAGTGTCTCAGCCTACTTGTGGTTCCCGAGGACCATATCAAAAATGCTTGTCTGAGGTGCGAACAGATTCAAGATCTGCTCCTTATGGTTGCAGATCTTAAGGATCAGGTGGAGAGGTTGAGGAGTATTCGTGAAAGTGAAAGGGAGATAGACTGGTGGAGTAGAACCCTCTCTCCTCCCAGTAATCCTCCCCAGGAGGCTGAGGAATGCCATATTCCTCATCAACAGGATAAGGGGAGTGACCTGGTTGGTGAGGAGGACTGGGAGCAGGTCTGCTCACGTGGGGGTTATAGACCTCCCTTTCAAATGCCACCTTTCCAGCTGCCCCTACAAAACAGGTTTGGGGTGTTGGAATTTGATGCTCAGGTGGAGGATAGTATGACAGAGAACTCACCCGAGGAGGCTTTTAACCTCACATTGCCCATCAGACAGGTCAGGACTTCAAGTAAGAAAAAGACAAGGAGGGTCATTGTAGTGGGAGACTCCCTTCTGAAAGGGACGGAGGGCCCTATTTGTAGGATGGATCCAACTCACAGGGAAGTCTGCTGCCTTCCCCAAGCCCGGGTACACGACATCGCCAAGAGACTCCCAGACCTAATTAAACCCTCAGATTATTACCTGCTTGTGGTGGTACAGGCTGGTGGTGATGAGCTAGCGAAAAGAGGGTCAAGGGTAGTTAAAAAGGAATTCCAGGAGCTGGGACGGTCACTGGATAGGGCAGGAGCACAGGTGGTGTTCTGCTCGGTTCCTCCGGTGGCAGGGATGTATACAGATAGGAACAAGAGAATATATGCACTTAATAAATGGCTTAGGGGCTGGTGCCAGCAGAGGAATTTTGGGTTCTTTGATCATGGGGAAACCTTTACAGCACCTGGCCTGCTTGACTCAGATGGGTCTCATCTAACTCCAAAGGGTGAGAGGATTCTAGCTCAGGAGCTGGCAGGACTTGTTGAGAGGGCTTTAAACTAGGCATGAGGGGGGAGGGGGGAGTTACTAGGTTCACCAAAGATGTTCCTGTGGAGGATGAGCCATCTCAAAAGGTGTCGTCAATAACCCAACTGAAGTGCATGTACACAAATGCACGCAGTATGGGAAACAAACAGGAGGAGCTGGAAGTCCTGGTCCAGCGGGAGAGCTATGACATAGTTGCTATCACGGAAACGTGGTGGAACGACTCTCATAACTGGAGTGCTGCCATGGAAGGCTACAGGCTCTTCAGGAGAGACAGGCGTGAGAGGAGGGGTGGAGGGGTGGCCCTCTACACTAGGGAAACCCTGGATGCTGTTGAAGTCGAGATCGGTGATGACCAGGTTGAGTGCCTATGGGTAAGGGTCAGAGGGGCGGTCAGGTCTGACCTCCTGGTTGGAGTATGTTACAGACCGCCTGACCAGGAGGAGGATTTGGATCTTCTATTGTTTAAGCAGCTGGAGGCTGCCTCTAGATCGGCTGCCCTTGCGCTTTTAGGAGACTTTAACCTTCCGGATATCTGCTGGGAACTTAACACTGCTGAGAGGAGGCAGTCCAGGAGGTTCTTAGAGTGTATTGAGGACTGCTTTCTGTCACAGCTGGTGAGTGAGCCCACCAGGGGTGAGGCTCTTCTTGACCTGCTGTTTACAAACAAAGAAGGGCTGGTGGGTGATGTTGTTGTCAGAGGCTGTCTGGGGTGTAGTGATCATGAGATAATCAGGTTCTCTCTAAACAATGTAACAAGAAAAGCCAGGAACAGAACATCGATGCTGGACTTTCAGCGGGCAGATTTTGGATTATTTAAGGAACTGGTCAGGAAAGTACCCTGGGAAATAGCTCTTAGTGGCAAGGGGGTCCAGGAAGGCTGGATACACTTCAAGAATGAAATCTTGAAGGCGCAGGAGCGGGCTGTCCCCATGTGTTGTAAGAAGAGTTGCAGGGGCAGACGGCCGGCCTGGATGAGTAGGGAGCTTCTGAAGGAACTAAGTAAGAAAAAGAGGATGTATCGTTTTTCGTAGACACAGGAGCTACGCTGTCCCTTATAAATTTTACCCCAAAGGAATCTAAAACTAAAGATAAAGTTCTGATACATGTAATCACAGGGGAGGGAGAAAAATATTTAAGTAAAACTTTATTGGTAAAAATTGGGAACAAAGTGTATGGGGAAGATTTGAATTAACTGAAGACTCCTCAGTACGTTTATTAGAAAGAGATCTCTTGCAGGTTCTAGATATAGAAATATGCTTATTGCCTGAAAGAATGGACCTAATAATCATAGGGATGAGAGTGATCACTGAAAGCCCAAATAATGAGCTGAAAATATTGGAAGTACTGAAATCCTTACCAGAAAAACTGTGGAGCAGAAGTAACACTGGTCTGGAATTGCTGATTTTAGCTCAACCTGTAAGCATAAAAAAAAAGGAAGGAATCTCACCAGCCATAAACCAGTATCCTATTGCCCTAGAAGCTGAAAAAAGCATCCAAAAGAAAATAGACTGTTATTTAGCCCAACAAATTTTAAAAGTATGTGTGACACCATATAAGACCCCATACCATCTGTAAAAGAAGCACAGATTGGATGAAGACGGGGACTCAGAACACCGGTCTGTACAACATTTGCATGTAATTAATCAATACGTGGTGGCTCTTCATCTGGCAGCTCCTGATCCTTCCACTATACTTTTTCAAATACCACACTGGGCTAAATATTTTTCTGTGATAGATTTCATAGAATCATCTGGTTGGAAAAGACCTCTGAGATCATCGAGTCCAACCATACCTGTCCACTTACTAAGCCATGTCCCTCAGAAACTCATCTACCCACCTTTTAAACACCTCCAGGGATAGCGACTCAACCATCTCCCTGGGCAGCCTATTCCAGTGCCTGACCACCCTTTCAGTGAAGAAATTTTTCCTGATGTCCAGTCTGAACCTCCCCTGGTGCAATGTACAGCCATTTCCTCTCATTCTGTCCCCTGTCACTTCTGAGAAGAGACCGACACCCACCTAACCACAACCTTCTTTCAGGTAGCTGTAGACAGTGGTAAGGTCTCCCGTCAGCCTTCTCTTCCCTAGGCCAAACAACTCCAGTTCCCTCAGCTGCTCCTCGCAGGACTTGTTCTCCAGCCCCCTCACCAGCCTTGTTACAGTGTCACAGTATCACAGTATCACAAGGTTGGAAAGGACCTCTGAGATCATCAAGTCCAACCTATAACCCAACACTAACACCAACCATCATCTAAACCATGGCACTCAGTGCCTCATCCAGTCTCCCCTTAAACACCTCCAGGGTCAGCGACTCCACCACTTCCCTGGGTAACGCATTCCAATGGCCGATCACCCTTTCAGTGAAGAACTTCTTCCTCACATCAAGCCTAAACTTTCCCTGACAAAGCTTGAGTCCATGCCCTCTAGTTCTGTCACTGGTCACCTGAGAGAAGAGACCAACCCCTGCCCGACTACAACCTCCTTTTAGGTAGTTGTAGAGAGCAATGAGGTCTCCCCTGAGCCTCCTCTTCTTTAGACTAAACAGCCCCAACTCCCTCAGTCGTTCCTCCTAGGGCTTATGCTCCAGCCCCTTCACCATCTTCGTTGCCCTCCTCTGAACACATTCCAGTATCCTAACATCTTTCCTAAACTGGGGGGCCCAGAACTGTACACAATATTCCAGATGAGGCCTGACTAGTGCCGAGTACAGGGGGACAATAACTTCTCTGGTTCTGCTGACTACACTATTCCTGATGCAGGCCAGAATGCCATTGGCCTTCTTGGCCGCCTGGGCACACTGCTGGCTCATGTTGAGCTTCCTGTCAACCAGCACTCCCAGGTCCTTTTCTGCCTGACTACTCTCCAGCCACTCTAGCCCCAGTCTGTAGCTCTGCATGGGATTGTTGTGTCCAAAATGAAGTACCTGACATTTGGACTTATTAAACATCATCCCATTGGAATCAGCCCATCTCTCCAATCTGTCCAGGTCCCTCTGCAGGGCCATCCTACCCTCTAACAGATCAACCCTTCCTTCCAGCTTGGTATCGTCTGCAAACTTGCTGATGATGGACTCAATCCCCTCATCCAGATCATCTATAAAGATATTAAACAGGACCGGACCCAACACCGATCCCTGGGGGACACCACTGGTGACCGGCTGCCAACTGGATGAGACACCATTCACCACCACTCTCTGGGCTCGGCCATCCAGCCAATTCCTAACCCAGCACAGAGTGCTCCCATCTAAGCCACAGGCTGCCATCTTACCGCTGAAAGTCCAGCATCGATGTTCTGTTCCTGGCTTTTCTTGTTACATTGTTTAGAGAGAACCTGATTATCTCATGATCACTACACCCCAGACAGCCTCTGACAACAACATCACCCACCAGCCCTTCTTTGTTTGTAAACAGCAGGTCAAGAAGAGCCTCACCCCTGGTGGGCTCACTCACCAGCTGTGACAGAAAGCAGTCCTCAATACACTCTAAGAACCTCCTGGACTGCCTCCTCTCAGCAGTGTTAAGTTCCCAGCAGATATCCGGAAGGTTAAAGTCTCCTAAAAGCGCAAGGGCAGCCGATCTAGAGGCAGCCTCCAGCTGCTTAAACAATAGAAGATCCAAATCCTCCTCCTGGTCAGGCGGTCTGTAACATACTCCAACCAGGAGGTCAGACCTGACCGCCCCTCTGACCCTTACCCATAGGCACTCAACCTGGTCATCACCGATCTCGACTTCAACAGCATCCAGGGTTTCCCTAGTGTAGAGGGCCACCCCTCCACCCCTCCTCTCACGCCTGTCTCTCCTGAAGAGCCTGTAGCCTTCCATGGCAGCACTCCAGTTATGAGAGTCGTTCCACCACGTTTCCGTGATAGCAACTATGTCATAGCTCTCCCGCTGGACCAGGACTTCCAGCTCCTCCTGTTTGTTTCCCATACTGCGTGCATTTGTGTACATGCACTTCAGTTGGGTTATTGACGACACCTTTTGAGATGGCTCATCCTCCACAGGAACATCTTTGGTGAACCTAGTAACTCCCCCCTCCCCCCTCATGCCTAGTTTAAAGCCCTCTCAACAAGTCCTGCCAGCTCCTGAGCTAGAATCCTCTTACCCTTTGGAGTTAGATGAGACCCATCTGAGTCAAGCAGGCCAGGTGCTGTAAAGGTTTCCCCATGATCAAAGAACCCAAAATTCCTCTGCTGGCACCAGCCCCTAAGCCATTTATTAAGTGCATATATTCTCTTGTTCCTATCTGTATACATCCCTGCCACCGGAGGAACCGAGCAGAACACCACCTGTGCTCCTGCCCTATCCAGTGACCGTCCCAGCTCCTGGAATTCCTTTTTAACTACCCTTGACCCTCTTTTCGCTAGCTCATCACCACCAGCCTGTACCACCACAAGCAGGTAATAATCTGAGGGTTTAATTAGGTCTGGGAGTCTCTTGGCGATGTCGTGTACCCGGGCTTGGGGAAGGCAGCAGACTTCCCTGTGAGTTGGATCCATCCTACAAATAGGGCCCTCCGTCCCTTTCAGAAGGGAGTCTCCCACTACAATGACCCTCCTTGTCTTTTTCTTACTTGAAGTCCTGACCTGTCTGATGGGCAATGTGAGGTTAAAAGCCTCCTCGGGTGAGTTCTCTGTCATACTATCCTCCACCTGAGCATCAAATTCCAACACCCCAAACCTGTTTTGTAGGGGCAGCTGGAAAGGTGGCATTTGAAAGGGAGGTCTATAACCCCCACGTGAGCAGACCTGCTCCCAGTCCTCCTCACCAACCAGGTCACTCCCCTTATCCTGTTGATGAGGAATATGGCATTCCTCAGCCTCCTGGGGAGGATTACTGGGAGGAGAGAGGGTTCTACTCCACCAGTCTATCTCCCTTTCACTTTCACGAATACTCCTCAACCTCTCCACCTGATCCTTAAGATCTGCAACCATAAGGAGCAGATCTTGAATCTGTTCGCACCTCAGACAAGCATTTTTGATATGGTCCTCGGGAACCACAAGTAGGCTGAGACACTCCCTGCAGTCTCGAGTCTGGGCAGCTGCGTCCCGTAATAGTGGGTGGACTGTTCAGTGGATAAGGAATTGGTTGGATGGTCGCATTCAGAGAGTAGGGGTCAATGGCTCAATGTCCAGATGGAGATCCGTGGCAAGTGGTGTCCCTCAGGGGTCCATACTGGGACCAGGGCTGTTTAATATTTTCATTGATGATATAGACAGCAGGATCGAGTGCACCCTCAGCAAGTTTCCAGATGACACCAAGCTGAGTGGGGCAGTGGTCACACCAGAAGGACAGGATGTCATCCAGAGGGATCTGGACAAGCTGGAGAAGTGAGCCTGAGGGGGACGACGTGATTGAGAGCAGCCCTGAAAAGAAGGACTTGGGGGTGCTGGTTGATGAGAAGCTCGACATGAGACGGCAATGTGTGCTCGCAGCTCAGGCCAACTGTGTCCTGGGCTGCATCCAAAGAAGCGTGGCCAGCAGGTCGAGAGAGGTGATTCTCCCCCTCTACTCTGCTTTCGTGAGACCCCACTTGTGTCCAGTTCTGGAATCCCCAACATAAGAAGGATATGGAACTGCTGGAACGGATCCAGAGGAGGGATACGAAGATGATCAGAGGGCTGGAGCACCTCTGCTATGACGACAGGCTGAGAGAGTTGGGCTTGTTCAGCCTGGAGAAGAGAAGGCTCTGGGGAGACCCTATAGCAACCTTCCAGTACCTGAAGGGGGGCTACAAGAAAGCTGGGGAGGGACTTTTTACAAGGGCATGTAGTGATAGAACGAGGGGGAAGGGCTTGGAACTGGAAGGGGGAGATTTAGATTAGACATTAGGAAGAAATTCTTCACAATGAGGGTGGTGAGACACTGGCACAGGTTGCCCAGGGAGGTTGTGGATGCCCCATCCCTGGAAGTGTTCAAGGCCAGGTTGGATGGGGTCTTGAGCAGCCTGATCTAGTGGGAGGTGTCCCTGCCCATGGCAGGGCGGTTGGAACTGGATCCCTTCCAACCCAAACCACTCTGATTCTATGATTCAACGCATTGATCTTGGTTGGCATAGACATAGCAGATAGTATTTACGAGCGTGCAAATGTCACCTTGTATCGTCAGCAAGTAGTCTAAGGCTAGATAGTTTTGAACAGTAGTCTGTGGTACTTGAGTGACTTCTTGCTGCAGCGCTTGGATGGCATCGATTGTTATGTTTTCTGTATTTTTCCAGGGTAGCAGAGGGACTGACAATTGCTTTCTCCATCTCGGAGATCCCTAGTTGAGAAAGGAGGCTCCAGGGAAGCTGGTGAAATCCAGATCTTTGCTCTCCCAAAGGGCTGATCTACACTGATGTTGCAGGGCATCTGGGCAACTGTGGGCATGGGCACTGCACAGCTGCTCACTCACTCCCCCACCCAGTGGGATGGGGGAGAGAATCGGAAGGGTAAAAGTGAGAAATCTCACGGTTTGAAAGACAGCTTAATAGGTAAAGCAAAAGCTGCACGTGTAAGCAAAGCAAAATAAGGAATCCATTCACTACTTCCCATGGGCAGGCAGGTGTTCAGCCTTCTCCAGGAAAGCAGGGCTCCATCACACATAATGGTTACTTGAGAAGACAAATGTCATAACTCTGAAGGCCTCCCATGCCCAGTCTACTTGCTGTCGGGGCAGTGTGAGAAGCAGGGTGAGATGCCTTGATGCTGTGCAAGCACTGTTCAGCAATAGCTAAAACATCAGTGTGTTATCAACACTGTTTTCATTGCAAATCCAAAGCAGCACCATTGAAGCTACTAAAAAGAAAAATAACTCTATCCTAGCCAAAACCAGTACACAGATGGGTCCAGTAGGCAGTCTGAGTCAGCAGCTCTGGGCTCGTCATGGACATTATCACTTCCTGACATACAAAATCACTTCTAGGACAGCCTGAAGGGGTGGTCTGTGGATCTAACATTGAGATTTGAGCCCCAGTGCCCACAACAATGGTGACTGGGTGTCAGTCATTCATGACAACTTCTAATTGGTGCTAGGACATGGGGTAAGCAAAAAGGGTATGCGAGGAAACAGGGCTAGAAGGCAAATCTCCAACTGACAGTGGACACCTGCCCACCAGTTGTCTGGCAGCGCCTTGGAGAGGTGCTAAGGGGTTAACACTGGCATGTGGGAATCACTGCAAGACTCAGGCTGGGGAGGGCCACCTGCCGATGGCCATTCAAAAACTGTAGCAAAACATTATTCAGCAATTTATTAATTTGATGGGAGGGGTAAACCCAGTTTCCAGCAGGAGCTGCCTGAAGCGGTCTCTCTCTGGCTGGTGGAGGTGCCCTGTCCTTTGTCCAGGTGAGGATTCCTCTGTATCTGACCTCTGGGCACAGAAGCCATTGCCTGACCCCATCCACCACTTCAGAAGGCCAATTGTCCAGTGAACGATCTGTCTTAGTGTTGAAAAGGGAGGTAAAGAAGGCATTAAGAACCTCAGCCTTTTCCTCATCTTTAGTTACTCTATTTCCCTCGACATCCAATAAGGAGTGGAGGTCATTGCTGCCCTTCTTTCTGCCATTAATATATTTGTAAAAACACTTCTTATTATCCTTAACAGAAGTGGCCAATTTGAGCTCCAGCTGGGCTTTTGCCTCCCTAATTTTCTTCCTACACGACTTAACGATATCTTTGAACATAACCTGATTTACCTGCCCTTCTTTCCAAAGGCGATACACCCTCTTTTTCTCACTAAGCTCCTTCAGAAGCTCCTTACTCCTCCAGGCCAGCTGTCTGCCCCTACGGCTTGTCTTACGGCACATCGGGACAGCCCGCTCCTGCGCCTTCAAGATTTCATTCTTGAAGTACCTCCAGCCTTCCTGGACCCCCTCGCTTTTAAGGACTATTTCCCAGGGTACTCTCCTGACTAGTTCCTTAAATAATCCAAAATCTGCCCACTGAAAGTCCAGTGTGGACGTCCTGTTCATGCCCTTCCTTGTTTCATTGTTTATGGAGAACTCGATTATCTCATGGTCACTGTACCCCAGACAGCCTCCGACCACAACATCACCCACCAGCCCTTCTCTATTTGTAAACAGCAGGTCAAGGAGAGCCTCACCCCTGGTAGGCTCCCTCACCAGCTGTGACAGAAAGCAATCCTCAATACACTCCAAGAACCTTCTGGACTGCCTCCTCTTGGCTGTGTTAAGTTCCCAGCAGATATCTGGGAGATTAAAGTCTCCTAAAAGAACAAGGGCAGCCGATCTTGAGGCAACTTCCAGGTGCTTAAACAACAATAGATCCACCTCTTCCTCCTGATCGGGCGGTCTGTAACATACTCCAACCAGGATGTCGGTCTTGATTGCCCCTCTGACTCTTACCCATAGGCACTCAATCTGGTCATCACTAGTCTCAACTTCCACGGCGTCAAGAGTTTCCCTAGTATACAGGGCCACCCCTCCACCCCTTCTCTCCTGCCTGTATCTCCTGAAGAGTTTGTAGCCTTCCATGGCAGCGCTCCAGTTATGAGAGTCGTTCCACCATGTTTCCGTGATAGCAACTATATCATAGTTCTCCTGCCGGACCAAGACTTCCAGCTCCTCTTGTTTGTTACCCACACTGTGTGCATTAGTGTACATGCACTTAAGTTGGGTTACTGACTTCACCCTTGATAATGACTCACTTTCTACAGGCACATCACTGGTGAGCCTGGTTACATCCCCCTCCCCCTTCAGGCCTAGTTTAAAGCCCTCTCAATGAGCCCTGCCAATTCCCAGGCTGGAATCCTTTTGCCCTTTTTACTGAGATGGGACCCATCTGGGTCTAGCAGGCAAGGTGCAGTAAAGGTTTCCCCATGATCACAGAAACCAAAATTTCTCTGTCAGCACCAGCCCTTAAGCCATTTGTCAACAGCATGGATTCTCTTGTTCCTTGCAGTATACATCTCTGACACTGGAGAAATTGAGCATAACACCACCTGCGCTCCTGCCCCATCCATTAATCAACCTAGCTCCTTAAACTCCTTTTTAATTACTCTGGAGCCCCTCTTATAAAGTTTGTCACTGCCAGCCAAGCCATGCATATTCATTCATTTTCTTAGAACTGATTATAGTATCTTGATTTTTACCACGCGTGCACCCCGAAGTCCTAAATGTATTATTCCACAGTCTTTGTGTGATATCTAGTGGCTATTTCACAGTCCTTCACTGATGAACTTTTCATGCTTTCTTGACGGATCTTCCTAATAAGGTATTAAAATTAGATCGTTAGTCCTTGCATTTCTCAGTTATCACATCCTTGCTTGGCTCAGCTTGTTTTCCAGGATGTATCTGATCTTCAATTTGCCCCACAGCATCAATTCAAGGTTAATTTTGCTAAAATGACAGTACATTTAATCAGATGTCTCCTTTTCCCATGACTA
Organism: Dromococcyx pavoninus; assembly: GCA_033558185.1. NCBI lineage: Eukaryota > Metazoa > Chordata > Aves > Cuculiformes > Neomorphidae > Dromococcyx > Dromococcyx pavoninus. The sequence continues at coordinate 817,360 of JAUMJL010000790.1, forward strand.
ATTTAGTGATAACAAAACCATCTGCAACCTGACTTTTAGCTCCTTGCAAAAGCCTTTTGACTTTAAGGCCTTTTCGCAGTTTTATGATTTCATGGTTTTATGATTTTATGATTACTTTCAACAAAAGCAGCAGAAACCTTGCTTTCAATGTTTCAGTTCAGACTGAATATGCTCTAAATTAACTACTCAGCCACCCCCAATTGATATTAGGTATTTAAGGATGAAGATGGTGAAGTCAATGAGCTGAAACGGAGACACCCCCTAATCCCCTAAAATATCTGGGGAGGTGAGATTGCTCAAACTCCTGTGATGTGCCCAGGGATTTTTCCCTAGGAGATATTCCTGAGGACATAGTAAAAGAAAGATAGGGAGACTCTCCTTTTGTTTGAGGAACTTCTCTCCCACCCCGGTTTCAGACTATAGTTCACTTGATCACTTCGTGCTAATTGTACTACAACTACCCAAGAGGTAGGAAAATACCCTGCAGTGAACCTGTCTGGAGTGATCTACAGCTCCCTGCAAATTGCAGGCAAAATGGCTTTTGGAGTACAGCAAGAAGAAAACCAAATATAGAATCACAGAATCATTTAGATTGGAAAAGACCTTTAAGATCATCGAGTCGAACCATAACCTAAGACTGCCAAGTCTGCCACTAAACCATGTCCCTAAGTACCACATCTACACCTCCAGGGATGGTGATGCAACCACTTCCCTGGGCAGTCTCTTCCAAAGCTTGGCAACCACTTTGGGTGAAGAAAACTTTCCTAATATCCAATCTAAACCTCCTCATGCACAACTTGAGGCCGTTTCCTCTCTTCCTATCATTTGTTGCTTGGGAAAAGAGACCAACACCCACCTCGCTACAACCTTCTTCCAGGTAGTTGTAGAGAGCAATAAGGTCTCCCCTACCTGCCCTTGCTCATGTGGCCCATTCAGTGGCCCATGCCAGCAAAGGGGGAATGATTGCAGCTATAGGACAGGATTAGTTTGCTCTAATTTTTTCTTATGCGTGTATTTTTCAGTTATTTGTCTTTTCTCAACGTTATTTTGAAATGGGACGAGAGCAATGGAATGCTTTGGTGAAGTCACTGAGCTAATGACTACATCATTAAAATGTTGGTATATCTGAAGATACAGCTAAAAGTGAGAAAGAAAAATTAAAGAACTTTAAATGCATTCATGAAATGTTTAATGACTTTAGACACAGAGCTTAAAGAAGCTTTGCCAGAATCCACTGCTGGTCGCAATGTGTATCCATGTGTGGAAGACACAGGAGGCTCCATGTGTCAGATGGTATGGTGGAGAAGGTGGTCCCTAGGCAAATTAGTCTCAGCCCTGTGATGGGTTAACCTTACGTGGCTGCTAGGTAACCACCAAGCTGCTCTCTCATTCCTCCTCCTTAACAGGACAGAGAGAGAAAAGAAGATGGAAAAGCTTGTGGGTTGAGGTAAGGACAAGGAGATCACTTGCCAATTACCATTACAGACTCGACTTGAGGAAGATTAAATTAATTTATTGCCAATTAAAACCAGAGTAGAATAGTGAGAAATAAAGACAAAACTAAAACCACCTTCCACCCATCTTCTTCTCAGGCTCAACTTCACTTCTTCATTCCTGACTCTTCTACCTCCTCCACACCCCCAACCGGCGCAGGGGGGTGGGGAATGGGGGGTTGTGGTCAGTTCATAACACTTTATCTATGCCCCTCCTTCCTCCTCATACTTTCCCCTCCATACTTCCAGTATGGGGTCCCTCCCACAGGATACAGTCATATTAAGGCCGCAACCATAATGAAACACAGGTAGGAAATGAGTGACTTCAAGTAGTCAATGCTATCACAAGGGAGTTCATGTCTTGGTGGCGCCTGAGAGTCATTGTCACAACTGCAGCCAACTCTTAGTTCTTCAGCTGTAACCAGGCAAGCTCTTGTCAGCAAAAAAAGCCTTGAACAGTCATCTTTCCATATTGTATTGCTTACCAATCAGGAAGAATTTCTTTGGTCTGTTTTTTATTTCAGTCCTAGGAAAGTCTGCAGTAGCTTTACTACAGCTAACCATCATCTGTATTTCAGCTCAGAGATCTGAAGTGGAGTCACTTAACAGAAAAAGGAGAAGGGATGAAATTAAAATTACTGCAGCGGAGTTATGCTAGATCGCAGCATCAGCCATGTGCAGGAGGGACTACCAGAGCTGCCCCAGTGCGCTAGAGATTCCTGAGCCACTCCACGCAGCCTTCCCCTGTAGGGTTGGGAAAGGGGGTCAGGGCCTGGTCCACGGCCAAAAAAGTCCCTGTCCCAATTATCATCCTTATCACCGTCCTGGTAGATAGTGGCCCTAACTTGTGCCATTGTACTGGGACAATCTCTCCAGGTCGCAAGGGCCTGCTGAGTCAAGGAGGCTAACTTGTGCTCATCCCTCTTGGCCCCTTGCTTAGCTTCTCCTGCCTGTTTGAGGGCACCATGCAGCCCAGTAACTTCGGTCTGGGCAACGTCGAGGGCACAGCTCAGGAGGCCAATTAAGGCTTCCTTGCCCTTTCCTTGTTCGCAATAACTGGTCTTATGCCACAGTTCAAATTCATCCCTCATAGCCTGAGGATCTGTTCAATTATCATGGACTCAATCCTCCTCTCATTGGAGGGAGCTCCAAACTTGCTCCTTTCCTAAAGCCTCCAGGAGTTGTTGGAAAGACTCTTATCTTGTTTGTGATGCCAATAATGTGGTCCAAACACTAACGGAGTCTGACAACACATTCTAAAACAAAGCTTTATTGAGGCAGTAGGAAAGATGAGCAACAACACGCCCATATGGCAACTCACTGATAGCAAACACAGGATCATAAGCAATGTCATGGCTCTGGTGGTCTGCCAGGGACTCTTGGTGTCCAGGTTATCTGGCAGGAACAGCCAACCGTGCAAATGCCTTTTGAATGCGGATGAGAGTCATGTCGTCCCTTGGCTCCACCAATGGCCGAGTGATCTGAGCAAATCATACCTTACATGAATAATGTGCCCAGATTGAGCACCCGGCTGCAGTACTTACCGTTCCTGCCGCCGGTCACGCTACACTTAAAATCTTGTGTAAATTCTCTCCTTGCCAACCTAGCATATGTTCCTTAAAATAGTTGCAGATGTCAGAGATAGCTTGATCCACAAACATACTTGCCATCAATTCATTGTGAATATTCTAGAGAGTCATCCCCCGTTACTTCAAAAAAGCCTGTTGCTATCTTCCCAGTAGCCGCTGGGTGTTTCTCCGGCTTCTGTCTGCTTTCCTGTACTTTAGTTCAATTCATTCTTATCTCTTTGCAAACTTTAATCACATTTATCAGATTTCTAACCACTATTCTGCAATTATCTCTACCTGTTTGATTATTATAATCCCAATTAGAATCAACCTGAGGCCAGACAGTCTGATTTTCTCCTTCCTGTAAGGTTAACTCCACATTCTTTACGATTATCTTTCTGTCTGGACAGAACAACTCTCTCAATAGCAATTCTGGGGTGGGGGGAGGAACATTTCTCACATACGCACACATGCACATGCACACGCACAGCACCACTGCTGGCTGCAGTGCAGGAGAATTAGGGATAACACTAGAAACCATAGAAGCAGAAGCAACAAGCAATGCAGAAGGAGGAGTATAGGGTGGTGCAGAGACCGGCTCTGCAGACGCCTCAGTTAAGTTATTCATAATTGTTGCAGCTAAAGTTCTTCCATGAGATTTTTATACTTCACAGTATCACAGTATCACAGTATCACAAGGTTGGAAAGGACCTCTGAGATCATCAAGTCCAACCTATAACCCAACACTAACACCAACCATCATCTAGACCATGGCACTCAGTGCCACATACAATCTCCCCTTAAACACCTTCAGGGTCGGCGACTCCACCACCTCCCTGGGCAACGCATTCCAATGGCCAATCACCCTTTCAGTAAAGAACTTCTTCCTCACATCAAGCCTAAACTTTCCCTGACGAAGCTTGAGTCCATGCCCTCTAGTTCTGTCACTGGTCACCTGAGAGAAGAGACCAACCCCTGCCCGACTACAACCTCCTTTTAGGTAGTTGTAGAGAGCAATGAGGTCTCCCCTGAGCCTCCTCTTCTTTAGACTAAACAGCCCCAACTCGCTCAGTCGCTCCTCATAGGGCTTATGCTCCAGCCCCTTTACCATCTTCGTTGCCCTCCTCTGAACACATTCCAGTATCCTGACATCTTTCCCAAACTGGGGGGCCCAGAACTGTACACAGTATTCCAGATGAGGCCTGACTAGTGCCGAGTACAGGGGGACGATAACTTCTCTGGTTCTGCTGACTACACTATTCCTGATGCAGGCCAGAATGCCATTGGCCTTCTTGGCCACCTGGGCACACTGCTGGCTCATGTTGAGCTTCCTGTCAACCAGCACTCCCAGGTCCTTTTCTGCCTGACTACTCTCCAGCCACTCTGTCCCCAATCTGTAGCTCTGCATGGGATTGTTGTGTCCAAAATGAAGTACCCGACATTTGGACTTATTAAACATCATCCCATTGGAATCGGCCCATCTCTCCAATCTGTCCAGGTCCCTCTGCAGGGCCATCCTACCTTCTAACAGATCAACCCTTCTTCCCAGTTTGGTATCATCTGCAAACTTGCTGATGATGGACTCAATCCCCTCATCCAGATCATCAATAAAGATATTAAACAGGACCGGATCCAACACCGATCCCTGGGGGACACCACTGGTGACCGGCCGCCAACTGGATGAGACACCATTCACCACCACTCTCTGGGCTCGGCCATCCAGCCAATTCCTAACCCAGCACAGAGTGCTCCCATCTAAGCCATGGGCTGACAGCTTCTTTAGGAGTCTACTGTGGGGGACAGTGTCAAAGGCCTTGCTACTTGATTTCAGCCATCCTCTTTGTGGTGGTCGTATGCCCAATTGTCTCATACGCACCAATAACCCATTTGCTCTGGAAATCTGTCTTCAAGATGGTGTCACAAAAAGGTGCATTTCTGCTGGTCAAAAGTTCCTTGTGGTGGCCACTGTCTTGAGGGTTTTTCTCTTTTTGTCAGAAATGTCCAATCTTCCTGACATAATTTAACTGCATACTTTATTGAAAGGCCTTCTGTACCGTAAATTCTTTCCCAATTTTGTAGCACCTTGGCTAAGGGTGGCCCCTTCTTTATGTTGGGTATATTTCCCATTACTTCTCATCTACCTGTACCTTCTGTGCACCCTGACAAAGCCACAGCAAGGGTGGGACTCAAGCTCACTCTGAGGCACTCGAACACCCTCTAACGAGTTTCTCAGGAATATGATTTAGTAGTGCATAGGTATGGTTGGACTTGATTATCTCAAAGGTCTTTTCCAACCAAACCATTCTATGATTCTATGATTCTATGAAAATCAGCTGCTAATGCTAAACAAGGTCTACTGTGTCATGCTGCAGTTTTGGGAGGCTTCATCTATAGCTCATTTTTACAGCCTAATGCTAAGCAACTCTAAAAGGTTGAAATGATTATATTTTAGACTAAAATGATTTCTATTCTTTAACTGTCCTCCATTTGTTTTTATTAAGCAACCCTGCTAATATTTTAAGCAACGTTTGCAAAGTCTTTCAGGACATGTGATCATTTTTGGTAACTTCATATAGAAGGTTATCAATAATAAGTATAATAAAGCTGTAATGAATCCATGCTCTTGATGATTTTCTTGTTCTTCATGTACACGGAAGCAATTTCCAAGATTACTTCCTCCATCACTTTCCCAGAGATCAAAGTGAGGCTGACCAGCCTGTAGTTCCCTGGGTCCACTTTCTTGCCCGTTTTGAAGATAAAAGAGAGACGTTCACTTTCCTCCAGTCCTCAGGCACTTCTCCCAATCACCATGATTGATCAAAGATTATTGAGAGTGGCCTCGTAATGACATCAGCCAGCTCTCAGCACTCATGAGTGCATCCCATCATGGCCAATGCATTTATGTATGTCCAGTTTGCTTAAGTATTCCCTAATGTGATCCTCTTCCACCAAAGGTACGTCTTCCTTGCTCCAGCCTTTTTCCCATGTGTCTGGGACTTGGGATTCCTGAAGGCCAATCTTGCTAGTAAAGAATGAGGCAAAAAAGGGATTCAGTACCTCAGACTTCTCCTTGTCCTGTGTCACCAGGGCCCCTGCCCCATTCAGCAGCAAGCCCACATTTTCCCTAGTCTTTCTTTTGTCACCTACATACTTATAGAAGCCCTTCTTGTTGTCTTTGACATCCCTGGCCAGATTCAATTCCATTTGGGCTTTAGCTTTCCTAACATGTCTCTGCATGCTCAGACAGTGTCTCTGTATTCCTCCACCTTCTGCATGCTTCCTTTTTGTGTTTGACTTTGGCCAGGAGCTCCTTGTTCATCCACACAGCCCTCCTGGAATTTTTGCCTGACTTCCCGCTTGTTGAGATGGACCACTCTTGATCTTGGAGGAGGTGATTCTTGAATATCATCATCAACCTTTCCTGGGCCCCTCTTTCCTCCAGGGCCTTATCCCATAGGACTCTTCCAAGAAGATACCTGAAGAGGCCAAAGTCTGCTGTAATGAAGTCCAGAATTGTGATCTTGCTTTTTCTCCTGCTCCCTCCCCTTTAGGATCCTGAAGTCCACCATTTCATGGTCACTGCAGTCAAGGTTGCCTTTGGCCTTCACATCCCCAACGAGCCCCTCCTTGTTTGTGAATATGGGGTCCATCAGAGCACCTCTCCTCTCTCCTCATTGGCTCCTCTACCACTTGGATTGGGAAGCTGTTATCAGTGCTCTCCAGGAACCTCCTGAATTGCTTGTGCCTTGCTGTGCTGTCTCTCCAGCAGATATTGGCGTGGTTCAAGTTCTCCATGAAGACCAAGGACTGCAAACGTGAGGCTGCTTCTAGCTGTCTATAGAATGCCTTGTCCATTTGTTCTCCCTGATCAAGCAGTTTATATCAGACACCCACTACAAAGTCACATTTACTTGTCTCCTCTTTAATCTTTCCCCATAAGCTCTCAGTTGGCTCGTCATGCATCCCCAAGCAGAGCTCCATGCATTCCAGGTGCTCTCTCACATAAAGGAAACTCACCCTCCTAGTTTTCCCAACCTGTCCTTCCTAAAGAGCCTATATCCCTCCATTGCAACACTCCAGTCATGGGAGCCATCCCACCACATCTCCACAATCCCAAGAAGATTGTATCCCTGCAACTGCACACAGGCCTTTAAATCATCATGTTTGTTCCCCATGCTGCATGCATTAGAGTACAGGCATTTCAGAGAGGCACCACAGCATGTTGATTTCCCAGAAAGGGTTTGTTTCCCTCCTACATCAGTGCCTTGTAGGCACTATCTTGCTTTCATGTCAATGCTGGAGGTGACCCTACTTAAGCCCTGTTTTGTTGATTTTGTGATCCCTTTCAGTCACATCACCACAGGCCATTTGCTTCTCAGCACTGTCCATCACACTCTCACAGAGCTCCTGGTAACTCTCTCCCTCCCTGTTCCTAGTTCAAAGCTCTCCTTACCAGGCCAGTCATCCTGCTGGCAAAGATACTTTTGCCCTCCTTAGTGAGGTAGATCCTATCTCTCTCAAGCAGATGTTCATCCTTAAACAGGGACCCGTGGTCACAGAAACCAAAACCTTGTTGCTAACACCAGCTCCACAAGCAGTTATTGGTATGTAGTATTGGTCCCCTCTTTCTCACACCCTTTCCCCTCTGATGGAGTTTCATTATCAAGATAACTGTTTTAATAGCATTTTTCCCCTCACTGGCAGGATCAAGGAGGATTTAGGCCCCCATACCCCTGATTATCACCCCCAGAGCTCTGTAGTCATTTTTGATTCCGCTGCCCTGGCAATATCATTTGTGCTTGCATGGAAGAAGAGGGTAATAGTCAAAGGGTCAGACAAGCTTCAGCAGCCTCTCCATAGCATTCCAGATCCAGGCCTCTGGCAAGCAACAAACCTCTCTATATGATAGGTCAGGTCAGCAGATGGGTGCCTCCATCCCTTGCAGCAGGTATTCACCCGCTACCATTACTCACCACTTCCTCCTGGTGATCTTATATGGTTTAGGGTTTATTGGCCTAGATACTTTGCATGAAAGCACACTCAACTCCTCCTCAGCTTTGAGGGCAGTGAATCTATTTCATAGTTACAAGCCTTCAAGTGGAGCCAGTAGCCTTCCTCATATTGCCAGAAGTTACCAGCTTTGAATTTTCACCTTCCCCAGAGGTCGCAATTGCCATTCTGCTAGGGACAGATTCTTCCACTGCAGCTGGGGTCCAGGGCTCTTGAAGCTGTTGTGTGTCTGAGAAGATCCTGAGTCTATCTGTGATGCCACACAGCCTGCTGACTTCCTCCTGTAACTCCTCCACTTGGTGACTGCAGGAAAGAAGGTCACCTCTACCAGCCTCAGGGAAAGGCCCTAGACACTCCCTACAGCCTATACTTGCAAGGCTGAATCCACCATCTAAAGCTCTATCTAGGTCAAAGCCTCTGCCCTGACAGGGACAGTTGATCTAATACCTGCTGAGGAATATGCACACCACTATATCTGAGAACATATAGGCTGGTTTGAGCTGTGATGAAGATCCCCTTTCTGCAACAGCTGTTGCCTCTGGGAGACTGTACTACATACAGGTCTGTCTCTTTTATAGGCCTCTCCCTAGCACCAGCTAAAGGGAAGTTTTTACCCTCTCTAATCAGCAGGTAGTTGTAACAAAGGCTCCAGGCACCTTGGGTCAAGGCCAGCTGACCATGCTTGTTAGAAGCTGCTATAGCTTCCTCAGGCACACATCCCTGTGGCTCCCCTTGCCTTGTCCTTATTTGGCAGCAGCAGGCACCCTCAAGTTTCTCAGAGGGTTCCCAGGAGTTCCCCATTGATCCTGGACCCTGTCCTCAGACTCTCCCAAAGCAGAATCCAGACTGCTATGCAAACTGCTGCATCTGTTGGCTACCTCTGTTAGCTGTACTCATCTTGATGGATATTGCATCTGGATACTGGGACTGAGGCTTTTATGGGACAGTCCTGGGAGGGCCCCAGACAGGGTGTCTGTTTCTGAGTCCTTAATTTGGGTTGCCCACCTGCCTTTGTGCCTCTGTGCTCTTCTGGGCTTGTGGAGATGAGTCTTTGATGGGCTGATAGCTCTTTTGTGATGGGTCTGGGAGGAGCTAGGGTAGTATATTACTTGAGCTCCTCCACCTGCCGTTGTCTCTCTGTTCTCCTTTGTGGGTGTACAGATGAGCTTTTTACACATTGTATAACATCTCTCACCAGTGTTATGAACACAGAGATATAAAAGGATGTTGGGTACAAAATATTTTGGTTTTCTTTACCTTGTATATATTTGATCTAGTGAGTGGAGTCTTGGCATTCTGAAGACGGTGGTCATTTAGGCAGATAAATTTACTGAACTCAGTCTTCTTGGAAGGACTACATGTTACATACCACAGGATGGTATGAAAGTGATCGGAAACTGAAAAGATGGACCTTAGATCAGGGAATATGCTGGACTTTTGTTCATTGTCTGGCTAGATTTCTAAGGAAAGCACAAATACAGTCTAGATCAGTGGTCTCCAAAGTAGGTGTGCAAGACAATCTATTGTGGTGTGGGAAGAAAATATTTTTGTACTGTTAATAAATAAAAAATATTTTAATATAGTGTTGACTTCATTTTTATCTCATCCTTTTTAAATTCTGGGTTTGTGCATATTTTATAACATACATAATATGTTAGTACGGTAGTGCACGTGTAAATTTTGTAAATAAATATACATGTATTTGGGGTGCATGATCAAAAAAGTTTGGAGACTGCTGGTCTGAATGATCACATTGTTACCTGTCAAAAAGAGAATTGCCTATGTCTCCTTGTAGTGTGTTCTGAAACCTCAGAGTGGTGGGGGGTGTGGACTTGTGCACAGAAATTGGCTATTGTAATGGCTGGAGAAATTTGTGCATATTGGGAACACAGGTGATCTAAAGCTTTTATTACTTCTGAGAACTGATTTCCTTGTAATAAACTTTAACTGGGAAGCAGCTTGTATACTCCTCCAATTGTGGTCTATGGATCACCCCAGTAAAATGTCCACAAATGTCTACAAAATGTCCATTGAGTTCATTCAGTCCATGACTTTGGGTTCCATCTCTTGTGGTGGTCACTCAGGACAGGATAGTTGGTGCATTGTGTGGAGTTATTTGGCACAGAAGTCAGCTCAGGCTGAGTCACTGCTGCACTTGCACTGCTTCTTGTAAGGCTTGTCCTCCATTGGTTTAGACAGTTCCTGCTATAGTAATTCCTATAACATGCAACTCAAAGCATGGGTTACAACAATTTAAAGGTATATCCATTACAATCTCCACCTCTGGTCCCTTTAGGCCAGATTATGTGGTTTGACATTTCAATGAACTCCTCCCTTTGTCCCTGCTCCAGCTTGGACTTATCCAGACTGCAGTCCCTTAGGGGTGTACCTGCTCCAAGTGGAACCTTGACTATGAGCGAGTCTTTTAAGGGGTATGCCTGCTGCAACATAGACTTATCCACAGCCACAGTCACTTTGAGGTGCACCTGCTCCAGTGTGGCCTTATCCATGTGCCACAGTCCCTTTAGGAGTGAACCTGTTCCAATATGGCTGCAGTCCCTCCAGGGGTGCACCTGCTCTGTTGTGGGCTTATCTATGGCCACACACTTTGAGGTGCTCCAGCATGACCTCATGCATAGCCACTGATGCTTCAAGGTGTACCTGCTGCAACATAGACTTATCCCTGGGCCACAATCCCTTCAGAGGTATACCTGCTGCAGCACAGACATAACCACAGCCACAGACACTTTGAGATATGCCTCAAAGTATATATAAATGAAACTGGTGTTGGAAAAGCATGAGATTTTATTTAGTCTGATATTAATTAGGTAGAAATAGGAATATAATGGTTTTAAATATAGTGGTTTTAAATTCTATTACTTTGAGTGTGTTAGTGATTATTAGAAGTAGCGGTTATTTAGGCAAAAAGTTTTTCTTTCCTTGTAAGAACTGTGTGAAGTAGCTGAAACTTATCCAAGCTAAGCCTGCACCTGCAGTTGAGATAAAGGCTGGGCCTGTAGTTGACCTTGCATACCAGAGTTAACTAAGCAAAACAGAAGGAAGTTGGCGCCAAAAAAATGATATAATAATTAGTCGATGAAGTAATCTGTACATCCATATGTATTAGTTGTAACCTGTTGAATATACATTAGATTATGTAACGTGTAGGGAATAAATTGCGGTCGCGCTGTAACGGTCTTGGAACCAGATTTGGGTGCGTACCCCTGGTTCCCGGGGCCTCGAAATAAAGCACCACATATAACCTCCCCCGAGTGGTTATGTGTTCGTCTCTCCGCTAACACCGGTAGTCAGTCGCTGAGGGGAGTTGCTCTGGAGCTAGCCGGATCTGCAACAGAGTGGCAGATCTTGGTGTACAGAGAGGTTTCCTGAGGCAGGGAAACGCCAGGGGAATGGAGAGACCCACCAGGAGCCAGCTGCTCTCACTGGAGACACTGACAAGGTTTGGGTGTTGCCAGAGCAATGGCGGCCACCCTCATGTCTACAAAAAGCGTCCTAGGGTGTGCTAGTGACCAGAAGTGCTGCGAACAGAGTGGGCAAACAGGGCATGGTGTGCCAGTTTGCATGGCAGTTTGTGCATAAGGGCATGGAGGAAGGGTGTCATCACCCTAAAATCTCCAAAGGTCAGTTCAATTGGTGGTCACCACCCTCCCAGAAGAAGCTTAGCTATAGTATCCACCCAGCAGAAAGCTATGTCCTCTGCACTCACCAGAATGGATGAGATGACCCAGATGAAAACATGCAGCCATTCAGATCTCAGGCTGCAGGGAGTGCCAGAGCCTTTCACTGGTAACAGATGGCAGTAGTAAGAATAGCTGTGTGAGGTGTGACCAGGTGGATGATCTGCTCAGCCTGGTGGCAGAGCTACAAGAGGAAGTGGACAGGTTCAGGAGCATCAGGGAGGCTGAGAAAGAGATAGCCTGGTGGAGCCAGGCTCTGCCCTCCCTGAGACAGAAACAGGAAGAGTCACCAAAACAAAAACAACATCAAGGGGATCCTGTATCCTCCCTCTGCCAGGCTGGAGGCAGTAACTTAAAGGAAAGGAGTGAACAGAGGTGAGTCCACACTCGGGGTGGCAGGCAAACCTCCTCCTTGCCCACCTTGCCTTCCCAGGTGCCTCTGTACAATGGGTATAAGGTTCTGGATGTGGAAGGTCAGTCAATGGATGATGAGGATGGCAGAGGTGTCACCAAGGTCAGAAAGGCCTACCCCCCTGTATTGTGACCACCTCTGAGAGGAAGAAAAGATGGGTTATAGTTGTAGATGACTCCCTTCTGAGGGAAATAGAGGGTCCAATATGCCAGAGAGACTCTCCTCATAGGGAAGTCTGCTGCATGCCTGGGGCCTGGGTTAAGGACATTGCTAGGAAACTTCCTAGTCTGGTACGGCCCTCAGATTATTACCCATTATTGCTCTTTCATGTGAGAGGTGATAAAGCTGCAACGCATAGTCCAAGGGCAATCAAAAGAGACTTCAGGGTCTTGGAATGGCTGGTAAGGGAATCTGGAACACAGGTTATTTTTTCCTCTATCCTTACAAGTGTGGGCAGCAACATTAGGAGAAACACATCAACCCACTCTATTAATACATGGCTTCGTGGCTGGTCTCACCGCCACAATTTTGGGGTTTTCAATAATGGGATGGCCTCCATAGCACCAGGCCTGCTGGTGTCAGATGGGATTCTCCTTTCTCAAAGGTGGAGAGTGTCTTTGCTCACGAGCTTGCAGGACGCATTGATAGAGCTTTAAACTAGACTTTAAGGGGGAGGGGGATAACATCAGGCTCACCCGTGACAAGCTGAGGGATGACACATCAAGTTTAGAGGGACGGGGTGCTAGCGAGGATCCTCAGCTCTGGGACATGCTGGCTACACTGCAGCACACTGTCAAAGTTTAGCCCCTCTCCCAGATTAGTCAGCAGCTAAACACAAGCAGTTATGGGGCCCAACATACACACACAAGGAAAGAGGAAAGGGAAATGAGGGAAAATGAGCTGTGGGTTGGAAACTAGAACAACTTCAATGAAACAGTAATAATAAAACAGAAAGTAATATTAATAAGAAAATAATAAAATATATACAAATATATGAAATCAATCCCCCCCATGCCTATGTGCCACCACTGATGCTGCAGAGCAGGCACAGGTAAAGGTCCTGGACTGGACTCAGTAGCAGATGGGAGCTGGATTCAGGAATTGGATTCAGGAACTCATGGATCTGGGATCAGGGCAAAAAGACAGACGAAGTGCTTCCTAGACAATGGCCACCGAAGAAGAGGGCTTGACCCTTGTGATCCCTCCGTTTTGTACCAAGTATGATGTATATGGGATGGAATACTCTGTTGGTCAGATTTGGGTCACCTGTCCTGTCCACTCCTCCCTGCAGGTGCAACCCTTTTTTGCCCCTTTCACTTACAGCATTCCACCACCTCGAGGATGACCTTCGTCTCCGTAAGGATAGATGTAAGCAATGGCCTTTCTGCAGACCAATGCCCTGTTACTTTGGTGATAATCATAAATGTGAGTGTTATCACTTCTAGAGACAGACACTGTCTGGAACCATGTAGCTAACTTTCAGAAAATGAAGTTACTTAGACGAGGCTAAGCTGAGAAGTTAGAAAATCAATTCTACTTTAGCTCAAACCAGAACACACTTGAAGTCTTATGGAGATGAGTCAGGGGCTCCTGAGGTAATAGAAGCCAAGAGGGAAACACCAGCGAAACACCTCAAAGGAGTTAAGGGGTGCTCCTCTAAGAAGGTGACACAGTCGACAGCTCAACTGAAGTGCCTCTGCACCAATGCACACAGCATGGACAACAAACAGGAGGAGCTGGAAGCCACCATGCTGCTAGAAAGCTATGACCTGATTGCCATTACTGAAACTTGGTGGGACAAATCCCATGACCGGAGTGTGGCTATTGACGGCTACAGGCTGTTCAGAAGGGACAGGCTGGGAAGGAGGGGCGGAGGCATTTCCTCTACATCAAGTAATGGATAGAGTCTGAAGAACTGTCCCTGAAGAATAGCCACAAACAGGTCGAAAGCTTATGGGTAAGGATCAGAGACTGAGGCAATAAAGAGAACCTTGTGGTTGGTGTCTACTAACAGGCTGCCTGATCAAGGGGAGCCTATTGATGAAGGCTTCTTCCTCCAGCTACAGGAGGCACTGCACTTACATGGCTAGTTTTTCAGATCCTTGAATCTGGTGTAGAAAATTGTGCATTTTGCATCATCTATCAGATGAAGTATTTGTTGCAGTGTTTGATGAAGTTTCTTCAGGATATAAAATGTTGAACAGTCTGCATGATTTATGTATGTGGACTAAAAAAGCTGTGTCACATACCATTTTATTCACATTCTTTTCTTTTTTTTTGTCATAGGAAAAGAAATCCAAGATATATATTAAGGGGGAAAAAAGATGGATTCACAAGATTGTGTCCCAACAAATTCAAAGCAAGATATCAGCCATCACATAAAGAGTAGCTCTGGTAAACATTATCTTTGTTGCTATTGTGCAGCCTTCATCAACATAGCAGTCACCTTTCCCATCCAGAAGGTTCTCTTTCAACAACAGTTGTATGGCTTGAAAACAAAGGATGCAGTTCATCAGCTGCAGAAAGACGGAATTCAAAATCTTTATCGTGGAATCCTTCCTCCATTAATGCAAAAAACAACCACCCTGGATCTAATGTTTGGTCTGTATGAAGATTTCTCCTCCTTGCTCCATCGTCACACAAGTGCACCTGAACTTCTAACTCACAGCATGGCAGCACTGCTTGCAGGGACCACAGAAGCCCTTCTTACACCTTTTGAACGAGTCCAGACTTTGCTTCAGGATTACAAACATCATGATAAATTTACAAATACTTACCAGGCTTTCAAGGTACTAAAAGTCTATGGGATTAGAGAATATTATTGGGGTTTGGTGCATATTCTACTCTGAAATGGAAGCAGTAACATCCTCTTCTTTGGACTGCGAGGATCTCTCAAACAGTGTCTGCCTGAAGCAACTTCTTATAGCGCTCACTTGGTCAATGACTTTATCTGTGGAGGGCTGTTAGGTGCCATGTTGGGATCCTTATTTTTCCCAATGAATGTTGTAAAAGCTCGCATGCAATCTCAAATTGGTGGCGAATTTCAGTCTTTTTCAAAAGTTTTTGTGACAATCTGGCTAGAACGTGATAAAAAATTGATGCATCTTTTCAGAGAGCCCATCTGAATTACCATCGTTCTGTCCTGTCCTGGGGCATAATCAACGCAACATATGAATTCTTGCTAAAGCTGTTATGAAAAATCTTACCTTCCTTTGAAGACCCTCAATTCACTTGGGTACTTCTACATTTGTGGTCACTTAGTCTCTGGGAAAAGATTAATTTATGGAACCTTCTGTGAATAACATAGAGTACCGTGAAACTTGGAGAGACTTCAAAGCAGCAGTTACATTTCAGTAGGGAGATGGGTGATACTGTTAGTGGCTGCTTAATGCGAAAGGTAATTAGTCTTATTAACAGCCTTCAATACTTATGGGGTAAATGACGATACATCTAAATCTTGATGCAATTGAATACACTTCTAAACAAGTTAAAGTATATGTTCATATTTTGGTGGATAAATTTACCCACAGTGGAATAATTAGACAAATGCCAAGTAAAAAAAATATTTGCATATTGGTCTAGTAGGTTATTCTATCATTTCTGATGTTTCTTAAAACTCTCAGTGATCAAATTTTTCACTGTGCACATTGTATCATATGGAAGTTAAGAAGGGGCCAATGAAAGCTATTTCTCTTGCTTGATACACTACAGAGGGTTAAGAACTAAACTTGAGGTTCTAAATTATTTTTGGAGTTTAAAAAGAAGCTGCCAATTTCTGATGAAGATGACTTTCTTTCTGAACTTCAAGTTTAAACTGAACCTACACAAACTATTTTGCCAACCATTTTACTGCTCAGCTTTAATATGAACATCATCTCATTCATCAACATAAGGGTATCAACTGAATATTTAACGTCAGTGTAAACTGACCCAGTGCAAAGTGGGATTGTGCCTATGTATGTGTGTGCCTTGAAATGGAAAGGTGGAAGGAACGAAAAAGCAATTTTATATTTCAAGTTTTTAAAGTGTTAGTCCTTATTCAAAGACCTTGTGTTTGCAAATGTGGTGTACTCAAGTTTTCTGCATTTGTAGTGCTTTGTTTCTGTTGCAAACATGCAAAACCTAATCTTTCTGTAATGCTCAAATAGTAATACAGCTTCCTCTGATTGTCAAACTACTTAATTAACAGATTTTTTTGTTTAATTTTACATCAGCACTGACAAAGTGAGCTTTCTGGATATAAGCATTTAAGACCTTAAAAGGGAAAGCAAGTTTAACTATGAAACAGATGATTGACGGTTTTTTTTTTCTTTCTTTTTTTCCTGTTTTTGAGGGGGAGTATGCATAAAAATTCATGAAATAGTCTTTGTTTTGGGAGGGTGGGAGCAGGAAAGCTTTCAGAGATGATTTTTAATTATTCTTTTCCTAGGCTTTAGGCCCTGTAAAACTATCAGCAATAATACAGTAAAGCAATAAAAGGAATTGTGTGGCTAATAACTTACACTTCAAGCATTTATAATTTGGTTAACAGATCACAATATACAGTAAAGATGGAGGTGTGGTCAGCTGCTATGCATGAAGGTTACTCACATGTTTCATTCATCAACAAAGAGAAAGGTGTAAAAGTGTATAAGCAAATATATAAACATGACCCCAAGTGAATCCTAGAGTGTGGAAGAAAAAAAAACCAAACGAATAAACCATCAACATGCACATCATATTCCTCCTGTCTATGGACTCCAGATGCTAACAACTCACCATAATCACTCCCTCCACACACCAGAAAGAAACCATTGACCTTAAGATGCAGAAGAGCAGTGAAAGTGTGAACATAACACCAGAAAAAGGGATAGAAGCTAAGAGGTGGTGTGTGGATTATGATTTTAACTTTATCATTATGAGGTCAGACACAAAAAACCCTGAGACTAAGCCTATAGCTTGGGAAACGAGAGCGGGAGAGGAGAGGCAAAGAGATGGTTATAGAACATGTTCTAACCTGTCACAGTGAGACAAGGCTCAACTCGATCGCTTCACTCAGTATGAGAGGATGCATGTTCAAATACCCTTGGTCGGAAACTGTCGGTGTGCAAGAGTAAGCAGTGAGTTATCATCAAGTTTCTTGTGAAACTGTAGAAATTCTACAAGCAGTACTTTATACATCTTTTACCCAGACGCTCATCCTTCTATGGTTATCACCCTGATAATGCAACTTTAACAAAAGATTGAAGTCCTTCACCTTTTGATACCAGAATTTTTCGCACTGCCCGAAGAGCAATTTGTTTAATTTGAGCACACATTTCTCATGGAAAAGACACTTATGTCAATGGGTTAATAAAGGCATTCTCACTGGTTGATTGATCATAGCCAATTGTATTATGATTATTCAGATTTTCTATTGTCTGCACCGTACACTATTCCTTATATTCTGTATGCCACATCATAAATTGAGTAGGTGTTAATACCATTTTCATCAAACATTTCCAGTCATGAGGAGTTAACATATACAATTCTGTCAGCGTTTCAATCAGCAAGACAGTAAATGGGGAGTGTACCCCTCCCTCTTTTACTGTTTGCCGCAGCTCCTTTACTGCATCATAAGTGAGGGGTTGCCAAAGCGGTTGTTGGTTAGGATAATACATAACTGGACACGTCAAGGCAATTTGCCAATCGCCATTTCTCATAGCCTCCTGCTTGCATGCCTCCCAAATATTATGACTTACACGGCAAGGAGCACAGCTGTGGCACCAGTAAGTCCCGCAGATTGCACACGTGGCGAGGGGGGAAAAAGGGCTTCCCGAACCAGGGAAAAGCGTGGCACCGCTGAGAGAACAGGTGGGAACTGACAGCCCCTGCTGCTGATGTGGAGGAGCAGTTCCTGGAAGGAACCGCTGAGATTTAAACAGCCCCCTAGGGAGCACCGCGACCCAGAGCGCCGCGAACAGGAACGCGCAAACAGGGGCGTGGCTCCTCAGAAGGGTGTGGCTCGGCAGTTTGCTAAGGCAGGGTGAGCAAGGAGAGGACACCGGACCTCAAACAGAAAAAACAGAACACCATGGTGACTACTCGCCAGAAGAATAAGAAATCAAGCAGCTCTGCTCCAGCCATGACTGCGGTAGCCTGCCAGACTGAACCCCAGTGGCACACGCTGCCACCCAGGTACCCAGCTGCAGGACGTGCCCCCCTCCTGCACTGGTATCGGATGCCAATGGTGAAGTCATCTGTTGGGGCTGTGCTCAGATAGAGGAACTCCTCTGCTTGGTTACTGAACTCAGGGAGGAGGTAATAAGGCTGAGGACTCTCAGGGAATGAGAGAGCGATTGATTACTGGAATAATTTACTATGCTCCCCGTCACAGCCTCAACAGGCAGATGAACCTAGTACGAAAGAGGACCCACCATCCCCCAACCACTCAACTAAGGTAAGTAAAGTGGAAGATGGAGCAGAATCATAACAGGTTTCTGCTCATCGCAAACTGCGTCACAATCGGTGCATATCCCCTGTTACTAATGAGGCCCTGCAGGTTCCACTGCAGAATAAATACGAAGGTCTGCAAGTGGAACCGACTTCAAGGGCTGACAACTCTCACAGCCTGGAAACATCCCCCAGGGTTAAGCAAACCAAAGCCACCAATTAAGACGGCTTCTGTAAAGAAGAAGAGGAGGGTTGTTGTCATTGGTGTCTCCCTCTTGAAAGGTACGGAGGGTCCAATTTGCAGACCGGACCTATTGCATAAGGGAGTCTGTTGCCTACCTGGGGCCTCAGCTGGTGAAGTGGCAAGACAACTTCCCAAACTTGTCAAGTCCACAGATTATTACCCACTACTCATTTTCCAGGTGGGTAATAATGAAAAACTGACTAGAAACCTCAAAGCAATCAAAAAGGACTTTAGGACCTTAGGTCAAATGGTAAAGGGATCAGGAGCACAGGTCGTATACCCCTCTGTCATAGGGAATGGTGAGGGAAGGAGAGGGAGGAGCCAGGAATTGAATGACTGGCTACAAACATGGTGCAAAGAATAAAACTTTGGGTTCTTCAACAATGGGTTGGCCTACACACCAGACCTGCTGGCAAATGATGGGGTACACTTGTCCCATAAAGGCATAAGGATACTCTCTAAAAAGTTGGTTGGACTAATCAAGAAGACTTTAAACTAGTTTGGAAGGAGGAGGGGGACATCACTAGGCTCAATAGATTAAATCATGGGAATGGCACCTCAGACTCCGAGGGACGACCTGGTGGTGAAAGCCCCTGGTTTGCCACCTCTGTGGAAGTGGAGAATAGCACTCCAGGTGACAACCAGAATTCAAAGGTTATTGGTGACTTACAAACCACCGGTAGTAGACAGTCAGGACTTGAGCCTATTCCACTTAGGAAAGGGGTGGCAATAACAGCCCAACTGAAGTGCATTTACACTAATGCACGCAGCATGGGCAACAAACAAGGGGAGCTGGAAGCCATTGTAAGGCTAGAAAGCTATGATATAATTGCCATCACGAAAATGTGGTGGGATCATTCACACAACTGGAGTGTTGCCATGGGTGGCTATAAATTCTTCAGGTAGGAAAGGCTAGGAAAGAGAGGCAGCAGAGTTGCCCTCTATGGTAGAGAAAGTTTTGATTGTGTAGAACTAAAATATGCTAATAATAGGGTTGAGTGCTTTGTGGGTTAAAATCAGTGGAACCCACAGTAAGTCAGACATTGTGGTGGGAGTCTGTTATTGGCCACCCAGTCAAGATGAGGAAACTGATGAGCTCATCTACAAGCAAATGGGAGAAGTCTCACGATCTCTGACCCTCGTTCTTGTGGGAGACTTCAACCTTCCAGATGTTTGCTGGAAGTATAAAACAGCAGAAAGGAAACAGTCTAGGAGGTTCATCGAGTGTATGGAAGATAACTTCCTGACACAACTGGCGAGTGAACCAACTAGGGAAGGTGCCCCAGCTGGATCTGCTGTTTGTGAACAGGGAGGGCCTTGTGGGGGAGGTGACTGTTGGAGGACGCCTGGGACAGTGATCATGAGATGATAGAATTCTCAGTTCTTGGAGGAGTAAGGAGGGGGGTCAGCAGAACTGCCACCTTAGACTTCTGGAGGGAAGACTTCAAATCATTTAGAAGGCTGTTTGATAAAGTCCAGTGGGAGACATTTCTAAACAACAAAGGAGCCCATGAGGGATGGATACTCCAAGAAGAAAATTCTGGCGGCGCAAGAGCAGGCCATCCCCGTGTGCCGTAAAATGAGTCATCAGGGAAGAAGGCCAGCTTGGCTTAACAGAGAACTCTGTGTTGGTCTCAGGAAAAAGAGGAAAATATATGAGCTTTGGAAGAGGGGACAGGCATCTCAGGAGGAATACAAGGAGCAGGTGAGATCATGTAGGCAAAAAATTAGAAGGGCTAAAGCCCACCTAGAACTCCATCTGGCAAGTTCAGTGAAAGATAACAAAAAATGTTTCTTCAAATATATTAACAACAACAGGAGGACCAAGGAGAATCTCCCTCCCTTACTGGATGCAAGGGGAATGGTAGTAACAAAGGATGAGGACAAGGCAGAGGTATTTAATGCCTTCTTTGCCTCGGTCTTTAATAGGAAGGTAAGATGTTCTCTGGCCTCCAAGCCTCCTGAGGCAGAAGACTGTGAAGACAAACCCTCAATATTCCAAGAAGACTTGGTTAGAGACCTGCTTGGCCAACTAGACATTCACAAGTCTATGGGACTGGATGGGATACACCCAAGGATATTAAGGGAGCTGGTGGAGGTCCTTGCCAAACCCCTTTCCCTCATCTATCAATAGTCCTGGCTGACTGGGGAAGTGCCGCTTGGCTGGAAGCTGGCAAACGTAACTCCCATTTACAAGAAGGGTCGGAAGGAGGATCCGGGGAACTCCAGGCCTGTCAGCTTGACCTCGGTACTGGGGAAGGTCATGGAGCAGTTCATATTGAATGCTATCACACAGCACATGCAGGGCAGCCAGGTGATGAGACCCAGTCAACATGGGTTTATGAAAGACAGGTCCTGCCAGATCAACCTGATCTCTTTCTATGACAAGGTTACCCAGCTAATGGACGAGGGAAAGGCTGTGGATGTGGTGTACCTGAACTTTTGTAAAGCCTTTGACACCGTTTCTCACAGTATTCTGATTGAGAAACTGGCTACCATTGGCCTGGACAGGCACACCCTCTGCTGGGTCAAAAACTGGCTGGATGGTCAGGCCCAAAGAGTGGTGGTAAATGGAGTTAAATCCAGTTGGAGGCTGGTCACAAGTGGTGTTCCCCAGGGTTCAGTGCTGGGTCCAGTCCTGTTCAATATCTTTATTAATGACCTGGATGAAGGGATCAAGTGCACCCTTAGCAAGTTTGCAGATGACACCAAGCTGGGTGGCAGTGTTGATCTGCTTGAAGGAAGGGAGGCTCTGCAGAGGGATCTGGACAGGCTGGATCCATGGGCTGAGACCAACGGGCTGAGGTTTAACAAGACCAAATGCTGAGTCCTGCACTTGGGGCACAACCCCATGCAGCGTTACAGGCTTGGGAAGAATGGCTGGAAAGCTGCCTGGAGGAGAAGGACCTGGGGGTGTTGATTGACAACCGGCTGAATATGAGCCAGCAGTGTGCCCAGGTGGCTAAGGCGGCCAATGGCATCTTGGCCTGTATCAAAAACAGTGTGGCCAGCAGGACAAAGGAGGTGATTGTGCCCCTGTACTCGGCACTGGTGAGGCCACACCTCGAGTACTGTGTTCATTTCTGGGCCCCTCAGTATAAGAAGGATATTGAGGTGTTGGAGCGCGTCCAGAGAAGGGCGACAAGGCTGATGAAGGGGCTGGAGAACAAGTGCTACAAGGAACGGCTGAGGGAACTGGAGTTGCTTAGCCTAGAGAAGAGGAGCCTGAGGGGATACCTCATCGCTGTCTATGGCTGCCTGTTAGTGGGCTGTGGCAGAGCGAGTGGTGATCTCTTCTCTCCAGTGACAGGGGATAGAACAAGAGGAAATAGCCAAATAGTTCAAAAGGTGCCTACACATTTGTAATCTCTAAAGTCAAGAGTAGCAAATTGTGGCATATGAGGCACGGACTCAACTTGTGGTGCAAGTGAGACAGTTTATTTCTCAAGCAGTTCAAGTGAGACAAGTGAGCCAAATGCTTATTCTACATGCAGTACTTTTATACATCTTTTACCCAGACGCTCATCCTTCTATGGTTATCACCCTGATAATGCAGCTGTTCGTAGGAGTTCTCTCCCCCTGCTTCTCACGCTCTAGCTGGCAATACACTATCAATATTCCCATGCACTCAAATCCTATTTACTTCAGCGTTTTCTCATACCCTTCTGCTTATTTCAGCAGCCTGCTCTTGTCCCTTTCTTCTACAGCAAATGTGCATGCTAAGGTCCCCATTAAACACACAGAGATCACAATATTCATCAATTCAGTCTTATTTTTTTTAAAAAAAGGAAATATAGTAACATGAATGCACAAGCACACATCGAATAGAATAGAATAGAATAGAATAGAATAGAATAGAATAGAATAGAATAGAATAGAATAGAATAGTTCAGTTGGAAGCGACCTACAGTGTTCATCTAGTCCAATTGCTTGACCAATGCAGGGCTGACCAAAATTTAAAGCATCTTATTATGAGCAATATTCCAATGCCTCTTAAACACTGACAGGCATGAGGCATTGACCACCTCTCTAGAAATCCTGTCCCAGTGTTTGATCACACTCTCGGTAAAGAAATATTTTCCTATGTCCATTATGAACCTCCCCTGACACAGCTTTGAACCATTCCCATGCATCCTGTCACTGGACAACAGGGAGGAGAGCTCAGCATCTATCTCTCCGCTTCCTCTCCTCAGGAAGCTGCAGATAGGGATGAGGTTGCCTCTCAGCCTCCTTCTCTCCAAACCAGACAAACCCATAGTCCTCAGCTGTTCTTCATAGGACCTGCCTTCCAGCCCTTTCACCAACTTTGCTGCCCTCCTCTGCATGCATTCAATGACCTTAACATCCTAAAACTGTGGGGCCCAGAACTGTTCACAACACTCAAGGTGAGGCTGCACCAATGCTAAATACAGCAGGATAATCACCTCTTATGACACATTATAGTAGAGTGTGGATCAAAGGTCTGTGGTTTCAGATTTGGACCTGCCTGCTTTCTTTCCTATCTTCTTTTCTTCTACTTCTCTCTGTCTCTTTCTCTGTTTCTGTCTATAGACCCCATATTTATAGGAAAAACATTGATTCTTATGGAGTATTGTTAGATTTACATGTGTTAACAAAAAGGAGCTCTTAAAAGCTCTGTTTGGGGCAGTACAGTCAAAGGATAGAAGATGACTGTTAATCCTGGTCTGAATCATGGGAGTAGTATATGGTTTCCGCTCTTGGGAAGAAAAGAGAGGTTCCAGAGAGGCATTACCTTGGAAATCCCACCCAGAACAGCAGCATCAAGAGCTATCAGGTCTTCATAGCACTTTCTTATGTATTGGGAGTTGTCTAAAGGAGGAGAATGTTCTGTCGTGCATTCTCATCCCATACCCATCATAGGTATTGCTATCCCTGAGGTGAGAAGGTCCAACTGATTCAGAAGCCTTTGATATTGGCTACCGATCAAACTTATTTACTACTCTTCATTGCTCACAGCTCCTGCCTGACTTGCCCTTAGGCATGGCTGGACAAACTTTACTGTTTAATCCTTGCAGCTTCAGATCAGACTTTCTGCTTCAGCCATGGTCAGTGGATTGCCTGGACACAACCTGGGATCTCTGTGTTACAGTACATCGTAGTGAAGGAATTTGGAGAAGTCATATACCATTGCCATACCTTTTTTTGTATAACCAGGAGAAAAACAGTCTGGATTAACATTGGTGCTAATTTGTTTCTTTTCAAAGATTTGAAGTCTACAGTAAAGATACATTGAATCTGTCACCGAGTATGCTGAAAAATCCTTTTCGGTTTTGGCAGATACTTAAAAATAAATGTTTTTCTTGAGATAAAAATATATATATAGTACATTTCTTATTTTTCAAAATGCACTTGTAAGCACAAAAAATTATATAATCTCATTACTATAAAACACACTGTTGACATTGCACATCAATATCCTTTCTGGCAAAGGGTAAAATATACTGTCACAAAGGCTTCTTGAGATACCTGAAGGTATTTTGTCCCTCAAAAGTGATTGATTGAAAATGAAAACTTTCCCCATGTTGTTCTTAGAGCAGTTAGTTATCTTTTTTTTTCAGTAGAATTGGAGGATATGCACTGCCTCATTAAGAGATATACTGTTATGCCCTTTTTTATGCATTTATCTGTAAACACAACTTGAAAATTCTGCTTATTACTTTACTTAGTCTTATCTACACATGATAGTAATATCCTTGCTGATGTAGTTAAAAAAGTACAGATCTATTAATACGTATACAGTTGCACCAGTAAAATGTATATACACTTCTGTAACATAATTTGTAGAAGGGGTAGTAAGTTTTGTACTCACTGTAAGTAATCTTTATTCCTGTTCAAACTTTTTTTCCAGTTTTGTGTTTATATATTTTGGAAAAGAGTTATTTATTGTGCTAATTATTATTAAAAAATATTTAGCCAAAATAGATTGTAAAGTAGAAAATCTGTGATTTGAACAGGCCAAAGAAGTATCAGAGTAAGTGAAAGGGGGTAAGTGAATCTTTAAGTAGGCCTTCTTTACTTTAAAAGTTAATTAAAATCTTATAGCTCTATTTCTTCATAACTAAAAAAAGAAAAAGGCTGAAAGCTCAATTTTTTTTTCTCCTTACAGATCTCCATCAGTATAAGCATGAAGAGTGAAAGGACTGTAAGCATAATATACTTTCTCTCTTCTTTCAGAGAGGTCAAGTTACTTCCATTCCACACATTCCTTTACTTGGAATACTGTGATGCATGTGTGGATATTAAATGTAGATATATGTTACAGACAGAAATACTGTAACTTAGTGTTGAGTTGGTAGCAGTATGGGAAGCTGAGGCTTCAGTAATATATTAACTTATTCAGAGTCATAACTTTGCAGTTGCTGTTAGCTCTCTTCATTAACTGTGGTAAACGCAGGAAGACCAGTTATCTTACAAAATTTCATCTGAAATTTTACCCCATAGATGAGAGCAGTCAGATGAGTGAACTTCCAGTCAAAGTGACTCACACTGAAACAGGCAAAGTTCTTCTTGGATCAGAAGCACCAAAAGCAAGTCAGCTAGATGCTTGGTTGGAAATGAACCCTGGGTAAGTAGCTAGCAAGCCAATGGGGTATTTTAGTTATCGGGGAGTGTGTGTAAACTGTACTGTTATTTTTGATGAAGTTGTCTTTTTTATCTATTCCATTTGCCTTTTAATTTTGTACTTGTAAGTTGAGTAGGAAATGTATTGAATCTATTCCATCCCTCCCTTTGTATTTCTAATATGTATTCTTTTCTCTTCTCTGTACAGCTATGAAGTTGCTCCCAGATCAGACAGTGAAGATGAAAGTGGCTCTGAATATGAGGAGGAGGTGAGTATGCTTTTCTTCAAATTTCATTTTCAGTATTGCAGTAGAGCAAAACCCACATTATTTTCTTGTACGTTCCTTTTTTCATAGGCTTGAAGGAAAGCAGTAGCAAGCGTCTAATTGTTTTAAACACGATGTAAACAGCAAAATGCATAGCATCTTTTGTATGTGCTGTAAATGCCTACCTGAAAAATCTGAATGAGGGGAAAAGAGAACTTGGTTTACTTTTATATTATCAGAGTAAAAATAATGAAATAATCATGTCAGAACAGGCAAGCAAGTTCCTATTTTAAAATACACCTCTGTAAGGATATATGGTGGTTTTTGGATGAATGAAGTTAGCATCTTTTATCTTCTAGATGTCTGTTGTATCCATTATATAATACTTTTCTACCGAAAGCAATGCTTTCCTAGTCTTAACATTGAAGTATTGTCTATGGAGAGGATAAGAAAAGATAAATATTATTGACTGTGGTGTTATTTTGACTCAGGTGTTTTGAGTCAGTAAATGGCAAAGGTTTATTAGGATAATTTGCTAGAATATACCTTCATTTTTACATTTGCACATCAGCATTATAAAGCTTTCAGGGTAATTTTGTTGGGTTTTTTTCCCTTAGTAATTCTTCAGTAGGGTTGAAATAGGTCCAATACAATAAAACAGTTAGGGACATTCATTTGCCTGCTTATATCATCTTTGATAGATGCAATATTAAAGAGCAATATTTTTTTCTAATTGTTAAGAATTTAAATTGGTCCACAACATCCTTTTCTTCAAATGGTTCAAGCATTGTTAGTGTGCCCTCAGTAAAATCAGAAAAATTTACCTGTTTGTCATCCATTGCAACTGTAGCTAGAAGGGAAACTATAATAATGATTAAAAATATAATATATTAAAAAAAAAAGCCAACCCAAAAGCTTAGAACAGCATGAACGCAGGAGCTCTTGCCAGGTTTTTAAACTGCCTTACAGTATTGTGCATCTTGAATATGATACAAACATATGCATAATATCAGTCTGCTTTATGAGCAGGACAGGTAGAGTATGAGTTTTATAAATGAGAACACTGAAGAGGAAAATATTATTTCTTAAAGTATTGTGACTCTCTGTTAATTAATCTATGTAATTTTTTTGTTGTTTTGTTGTAGTGCATCAAGATAGCTGTCAGTTGAACTTTTTGGTTCAGGTTCCTGTCAGTATAAAGCATTGTTCAATGAAAAATGTTAAATAAGTAAGTGTTAGCTAAAGTTATGACTGAGTAGCATTGGAGAGTAAAACATTTTCCTGTCCTTTTTCATCTCTAGGATGATGAACAAGCAGATTAGAAGTAGATGAGAAGATACTTCTGGATCCAAACAGTGAGGAAGTTTCAGAGAAAGATGCTAAACAAATCGAGTAACCTTTGGATTCTGCCTTTTTTTTTGTTTTCTTTTTCTCTCCTCCCCCTACTCTGGTGATTTCTTATCAGGGCTCTCAAAATTATCTTGCTCTAGATTGCCATGAATGGCTGGCTGTTGTAGCGCCTGTGCAGGAGAAGAGATATGACTGCACGGTAGTACTTGTGTACTACTTAAAAAGTATAGTGTGTTCTCCTAAGGGTGAACTTTCCACAGTTGAGGATTTCTACTGCCTCTTTATTACTTGTATAAATAAGTGAACTGTATTGAAAAACATATGTATTTGTGGGAATTTACCTTTATTCTTTGTCTGCATTCCAGGACAGCCAAACAAGATGTGGATGATGAATATAGTATGCAATATAGTGCTAGAGGGTCTCAGTCCTACTATACTGTTGCTCATGCCATCATAGAGAGGGTGGAGAAGCAGTCTTCTCTTCTTATTAATGGTACACTAAAATATTATCAGGTAAGAAATATAGTTGGGGGTAGCTTAAGTAGTTCCAAACCCTTTTATTCAAAATAATACCCTGCTCTACAGCTGAAAGTTATATAATAACAGCAAGGCTCCTATATAATATACTTTTCATTGATTAAAGCATGTTAAAATGTTTGACTTACCTTATCCTATATATTTCATTACAGTACTTAAAATGACAAACTGTTTGAAAATGCATGCAGAAACACAAGATATCTATTAGATCAGAAACTGATGATCATATGGAGAAAGGGAATGTAGTCTTCTATCCCAGATCAAATTTCATACATACTGCTTGAATAATAACATCAGCTTTCTACATATGAGGTCCGACACAAAAAAATAAGACTATGCCTGTAAGTCTTTTTATTTAACAAATTAAGAAAATCAGCTACGATCTCCTTCAAAATAGTTCCCTTCTGAGTTGACCCACAGCTGTATACGATGCTGTCAACACTCAAAGCAATGCCACACATCGTTTCCTGAAAAGCTCTTGAGGATCTCCATCATTTTTGCTTTCACATCTTCTACTGACAAAAAATGGGTTCCTCTAAGCACCAACTGGATCTTTGGGAAGAGGTAGAAATGGCAGGGAGCCAGGTCTGGTGAATAGGGTGGGTGTTCAAGGTGGATGTTGTTATTAGGTGCAAACTGCTTTACAGACAAAGTGGTGTAGGCTGGTGCACACCGACATTTTCCGACTGAGGGAAAGAAAACGTGTCTATTTGAACATGCATCCCCTCATAATGCGTGAAGTGGTCGAGTTTGAGCCTTGTCTCACTGTGATAGGTTAGAACATGTTCTATAACCATCTCTTTATCTCTCCCACTCTTGTTTCCCAGGCTATAGGGTTAGTCTTGTTTTTTTTGTGTTGTACCTTGTATATCTGTAAACATGTCTTTTCATTGCAGACCTCATTCCCATCAAAATGGTATTTGGATTTTTGCTCATTATTTTAATTTTAATTTATTAATTTTTAAAATAATCTTTTTCTTCTTTTAATATTTTAAAAAATAACAATTAGAGCTTTTAGCACCTCAGTGTGAATCTCTAGTGATTGAATTAATAAAATTGTTGTATACAAGATTTGTTTTATATACAGATTGTTAGTTTTGCAGATAAAGTGCACACTTTTCCAGAGAGCTATACAGCAGGCATGTTGAGGCCTGGTTTAGATTCTTGTCCTACTATTCTCCCTTTGATTCTTATGCCCTTCAGTTTCCTCTAGATCTTATCCATTTTTTTCTGACCTTCTTGCCTTCTCTTTTTTTTCCTTTTTCACATGTTCTTAATTCTTGATTTTAGTTAGGCTACCTCTTCCTTCTGCACATCAGTACAGTGAAGGGAAAAGAGTGATACAGGAAAGAGTTTTGCTATTATCATTACTGCAGCCACCTGTAAGTGGGAGACAATTGCAGAAAAAAGTTCTGCTTGACTGTTGTTGCCCTGAGTTCAGTAAAGACAGTCTTCAGAGAATTTAATACCTAAATATAAATCAATCAGCATACATATGAAGCTGATAGATTGGCTGTATTATTTTGTATAAATTTTCATGGATACAACAGATTACTTTTGACATACAACGTTTTCCTCATACTTATTAGCTGAGCTTTCTCAGACCTGTTACTTTAATTCTCTCCTCATGCATGAAACTCATCAATCATCTGGAAAATGGAAGTGGGAATGTGTCTAGATGACACTTGTATGGGATAACGTGATATGTATATAAATAAAAGGCTGTGTGACAAGAAAGAAGTCACTGTGCTAGGATGTGTAAACATGCCTTCTAGCTAGCCCAGCTAGGTAGTTATTGCTTACTACTTAGTACTTACTACTGCTTACTTAGGAAAGTAAACTTCCAACTCTTCAAGGAGTTAGTCAGTAGGACCCCCTGGGAAATGGTCCTCAGGGACAAGGGAGCAGAACAGAGCTAGCAAATATTCAAGGATGCTTTCCATAGAGCATAAGGGTGCTCAGTCCCCAGATGTAGGAAATCAGGCAGGGAAGGGAAGAGACCAGTGTGGCTGAGTCGAAAGCTGCTGGTCAAGCTGAAAAACAAGAGGGAACTGCACAGGCAGTGCAAGTAGGGACAGGAATCCTGGGAAGAGTAGAGGGATGCTGCCTGGTTGTGTAGGGATGGGGTCAGGAAGGCACAGCTGGAACTGAACTTGGCAGAAGAAGCAAAGAATAACAAGAAGGGCTTCTATAGGTACGTCAGCCAGAAAAGGAAGGTTAAAGAAAGCATACCCCTGTCATGATTTAAGTTAGAATATGAGAGACTTCAGAGGGAGAGTTTACCTGTCTGCTTAACCCTTTTTCTGACAATCTCACAAGAACAGATATAAACCATTCAGCTTGTTGGGTTATGGCAAACACTGAGCAATCACGCAAGGACAGTTAATATTGTCCCTCTTGCTCAACATGGCTGCACTTGAGATCTTATCAGCAATCTCGCAAAACCAATTAATCTTCTCTAGTTTGCTGAGTTTAAACCAAAAACTCCCTTTAAATCCCTCATTAAAAGTCAAGCACTTGAGCATAGATAGGAGCAATAAGCAGATAAGAAATATGTAGTTAAGGTCAAAGTATAGAGAGATACTAACAATTAGCTTGATGTTAAGATATATATTGAGTGCACGTAACACAAAGGTCTTACCCCAATAGCATCCCAACTGGGGAGGGGGAGATAGGGTCCAACCCGTTGGCTGATCCCTATAGTTTTGATGACATTTTTTTCCTCCAAAACTTTCCCCTTTGTTTGAATTTTTATAATAACTTGCACCTTTAGGGCGGAGTTTTAGGTGGAGCTTGAGTGACTGAAGTCATTACGTTAAACCCTGCTGATTGGTGGGGAAAAAGTTCTCTTTTCACATGCCAAAACTTGACTGTGCAGGCCCAGTAGGAGTGGTTATGGGAGTAGTTTGCCTCAGAGGTGAGGAGGAGGCCCTCGGTGTGGAGGTGTGTTTTAGTATTATAATGATATTACAATGATGTTATAATGCATATAGGTCACTTGGAGGGCAGGATTTTCAGAGCAGCAGCTGCAGTTTGTCTTAGGAAGTAATTGTGCAATTGTCCTTGAGTACCATGCTTCTTGCTGATAGCCAGGGCTGGCTATATATGTCTCCAAACATCCCATCCCCTACTTCACAGGGCAAGATGTCCTTGCTGCATTCCCTTATGATGAAAAGTGTGCTGCACCTGTGTGTGTTGCATCTCTACTGACTTTTTTTTTAAATAAAAACTGCCTTGTACTCAGCCTATGGGGGGGAATCTTGAGAAAATTTTAGGGTTCCCATTTCTCCTCACATTTAGCTTTATTCCCACAACCCCTCTTATGAACGAAAATGGTGACCTCGTATCAACAGACAAAGAGAAGGCTGAGGTACTCAACAACTTTTTTTGCCTCATTCTTCACTGGCAATCATGAAAAGCCATGGCAGTCAGGGGAAGTCCCTGGGGGCTGGAAGAAAGGCCATATTGTGCCCATTTTTAAAAAGGGTAGAAAGGAGGACCCTGGGAACTACTGACCTGTCAGCCTCACCTCTGTGCCTGGGAAGATCACGGAACAGATCCTCCTAGAAGCTATGCTAAAGCACATGGAGAGGTGATTCGAGACAGCCAACATGTCTTCTCCAAAGGCAAGTCCTGCCTGACCAACCTAGTCGCTTTCTATGATGGGGTGACCGCATCAGTGGACATGAGAAAAGCAATGGATGTAATCTATTGGGACTTCTGTAAAGCCTTTGACACAGTTCCCCACAATATCCCTCTCTATAAATTGGAGGGATATGGATTTGAAGGGTGGACTGTTCAGTGGATAAGGAATTGATTCGATGGTCTCATTCAGAGAGTAGTGGTCAACGGCTCAATGTCCAGATGGAGATCCGTGACAAGCAGCGTCTCTCAGGGCTCCATACTGGGACCAGGGCTGTTTAATATTTTCATTGATGATATAGACAGCAGAATCGAGTGCACCCTCAGCACGTTTGCAGATGACACCAAACTGAGTGAGGCAGTTAACACACCAGAAGGACAGGATGTCATCCAGAGGGACCTGAACAAGCTGGAGAAGTGGGTCTGTGTGATCCTCATGAGGTTCAATAAGGCCCAATGGAAGGTCCTACACCTGGGTCGGGGCAATTCACAGTTTCGATACAGGATGGGGGACAATGTGATTGAAAGCAGTCCTGAAAAGAAGGTCTTGGGGGTGTTGGTTGATGAGAAGCTCGACATGAGATGGCAATGTGTGCTCACAACCCAGAAGGCCAACTGTGTCCTGGGCTGCATCCAAAGAAGTGTTGCCAGCAGATCGAGACAGTTGATTCTCCCCCTCTATTCTGCTCTCATGAGACCCTATCTGGAGTATTATGTCCAGTTCTAGAATCCCCAACATCAGAAGGATATGGGATTGTTGGAACGGGTCCAGAGGAGGCTATGAAGATGATCAGAGGGCTGGAGCACTTTTGCTTTGAGGACAGGCTGAGAGAGTTGGGCTTGTTCAGCCTGGAGAAGAGAAGGCTCTGGGGAGACCCTATAGCAACCTTCCAGTACCTGAAGGGCGCTACAAGAAAGCTGGGGAGGGACTTTTAACAAGGGCAAGTAGTGATAGAACGAGGGGGAAGGGCTTGGAACTGGAAGGGGGAGATTTAGATTAGACATTAGGAAGAAATTCTTCATGATGAGGGTGCACTGGAACAGGTTGCCCAGGGAAGTTGTGGATGGGGCCTTGTGCAGCCTGGTCTAGTGGGAGGTGTCCCTGCTCATGTCTAGGGGATTGAGACTGGATGATCTTTTAAAGTCCCTTCCAACCCAAATCATTCTATGATTCATTCTACACTGTTGTGGCTTCTTCCCAGCTCTGGGATTCTTCATGTCAGGCATAGTTGGTCAGTGGATCTCTTCTGACACATGGAGTTTTGGACAGCAAACACTATATAGGTTTGTACTACAAGAGTTTCAAGATTGCTAGTGATACAATCAAGGGGTGTGAAATGGAAACAAATGTGAGTCTTATGGCTAATGCATGAGACAATTATTTGTTTTTCAGAAAGTTTTGTTTGAGGCACAGATGTGACATGAAATTTTACTCCAATGGTTTTAAATTTGATTGTGTCTAAATTAACGAATGTAGTCTTTTAGTGGTAAGAGTTAAGAAACCTGAAGTATGAGTAGCAGTGTTAGTCTGCCTACAGTTTAAGAAAGTTCAGTATGTATAAAATATGACTTTTTAGCATGGGCCATACTAGCCCTAACTAGCATTCATGACTTTCCTATAGATGTAAGTCATATCACCTTTTCAAGACATATTGGGTACTGTATGTGCAAAGTATTGTGGAAGGAAAACCAGCATCTAAGTAGTAAGAGAAGCAAGAACCTCACTTCTATAATATTAGTGCTACCTAGTTCTGTGAAATGATTATTCATTTCAACTCCAGGGCCTGGAATGGATGGTTTCACTCTATAATAAAAATCTGAATGGAATTTTAGCTGATGAAATGGGACTGTGAAAAACCATACAGACTATTGCACTCATCACTTATCTGATGGAACACAAAAGACTCAATGGACCCTATCTCATCATTGTTCCCCTTTTGTAAGAAAAAAAACTAATTCTGCTATTATTTTGTGTGTTGTAGTTTGGTTTCTTAGTAACATGTACTTTTTTTCACAAAATGACAACATGAGGCACATTTTGGAATTGCATTGGGTGTGTACTCTGAGTTTGGCCTGTGATGACACCTTCCTAACTGATTGTCTAGCATTGGAAAAGTGACGAGATGGCTGATAAAAAGCACTTTGTTTCATTCATTTTGCTGTTCACTCTGCTAGCATGCTATATAGTATGTCCTACTTCACTGTTACTAGCTCCTCACATTAGCCACAAGAGAGGAATGATATGCTTTTATATATTACATGCTTGTAGTTTTCCCCATTCTAGAAACCTTTTAAAGTTTCTAGAAGAGAGAGGCTGAAACTTGAGTGACTTTAGTTATTTTAAAATTCTTCCTTCTCTTCTCCCCCCATAAGATGCACATTAGACCAGGTTGGTGCTGCCTTGGCATGTCCAATGACTTTACAAACAAAAAGGTTATCTTCCGTTCCCATATCAAACACACTTTTATCCGTTTTAAAGACTATTTATTGTGATCATAAAGCGGAAACCAGACAGTGCAAAGTCAAATCAGCCTAGTGGTGATAGTATATCACTACAGCTGAATACAGATGTATTTTACTGTGGACTTCATATGGCTGTATCTGAAAAGTTGCAGGCTCAATTTATGAGAGGCGATCACCTTACAATGACACATAAGTCTTTCTGTGTAGATGTATCTTCCCCTTAATATGCGCCAAAATACAAAGGTATACTTCAAATGTTTGCTGAATTGGTCTGAAAAGGACCTCTGAATATAAGGGAAAGAGACATTTCCCCACTTAATTTCTAATTCCTCCCCTCTCAAATAAAGATACATATATCCTAATACTGTTTATTATAGGAGGTGTAAGAAGCATGTTGAGAATCCAGCATCCAGTGGGAAACAGATGGCATAATTATGAAGTTTCATTTTTTTAACAAATAACGAATATATTATTTTTACTTATTGATCTTATATTTAGAACCTTATCCAACTGGACATACGAATTTGACAAATGGGCTCCTTCTGTGGTGAAAATATCTTACAAGGTTTGATTTATTTTTTTAGATGAACATAAAACTGAAAGAATAAAATATGTTTTTTTCTCAGCCCCTACATTAATTTGTAAACTGTTTATTTTTAAAGTTTTGTCACGTACATTATGTACTAAGCAGTGCAAGTAAATCATCCAAAGATTACTGTAATTAACTGCAACTGCTTTCAGTTAGCAACATGCAGAATATAAATGTTAAATAACCATATTGTAAGGATTTTCTGAGAGCTATACAAATAATAAATACTGCACATTTTGTATGCAGCTGAATATTTTGCTCTTTGGCTACTGCAGTTTTTCTAAAGTCAAGCAATTAATAAGGAGACTAGATTGTCAGCTGTATGTTTCCATTTCCTTATAAACAGAACTTTACAGTACAGCAGCTGGTTAGGGAAACCACTCTTGAAGGAGTATGGAGTATATCAATATATTTGATATGATTTTTCAGGATTGCAAGGTGATATATTGACTATTTCTCTGCTAATTCATGACTGCACTGCATAGAAATATAGGCATATCTGTTTTCTTCATCCTTTCTCTCTCTTTTAGGGTACATCTAACATGCGTCACTCACTTGTTCCTCAGCTTCGAAGTGGAAAATTTAATGTTCTTTTAACTATCTATGAGTACATGATAAAGGACAAACATATTCTTGCTAAGGTAAGGAACATCTGTTGTGTCTTAACAGCTAACCCTTAAAGACATCATCTTAATTGGGACCTAGCAGAAAACACCTGTTTTCAGAGAATAATATTATTGCTCAGGAATTATGTCAGTACTGTAGACTTACCTGTCTTTAGAAAAGTGTGATTTTTATTTCCACTGATAGTATTTATCCGAGTCTGTCATCCTGATTCTACTTTTCTAGTTCTGTTTCTGAGCTGAAACTCGCTGTTATTACAGCTTCTCCAGCTGTATGGTTTTATTTTCCCTACTGACCACTTATATAATGAATTTGATATCCAGATGCTTTATTACATAAGACTAATTTCTTGAAAGCTCGCAAACTGATCTGTGGATACTGGTACCTCAGATCACACAGTATCACAGTATCATAAGGTTGGAAAGGACCTCTGAGATCATCAAGTCCAACCTATACCCTATAGTCCTGGGTAGTTGACCCATAACTGATACCTTAACACTGGAAGGTGTGTGGGGACTCTTTTAGAAAGCCAGTAAAGATCTGAATAATAAGAATAAGTGAAGAATAGATATCATAGTTAAAATAACACTGAAACCAACTAGACATTCAACCTCTTGCAAGTACAACCTACACAGGAATTTCTTTGCAGTACAGAATAGTGCAGATAAACACTTGGTTGTCATTTTTAACTCCACCATTTTGCTGTCCTCCCCTACCAAGAGGAAGATCAGAGCATACATGAACAAACTGATCTAACTCATACAAGTACGCAGGTTACAGGCACTGGAGAATGTGTAGCAACCAGAAGACCTGCCATGACTTTCTACCATGTCTTCTTGGTCTAAGGTCATAAGCAAGAGGGGAAAAAATCAAACTCCAATAAAACAAAACCAAAGCTTTTGATTTTTAATTACTTATTTAAACTCATAATCTTTCAAGGCACTTGCGCTTGTGGAAAGCAGAAGCCAAGCAAACAACTCTTGTTTTCCTCCTTCCCCGCAGCATGCCAAGCTCCATTTGCTGGTCTCACACTTGAAGACATTTGTAAAAGTCAGCTTTGCTTTTCTAGGGAAAAGGAAAATTCATATTCTGAGGTAAAGAAACAAGCTCTATTGCCTCTTAACACTAACCTGAAACAGGAGGATGTAATGAATTGTTTTGAAAACTGCATAGTAGTGTAAGAGTGTTTAATAAAATACACACAAACCTGACTAGGTAGGTATGTTTTGGCATACTGTGAAACCTTGTGTTCCTATTGTCTTCCTTTTATTCTATTATATATTTAGGTGTCTTATATGCCCTCTCTGGACAGATGTGTCAGGAGAGGTTTAGACTGGATATTAGGAAGAGGTTCTTCCCCCAGTGGGTGGTGGAGCACTGGAACAGGCTACCCAGGGAAGTAGTCATGGCACCCGAGTCTGCCAGCATTCAAGAAGCATTTGGACAATTCCCTCAGTCACATGGTGTGAATGTTGTGAGTGTCCTATGTAGGGATAAGAGTTGGACTCGATGATCCTTTTGGGTTCCTTCCAACTCAGGTAATTCTATGATTCTAATCTTTCCTGTGCAATGGAGCTATGTAGCATCTGATGAAAGCAATTGAGAGCTACAAACTGAGACCTTATTGGTCACATGATCAGTACATCATAGTCTTGTTATGTTGCTGTGTACCCCATCACGACTCCAATGTTGCACATAACTACAAACAGAGGTTCCCTCTGGTTTATGACTGACATGCCCTTGGCATAGAGATTTAGGGATCTGGGGATGCTGATTGACAGCACGTTCAATAGGAGTCAGCAATGCTCTGGCAGCCAAGAGGGCAAACCACATCCTGGGGTGGGTCCAAAACAGCATAACCAACCAGGTTTGCCCTCACCTTGAGTGTTGTGTGCACTTCTGGGCCCCACAATTTAAGAAGGATGTTAAGGTCCTTGAATGCGTCCAGAGGAGGGCAACAAAGCTGGTGAAAGGGATGGAAGGCAGGTCCTATGAGGAGTGGCTGAGGACTCTGGATTTGTCTGGTTTGGAGAGAAGGAGGCTGAGGGGTGACCTCATCGCTCTCTGCAGCTTCCTGAGGAGGGGGAAGCAGAGAGATAGATGCTGAGCTCTTCTCCCTGTTGTCCAGTGACAGGATACATGGTAATGGTTCAAAGCTGTGCCAGGGGAGGTTCAGACTAGATATTACAATGCATTTCTTTACCGAGAGGGTAGTCAAACACTGGGACAGGCTTCCTAGAGAGGTGGTCAATGCCCTGTGCCTGTCTGTGTTTAAGAGGCATTTGGACAATGCCCTTAATAACATGCCTTTAACTTTTGGTCAGCCCTGAATTGGTCAGGCAGTTGAACTAGATGATTGTTGTAAGTCCCTTCCAACTGAACTATTCTATTCTATTCTATTCTATTCTATTCTATTCTATTCTATTCTATTCTATTCTATTCTATTCTATTCTATTCTATTCTATTCTATTCTATTCTATTCTATTCTTGGCATGTGACCTGACTTACATGAAGCCTCTGGTAACATGGGCTAGGTTTTGGAGATATGAGGTCTGACACCCCCCCCACCAGAATGTGTGTGCAACTCTTTTTATTTAACAAATTAAGAAAATCAACTACGATCTCCTTCAAAATAGTTCCCTTCTGAGTTGACACATGGCTGCATACAATGCTGCCAATGCTCAAAGCAATTCCACAGATCATTTCCTGAAAGGCTGATGAGGATCTCTGTCATTTTTTGCTTTCACATCTTCTACTGACAAAAGATGAGTTCCTTTGAGGACTGACTGGATCTTTGGGATCTCCTCACTGTAAGCCTTAGTCAGTAATTGAAAAGTTTCCATCGTGGATTTCTTCAGTTTCACAAAAAACTTGATATTAACTTGCTGTTCACTCTTGCACATTGACATTTTTCGACCGAGGGTAAGAAAAAATCTGTATTTGAACATACATCCACTCATACTGAGTGAAGCGATTGTGTTGAGCCTTGTCTCACCATGACAGGTTAGAATGTGTTCTAAAACCGTCTCTTTTTGTCTCTCCTCCCAACCTTGGTTCCCGAGCTATAGGATTTTGCATCTTGGATTTTTTTTGTGTCAGACCTCATATGCCCAATATCTCCTGGGGAAAGGGGTTATATTTTTGCTTATGTGACACATGCTTGTCTACTGGTTTTCTGATCCACTTCTTTCTGATCGCTGAGGGCCTCAACAAGTATATAAAGCAGCAAGAGGCACTGAAAGCTTCACATCTGTAACAAAGTAGGTTGTCAGGCAATATTTGCTTTTTAAAAAGGAAAAATAACAACAAAAAAAATCCTAAACAGCTGACACAAAGTATCTGAAAGGACCAAACTAAAGAACTGCCTGAATCACTGATGTGCTGAGGTTCAAGCAGTGTCCAAACTCATCCTATGGGATATAGGTTAGCTATCCACGTCTTAGCACAGAAAGTAATAAACATGGCAGTTTTCTTTCAACACCTGCTCTGACTGCATTAAAGTTTTATTTCAGAAGGTGAAGTGACTGAGATGTCTTTAATTACATTGTTTCATTTTGGGGTAAGAAGAAAGGGATTAACTGAATCAAAGCAAAGTTCAAGGTTACTGTCTTTTGAGAGAATACAGTTATTTTGTCTGAAAATGCCTTTGCATCCTGTCTAGTCTCTTCTTTCTTCCAGTTCTGTTTGAATTTCTCATGTTCTTTTTCTTCCTCAGTAAGACAAATTCTGACCTTATGGTGCCAGTCTCTTGAACTCCTCCCAAGAAATGAGGGGCTTCAGCTGTTTGCTGATGCAAGCTTATTTACATACCTAGTATTTGTTTCTCCTCTTGATGCTTGGGTGACCACTAATGATTGGATACTGTCAGATTTGAGTTTCCAGTCATTCAACAAGAATGACTCATGTTTCAGTTTTGAAATGTGTCAGGGTCCGCTCCTGCCCCTCGGGTCGCTTCCCCGCCCCCCCCCCCCCCCCCCCCCCCCCGACCTGCTGAGTCAGGGAGGGATGGATCCTTTGATATCTGCGCGGCGAATTGGAGACCGACAAATCTCCCAGGGTAAATCCAAACAGTGTTTATTTGGGGCACAGCCAAAACAACAAATCAGTATTTATCTTGGAGACAGCCAAAACATCAAATCAATATTTTGGGCATGGCCAAAATATGGAATCAAATATTGGATGCATTCGAGTTGCAACTTTGCAAAAGTTGCTAAAAAGCAGATCCCAATCTGTTCAGATCCCTATCTGATACC
>JAUMJL010000792.1:0-98838 GCA_033558185.1 Dromococcyx pavoninus
GAGGAGGAAGGGCGGGCACTGACAGCGAGCGCCGTGTCCGTAAGCGCTCGCCTGAGCCCGGGCGGGCGCTCGGCGCTCCCGCGCGCGCCGCCCCCCTCCCTTCCCGGCGTGCCCCGGGGCGGCGGGGCTGGCTCTAACGAATTTGAATGAAGAGCCCTGCTCTTTCGGCGCCATTTTCGAGTGATGCCCGATCGCATCGCTGCCGCGGGGGGCCAAGCCGCGGCGCGCGGGGCCGCCCCGCCGGCAGAACTCGCCATCCTCTTCCCACGTACTCTCCCCTTTGCCGCCGCCACCGCCGCTGGGATTCGCAGTGGGTGCCGGCGCAGGCGGTAAGAGCCGGGGGCAGCGGGCGCGGCTGGGGCACCGGGAGCCGGGAAGGGGAAGCGGGAGCCGGGCGGGGGCAGCCGCTCCTCGGGAAGCAGGGGAGCCCGTGCCCCGCCGCCGGGAAAAGTGGCCTCGGGAGCCCGGCGGGCGGGAGGCTCCCGGAGGCGACGGCAGGTCTCGCCGGTGGATCTGTCACTTGCTTCCCTCAGCCTCGGAGAGGGGTGGGAGCGGGCGGGAGCGGCTGCCGCCTCCGCCAGGTAATCCTGCTTCCTCGATCCCACCGGGGTGGGGATCCCAAGGGGCGGCGGGGGGAGGGTCCTCGTCGCTCCCCCTGACGTGACAGGACAGGCTTCTCTCTCATCTCTTCTCGTTCCCCGCTATTTCCCGTCTTCCCTGCTCTCTTGCCGACCCCCGCCCTCCGGCTCTTGCTTGCCACCCCCTTCCACCCCTCCTCCGGCTCTCTTCTCACCCCCGCCCCTCTTTCCCCCCCTCCGTTCTTTTGCCACCTCCCCTGCTCCTTACTCCCCCCACCCCGCAGATGCCTCCCTCCCGCCTGCTCCCCCCGCCGTGGAAATCTCGGGGTAGTGCTCGGGACTCGGCAGTTCCCGCCCGCCTTCCCGGCTCTGCGGCGGCAGCAGGAGCAGCCAAAGCCAGGATGACTTCCCCCACTTGCACATCTCCCTTTCTCGCCCCCCCCCCCCCTTCCCGTGTTTTCGTAACCCGGATTAATGCCCCTTCGCTCCTTCTCTTCTCCCTCCCTCCTCTCCAAAATAAGGGGACAACCTTCGCTTTTCTCCTCCGCTTCTTCCTCTTCCATGCTAGCAGATTAACTTCTCGGTTTTAAGCGCTTTCCCCACCTCCCACCGAAGCGCTCGATTTCCCGTGTCACCATATCGGAGCCACCTTTCACAGAAACCTGGGTGACGGCTCCGCTGCCACATACGATCGCATTTCTCATCCCTGTCCCTTTGGGTATTAAACCAAGGACCGAAGTGCTGCTCATCGTCTATCGCACAGGGCTGGTTTTTCCCCCTTCTTAGGGTTAAAACGCGAGTTTTTTTGCTGAACTGGAGGGAGGTCGAACATAATCCGAGGCCATTTGAAACGTGCCAGCTATTTGTAGGTGTTTTTCCTTTCTTCCCACCGGCCCCAAAACCGAGTAAATACCCTCCCCGTAGCCAGCCCAGCCTGCTACTGCGATCAGAGCTGGCCATTCACCTCCCCGTTCTCCGCCTACAACAATTCCCTCGCCTCTGTCACCCGGGTCGCTATTTGTCATTGGCTTAGCTATTTTTTGGTGGCTGTTTCTATGTCATTTCGCGGTGGCCGGCGGCTCTCGGGCTCTCGTAGCTGCGTTGTGAGCGTGATCGCGCTGACTGCGATGGGCGCAGCAGCCGCCCTCGCCCCGCCGAGCAGTCGCTCCGCACACACACGAGCTGTGACACCGTGCCTTCTCCTCCGTGGCGCCCTTTAACCCTCTCGGGGCCGGCCTTGGCGTGCACGCTCGCCTCTCGGGGCTGCGTACACACTGACACACGCACATACAAGGCATCTTTTTGTGGTGGGAACGCCGGCAGGGATAAAACACCCTGCGGCGGGGTAGGCAACTCCATAGCAGCGCGCTGGCAGCTCCTTCCCAGCTACCATTTCTAGCCTTACTTTTTATTCCTCTTCCTACTTCCCTCTCCACTTTTAGCCGCCCGACTTTTTTTTTTTTCTGGTTGTTTTTTATTTTTTTTTCCCCCGAAGGCAGGAAGGCGTAAGGATATTTTTTTCCCGATATTTTTCTCGCTGCCGTCGAGCTGGCGGGATGCGCAGAGAAGGCACCCGGCCCGGCTGCTGCCCCCCCTGGCTGCCCGCGGGGCTGGGAGGTTGGACCGGGTCAGCCTCTCCCTGCTCTTCTTCCCCCCCGCCCCCATCCATCCCTCCCTCCATCCCTCCCTCCATCCATTCTTCCATCCCCCCCCTCCATCCCCCCTCCCCGCACATCCCTCCGCCTTGTTCAGAGCCACCCTGTGCTCTACACCCTTGCCACCGAAAATAACGAGTTAACCGGAGAACGTAGGAGGGACGTAGAGAAGAGCTGGGGTGCAGAAGTGCTGTACAAAAAGATTTCTGTGTACATGGCTGAGAGCGTGCAGTCTTAAAGTGAAATGCAAAACTTAGCGTTTCCAGCATGGCAACTGGATTGTGATTCAAGGTATTTTTCTGTGCAACGCAGAAATGCAGTAGTTCAAGGAGGGTTATATGCCTCAAATCCTTAGTTTCCCTGGATTCTTTTAATCCAGTACACAAACTACGCTTTTTCAGTCCTTTTCTTCCTGGGAATTGCTGCTTTGTTTGTCTCCACAATTTATACCTGTATTCCCCAATAGCTAGAAAATTTGTTTTAATCTCTGAAATTGCAATACTGATAAGATTCTATGGAAATTTAGCACTTATTTCTTTAGATTTGCCTCATTACTTTCAGAGTCTTTTCAGAATCGTTTTTAACAGTTAGTATGGGAATGTGCACAAAGCTGTTTCATTGTAGCTGTGTATGCTTCAAAATATCAGTATTTGAAGAGGTTTACACTATTCAACAGTGGAAGTGCATTCACAGACACTGACTTTCACTTTCAAGGAAATAACTGTCCTGACTCATAGCTAATTTAGGAAAAAACTCTATAATTCAGTATCATACAGGTGCATATGCATTTTTTCCCGCTATTCGACAGACATGTACGATAGCGTGCAATTTATACCTATTTTAAATTTTAATTTAAATCTGTGCTTGGCACATATTTAACTACATAAAACAACTGCTCTTTTCAGCTTTTCTATTTCTCAGCTGCACCATTCCCATATTTTACAATTACATAAAGGTGGGTGTGGCTAAAATAAAAGCAGTAAGCAATCTAATATCAATGTATAGTGTATGTTAAGTAGGTTGTCCTTTCTTATATTTGATATACTCCTTATTTTGAGATATTGGGGGGGAATCATGTAACTTAAATAGACCCTTGTAGAACTGCTTGTGTTTTTCACCTTAGTTAAAATGTCAAACATTAACTGGGATTACTTGGCCCTGGCAAAGTTACATTTGAAGGAAATATCAAATGAACTTAAAGATCTAAATATATTTATTTATATTATATCGATAAGTGAAAAAGATCTGTGTTTAACAGAATAATGCTTAGGTCTACCATGTAGCATCATGTGTGTTATTTTTTTTTAATTTAAATATTTTTTAAATGTATTTCTTTTCAGTCTAATCCTTTATCTTGATTCTTAGGAAAAACATCCAAGTAAACTTCAACTGTCTATTTTTTTTTAAGCCCACTCAGTTGTACTGTCAGTTTCCAAGGGGTTCCCCTTCTTTCATTTTATAGATATAAATCTGCTGAAGGTTGGAGTGACTCTGGAGATTTTAATATTCAGAAATAACAGTAATTTGGAAGTGTGACTGTATATCCATGTGACGTTTTCATGTTTAGGACAGTATTATTCAGGAAGCTGAATGCAGTAACATTTTAAAGGCAGACTGTATGTATGGTAAAAAAGTGCCATGAGGTTCGTTCTCTTTTTAGTTGGTTGTTTGGGTTTTTTTGCTTAATTCTGGAATTCTGAACTTACTATTGCATCCAAAAAGTAGCACTATGGAGGGAATTTTGCTGCTAAATTGTAGCCTTTATTTCCTTAATCATTCCTGTATGTCGGATTCTGCAGTGAAGTACAGCTGAACC
The DNA here is from genome assembly GCA_033558185.1 of Dromococcyx pavoninus. NCBI lineage: Eukaryota > Metazoa > Chordata > Aves > Cuculiformes > Neomorphidae > Dromococcyx > Dromococcyx pavoninus. The sequence goes on from JAUMJL010000792.1 coordinate 4,050, forward strand.
CGCATGCACACTACCTGTTTGTGTACACCCTGCCTGTGAGCACTGTAGGGAAGGTGCATATCTCGTCCATCTTGAATGTCCAGAGCCATCCTAACAGGTGTACTAGTGCTTTTCTGTAGCACTTTTACCATAGGTACCAGCATAAGTAGCCACTTTCACCGGACCTTACTGGGTTTTTTACTTGCTTTGGGAAGTATTTAATGACTGAATATACAAGGGAGAAGTGAGCAGCTTATCACTGTATTCTATGAATGTGCTGCAGGTTATTCTGTTCTGCAGATGCAGTCATCCACCCACACCCAAAGGCCTGTTGCAAGTCATTCCAGTAATTTACATTCATTACAAACTGTCAAAGGTGGAGCGCATCTCGGACTAGTTCTGATTGTCTGTGAAAGAAATAGGGAATAAAATTGTGGGCTGTTGTGTACAAATAGGAAAATATTTTTATCATAAAGTTTTTAAAACTAAAAATAACTTTATGTAAACCAACAAGTGTGTGCCACAGAATTTTTTTTTTTTTATTTTTTACCACCTATGTATGTACTGTTACACGTTCTAAGCACCTAACATCTAACTCTGCAACCCGGTCTAAAAAATTATGATCTTTTCAATTATCAGTAATACTTTGAAAATTTTGTTTGAACAGGCTGCTTAAATTACTGTTGTACATAGTCCTCTGCGACTTCTGACAGCCATCTATTATTTAATAGAACTAGTCATGTATTTTAAAGATAGGGAAAAATTTATATGCCCCACAAATATGAAGAGGACATCAGAGTAGATATGTGTAGCCTCAGATTTCCAGTAATTTTTTTTTTTACTTAGTGAAAATGTTGCTTTGCAATTTAATTTTTGTTTTCTGCATTATTGCCAGGAGTTATGTAGAATTTTTAGGTTACTGATGTGTTAATACATATCAAGCTGGATAAGTTAGGTTTCAAAAGGAGTCTCTTTATTGAAAAGTATCTTAGTTTTGGATACTGGACAACTTTAGAAATAGTTAGAGTGAGCTAGGTATAAAAATTTATGCCCATGTTTAATAGGGTGTAAGGCAACGGGCATAATTTTTTTTAACCCTTTTATTGTAAGTTTTTTAAAAGGTAGTTCTAATAAAGAAACTTGGGGCCATATCTATTCACTGGACAGTTCACAGTGCCACAGTTGAAGAACAGTTCTGATCTCAGCTTCATATGTTGTGTGAGAACTCTAGCAGGCTTGCCTGAAGATTAGGGTAGGGTGGCAGAACTTGAGCTCTAGTGCAGCTAACACTTGAAGTTGGGCAACTTTTTACTTCAATATTTGCATCTAATAATATTTTAGTGTGTCATTAAAAAAATAAGCTCTTTTTACAGAGAATACGAAGTTGTGTAACTTTATATAATTCTAAACACTTTTCCACATCTCAGTAATAAATAGTTGCTGGTGTATGAGGGTGACCTGACACATGCACCCACATTTATTAACACAAATACACAACAGCAGAAAATGTAAATTATGTACATTTAGCTTTCATTTTGTTGAAAGTTTCCCTGAGATGCTGTCTAAAAAATAAAGATGATATTGTTATATTGCTCAAAACTGAAAAATAGCAATGACTTCCAGTGATCGTTCTTAATGTCTAAAGGAAACCACTGTTAGAAATAGGACCCCCCCACCTCGTGACTATTTAGTTTGTTTTCAGACACTGCAATGAGTGTATACACAACAAATAGATTGTTAATAAACTTTTCAACATTGAATCTAGGGGCAACTAATTATTTTCTTCAGCACGAACTAAAATTCACTTGAACATTTGGTCTGAGAAAGAGATAATTACACATCGAGCAGGGCTTAAACTTGTATTTTCATTTTAAATGGTTTTATGTAAGTCCAGTTTCAGTATTATCTTTTAAGTATGTTAAATCTTCTGAAAATCTCCCCTACCTTACTTACATTGAGAATTTTTAGATTTCTGGTTTAAGAAAAGGAACTTTTTTTTGAAAAGGTGAAATAGAAGATGTGTGGAATACATGAAAATAAAGACAAATTGTTTTTTCTTGTTAAAGCGAGGTGCTTATTATGGTTCAAGGGTTGTGAGGGGATTTTAGTGTTTTCTGGGTTACACTTAGAGAATAAAGAACAAATTTATGGAAAATATTTGTAAACAGGTGACCTGACCTAGGCATTTGCTACTCATTTATTAGGCATATGATGTGCCTTGTCATGATATCTACAGTGAAAAAGTCAAAATAAAGTCAAAATAAATTTACGAATTTGGCTGTGTAAATGAATTGTTTCCTCCAGCAGATATTTGGCTGTAGTTACTACCTCTGTCGAGTTATACTTTGTTCTTACCTGATTACTCTCATGGCTGCTTTTTTTGTTTTGTTTTGTTCTGAAATTTTATTTCATCTCTCAGTGTATTCTATGACAGTAACATTTCCATTATATGTTTTAAAGTAGCAAATATTTGTAGTATACATTTTAATAAAGGCAATATTGGTACTGCCTTGAAGAGCAAAAAAAAAAAAATCAAAGCTCCTTAAAGAAAAACACTGGAAGTTAAATACTTAACAGTCAATAGAATATTTTAGGAAATGCTACAGTAGTAATCTTGCATCCGTTAAGTGGTTTATTCTTACCTGCTTGTTTAACGGTGGAGGGGGAGAACACCCCTCCCCCTTTCTCTCGCCCCCCCTTTTTTTTGTCTTCCTCTTACTTTCATCTTAAAATGCTGTGGGAAGAATGAAAGCAGAAACATGCTAATCTGATTTGTTTCAGGAGGCTTTTGATAATAAGGAGGCGTATCACAGGTGTTCCTAATCAAGTCAGTTTGGCTAAAAAAAAATAAGTATTTTTAAAATTAGGATTTCCTGTGACATAGACAATGTGAGGGTCAAGCCGATGACCTACATCTATGTTTGGGGATCAACCGTGAAACTGTGGGTGTTGGAAATATGTTATAATACATGACATTTTTATTGCAGGTTTTGACCTTTCAATAGAGAGCTGATTTTGGAGAACGGCTTACTCCTGTGATTGAAAAACTCTCTCTGGAAGGTTGATGGAGCACAAGCATGGTATATATTATATTAACATTTCCCTTATCACATATGTTCTTTATTTTTAAAAGCGTATATAGTAATGTAACTTGTTCAGATTATTCAAAATAGGCCAGTTCTACTGGGTTTGTTCAAGGTTTTGTTATTTGTTAAAATAACTCTTCTTTACACTCCTCCTGTAAAATTATTAAAAAAAACAAGTGAAAATAGTCACACAAGCTGTGTTCAGAAGGAAATGAAGTGACCAGAAACACGTATGAAAAGATGAGTTTGCAACAGCCTTGATCACTGGAGTTACATAAATTCTTCATATAGTATAGTTCTCATATTCTTGTCTTGAGAATTACTCCAACTGAAATGTTGCTAATTCAGAAACAAAGCATAAATTATATAGTTTTTATTTTTAAAAAACCTTTTTTTTGGGAGGGTGTGTTAAATAATGGAATAGAGAGCTTACTGAGTGCATTTCAATGCACTGTGCAAAAGTTGTTTTTAAAGGTGTTAATAAATCAGCTACCTGATTTATAGCAGAAAACAGGAAAAAAGTGGCCTTCAAAGCCCTCCACCTGTACCAGAATAGTCAGATTTTATTTATTTTATCTGTTTGTTGGTGAATAGGTATTATATAGTAAAAGACTGAACATTCAAGAGTAATTAATGTGGACTATGCTACACTCATATTGCAAATCCTGCTTTGCACTAAAAGCACCAGTTTGGCTGAAACTGAGAAATCCATTCAGGGTAACTGTAACCTGTCTAATTGTATATGAATAATCTTAACTTAATCATTTACATAAACAATTGAATTTAAAATAGTAACTGTTTTTGGATTGAGTAAATTTGTTAAAATACTAAATGGAGTAGTAAAAACTGTAAGACTTTATCTTCAGCAAAATATATTACAGTACAACAAATTTTATGAACATGTCGTGACTTTAGCAATTCCAGCTTTCAGCTGGAATCCAGTTTTTATCCTTAATCAGATCTGTCTGTCTTCAAGAGCACTTTTTTTGGTAGGAATTAATTGTACCATAAAATAAGAGAAGTTTTAAAAACCAAAATTTTAGATTATCCCAGTAACTGCTAATTTATACCAAGCAAATCCAGTGAGGTGTAAATTCCATATTTCCTCATTGTTGTAACTAATGGCTAGTGTGACTGAGGAATTGCTGGCTCCTGTTGTAGAATATAGTTTTTCATATAATACTATGATTTTAGGGTAATTTAGACCTCCTATGGGAAATTATCAGTTGAGAAATAAAACTTTGAATACAGAAAGTATAGGAAGTGAAACATAACTTTGTATAAGCTTTGTATAAACTTTGCAGTTAGTGATTAGTGATTCGGTAATTCTTTCCTTTTTAATCTTTTCTTTCTGTGATTAAAAATCACAGTGAAAGTATTTTTGTTGATGCTGTGAAAGTGTTTGGGTAACATGCCTATTATTTTCCCAAATAAATATTTCACAGTCTGTGTAGAAACTCTGTGCTGCATTTTTGTTTGCTTTTGTTTTGTTTTTTTCTTCCTTTCTTCTTCTAGTTCTCGTAGGAATATCAGGGTTTCAAAGAACACTTCTTTGAATTTGTTCATTCTTCTTTTTTTTTTCCCCTGTACAAAAGCAATTACATTCTTGTTAATGAAAATCAGGATTGTATTGCAAGGCAAAACTATCTAAGGCTCCCCTGTGACGTATTTAAAAGGTGAAAGTTTGATGGAGTGTTCCTTGGTCTGACACAAGTTCAGAGTATTTCTCATAGATTCTTATTCAGAAAAAAATATGGTTTTTGGTTCACAACTGTAAATCAAAGGGATTTCAAATTTTAGGGCCTAATTCTGCAAACTTTTGAGTACACAAGTAGTGCTAACGACTCACTGCCGTGAATGAGGATTTACAGTATCATGTTCTTATTAGATGCAAACTTTATTTCCCTTATTGAATAAACTTTATTAAAGTATTTTGAGTTTTAAGACAAATCTAAGTAACTTTTGCAAAGTCCAAAGAGAAGAGTTTTGCAGTAATGCAGTAAATGAGCCTTACACATTTAGAAGCTCAGATACCTTTCATGAGTGCTGCAGTTGTCAGTTATCATTAGAATCCACTTTCAAAGTGGTGATTGGCTCTGAAACATCTTTGTGCTTAAATTTGACCCATATTAATTTTTATTTTCTGTTTTGTATTTGGTAGTCAGCATGGCTGTTTCATGACCCAAAGAGTAGGTGAGACTTTGAAGAGAGATGTGGGGTGTGTTTGTTTTATTTTCTTACTTCTGGCCTCTGCTATTGCAGTTTTAGCAGAACTACCATTTATCTTGTTGGAAGTTGAGCCTGAAATAAGGGCTGCAGTGCTGGCCCCTTAAAAATTGTTGGTGTGGGTATTGCAAAGTGTATGCTTGACTTCGTAAACTGTTTTGCAATTGTCTAATTGTAACGAGGCTGAAAAGATAAAAATGCACAGGCTGTTTTGCTGAAGTTCTCATCATGTGTAACTTTTCGTGGCCACTTCTGCTGTTCGTGCTATGAGTCTGTACTTGAGTCTCTACAGACCTGGTTGACTTGGAGCATAATTTGAAAGCTGACAGTGCATACTTACTGCTTATCCAAAAGAACTGCTGCAGATAACTTCGTCAACTCCTCTATGCCTTCTTTAAGGGCTTCTCTTGCTTTTCAAAGGCAACTTCAATAATTTTCCTAAAAGAGAGATGTAGCTACAGATGCAGCCCATCCCTCATTATTACAACACATGTACAATCAGCCATTGTTTGAAACCCTGTTATATCTTAGGCATGGCTGCTTTTAAGTTTTGAAATCTGAAACAACTGAATTTTCTGCATTTTGTTAGTTTAAAATACATCCAGCCCTAACATTATTTTAAAATGGAGTTTTATATACTGATAGATTTAAATAGACATTAACTTTTATTATCAGACATTTAATGAAACATGTATATAGGAGGGATTTAAGACTGGTATACTTACACCTCATTTTTGCTTCTCTGTTGATAAAATGGTCTTGCAAGGCAATAGGAAAAAAACTCAGATGACTTACAAATTCTTTAGGAAAAATAGTTAAAACATGCTAATTGGGATATTTAGGTGCTTATTCTTTCTCAAATGCACATATGTGACAGTAAGGTATTGCCCATTTTTTATTATTTTAAAATTTATATATTTATTTATTTCATCAAAAACCTAAGTGGTCATTTATGTAAACCCATACATTTAAGGTGGGGAGGGGATGAGAAATATAATCAGATTTCTTAAATGTTCATTTACTGTATTGATGGCTCATTAATTCCCCTTGGTTTAGGCTGCTGTTTGCACACTAACATGAAAAAGGACATGTATGAAGATGCAACTGCTAATGGAATGGTTTGAATAAACCGCTGTTTCTAGCTTTGTTAATTTTGAATTTATTTTAAATACATAGATATTCACAGTAAATTTTTTTTCTAAATTTGTTTGGGGCAGCAGGACTTTTTTTCAGAGAAAAAGTTTTCTGTTACTTTTTTCCTAAATTTTTACAGCAAAATTTTGAGAAAATTAGTGCTTCTTTTAGCAAAATGTACTACAAAGATTATCTATTCAAAGCAAGAAACCAGCAATATCTGTTTTTAAATTTGTACAGTACTTTAAAATCTTAGCCATGTGCAAGTATCTCTAAAATACTTACACCTTTCCATTAGCCCACTAAATTTTGAGAGCTTGTTTTTTACTTTCTGTGAGTGTTCTGTGGGTTTTTTTGTTTTGTGGGTTTTGTTAGGGTTTTTTAAGCATTCAAGGCTAAGGATTTTCATTATTTTATCCATCCAGTTCTCAGTTGATATTTTTGTATTAATTTTTACTTTCCCTCTCTCCTCACAGGAGGAAGTAAATTTAAGTATTAATATGAAAGTTAACATAAACATTTTGAAAGTATTGTAATTACAAACATGTTTATGAACTTGCCACCTTTAACTGATAATTTCCTACTTAAAAATAGATATGACACAATATTAAGTCATTTTTAGATTTAGACAGGATTTTCAGTGGATCCAGTGAATTTGATAAATCAAAACATTTGCTGTAGAATTTCTGTATTCTTGTGGAACAAAATTTTCTCCTGGTAGAATGGGTGGATACTGCAATCTAAGTGTGTTTTAACTTCAGTAATTCTGAAAACACTTTGCTTCCTCCTGTTACAAGCTGGTCCGTATTTTAGTCGAGACCAAGAAATAGGAGGATGCTCCATCTGCTGTGAAACATAATGGCTCTTCTGAGAAAAGCTATCTCTGAATCAAAATGTATATTCAAAAGTCTGTTGCAGAGCAGAGCTCTCTGATATTGTCACACTTCTGTCAGTATCTTGCACAGGCAAAAGAACTTCTTATTAAAAAGAATGGCTATGTAACTGGTTACCCTGTCCCTGCACACCCCAAAACCTTAAGACTTCTCCCGGGTTCGCAGGAGAAGGAAGAATGATGCTTTCAATGCCAAGCATGGGAGTTATACAAGCAGAAGTCAAATGTATATTTATCTGCTTTATCATATAACAATGTGTTTCAGTTCTCAGCAGAGCAAGTATTAGTTAGGGATTGTAGTTCTGCGTGTCCAGAGTATTGTTTTAAACAAAGGGTCATATGCTCATCTTTAATGCTACATATGTGGAAATCCATAGCCGATGTGATATGCAAGTGTTAATGATTTGTTCTCCATGCTTCTTTAAGTCCTAAATTTGTGGCCTTTCTAATCAATTCAAGAGTAGATAAAACATGGCTTGAGTAAACTCACAGGAAAACACTTGCATTTTCTTTCTGGAATTGCCAGGTTTAAAATCTGGATCTTCATTTGTATGGTGCCTGTTTTTCATCCAGGTTTAGAGTATAACTAGGAGACTCTTGAATTAGCAGTGAGAGAATAATTCCTTCCAGGGTATTAGTACTGCTAGACTGTTCTGTTTTTACACCAGCAGCTCTTCAATTTTCATTAAAGTTTTGATCCTAGCTATGTCACTGTAATTACAGTGAATTTGGCTGTGAATACTGTTTGCTTCAGAAACTAATATTTTTGTGAAACTAACAGAAATGGAAAATACAAGAGTGTTCATAAGTTCTCTCTTAAACTTATTGGGGTTTTTTTTAAAGCTTTTTAGATATACAGATTTCTTCTTGCATTTTTGGTGTGCAATAACTTAATTTGTCAGCCTCACAGTCTTCTGACCCGAAAATGACCGTTCAAAATGCTGTTCACTTTTTTGTTTTATTTTTAGATTAATATTAACTTATGTTGCTGACCCACTTTCCATTATGTAAAAATTTGAACAGACTTTGTCATTGAGGTAGGAATACATGAAGGCTGACACTAGAGGGCAATTCAAAGCAGCAGCTCGCCCCAGAGCAGTTTGGGTGCGTCTGGCTCTGGGTCGAGAAAGAAGGAGCCTACAGAGGTTTTCCCGGGGTCTCCCCGACACAAAAGTTGTTTTCTGTGATTACCTTCCTAAATCATTTATTTAACTCACTTTTGTTATCCTTGAGTGCTCCACTGAATAAGGAGGAAGTTAAGTCAGTTCTTATACTTTGCTGAATTAGAAGTTCAAAAACATCTTCCACAATGTCTGACTTGACTTACTCTTGCTGCTGTCAAAGAGGCATAAGTTATTAAGTGGTGATTTTGGTTTGTTCTTAATTTGCTCCTATGTGCTACATTGAACCCTTTGTCTGAAAGACACTGGCATTTGGGAGGTAAAGTAACATCGTACTGAAACTTAAATGCCTTTTGTTAAGTATCAAGGCAAATGGAATATATGGTGAGTAAAATATGTTGTTACAAAAGTCTTACAAAATGCTGCAAAATTATGCAAACAGGATGGTAGAAATACTTCATTAAAAAAAAACACATCACAAGCAGGATAAGACATCAGATATGTACTTTGTGTCCATAACTTTATCGAGAAAAATATTTATAGAATATAAAAAAGAAAAAGGTTGAAGTCAAGATGAGCAATCAGATACTATATTTAATATTAAACTGAGGAGGAGAGATCATCTGTGTATATTGTACACAATTTAAACAATTTATGTAGAAGTGCATTACATAATAAATTACAGTTTTCACAGTTACAGTGTTCGTTATAGATTTACAGAACATCCCGAATGCTTGTAAGTAATAACCTGTAATGCAAATGGTGATGTTATGGTTGGTTCTTGAAAAGCACTCAAGAATTCTGATTTTAGCAATGTAAATTCTCTCAATATATTGCGATGTATGCACCCAACCATGTAAATCTTTGTGCCACAGCACAAATTTCAACACTAGGGCATTTTATAAGTGTCTGTGTTTCTGCCTGTCTCTCAATCTAATTTTATACTTACATGTGTATTTTATGTGCACTTATCAAAAAAAAAAGGCAATCAAAGGTAAAAATGTCATGATCATTACAACACTCTGTACCAGTTTTTCAAGTAGTGTTATATTTGCACTTTTTACACAACTTGCTATGAATGTCAAACTTATTGTTGCTTTAACTGCTCTGAAGTATTGTTTTTATAAAGAATGCTTACCTACATTCACTCTGACGGTGCCACAAATCAATAGAAGTACTACAGTGCATTGTTACAGTAAACATTTACACCTGTTTCCTGCAGGTCTCATCAGCAACTCCAGTGCAGTTTGAAAGCATTTAAACTGCTGACAGTGATGTGCCCAACCTTAATTGGTGTTGGAAACTTTGGAAGAGGGCTTGTACCATTGCGCAGTGTGTAGCCCAACAATGCCTGACCTTGATGCATCTGTGAAAGAAGAAAATAAGTTTTCTCACTTCTTAATTTGCAAATGCACAAAAGAAAAAATAGTGGAACGTGTGGAATTTAACCCACTGAAGTTGTTAGGTTGTCTGGGGTTTAGGGACAGGGTTTGGGTTGGGGGTGGGGGGGTAGGGCTGTTGAGGAATTAATTGAAAATCGTGTACGATATTAAAGATGTTTTAATCACACATGTGAACTCTTGATTTTGAGAATGTGAATCTTTATACCAAACCTAGCTGGATACTCAAGTGCTAAACCAAGCATCCATGTAAGCTTTTGAGGGACTGAATCCTTAGTCTTTTGCAGGTAAGACACTACAAATTCAAGAACAAGCATTTTCATGCCAGCATGACTCCTCTATTTTTTTTTTCCCTTTACCAGCTTGATTCATGGCCCTAAAGCAAAGAGAAGTTCTGTCATTAAGTTAACATTAAGAATTTTATTTATTTGACCAAAGCAAGAACAAATGTGTAAGTACCAGCAAAGTGCAGACCAATATTGCAATATCAGTCTGTTCTGTCTTTAAGCAGGTGGTTTCATGTGGCAGGCTGGAAGAGATACTCTTTTTTTTCTTCCCAGCTTTTGACAAAAAGATGACGCATATGACTCAGAATTAGAAGGGGAAATCTGCCAGTTTGCATCAGTTCCTTAACTTGTGGGCTGCTATTCACCACAAGGAAGATCGGTACACTCGCACCAGTGCTTCTTGAGAGATGAGGAGTAATAATTTCCTTCAGAAAGTGTAGGATGGTTGGAGTAGGCCTTTCATATGTTACACTAGGCTTTTCCTATAATAAGATATTTTTTTACTATTAATATTTTAGGAAGAGAAAAGAAATAATACTACATTTAATGTTTAAAATAGGAACCACACTTATTATAGATTAATGCAGAGTAAAAGCAAAGGAATTGCTTTCCTTTTGAAAATATAAAACTCCTGTCTTGCTGGCACTGAAACTCAAAAACTGTTGTAGATCTCCACAGCTAAAAGGTAAGTTTTCTATATTTTTTTTGACCTAATTCCACATACCTGAATCCCCAGTTCCAGCTTTTAAGTTAGTAGGACTGAAAAAAAAATGAAATACGGTAACTTTGAGGGCAGAAACAGTCTGTTTTGAAGGGGAAAATAATTACTTGAAGTAAGGAAATCTGATTTTCAAAATGTCATACTTTGTACCTGCTAAAAAGATAAAAGCACAACATATACATTTGGATTATGATGTAGACACTTCTTGCAGTACTGATATTTGCTCAAAGGACATACTGTCAGCTATCTTTTTATGTTTAAAAAAAAGTGAATGCGAGCTCTTCAGACAGATGTCTTCTTTTTGGTTTGTGGATATTTACTGGGCGGCTTGATAGGGCTGAGAATAAAATTTTGATTTCTTTTTTTCTACTCGTGTGCTTTAGGTATTGGATTATAAATATTTTTCTTAATATATTAACTTCTTGTTAATTCAGCATGGTTTTACTTTAAGCTTGTTAGTGAAATATTGAAAATCTAGCTTAATATAAAGCCATAAGATGCACCCAGCATCCTTAACTTTTTTTTTAATTTATTCTCCCCCAGCCCTAGTGGATAAAGTTGCTTTCATTTGGCAAAATTATTCTTGTTTTGAAAAGGCTTCTCCTAAGTGAAGTTCATTTTCTAGCTGTAAAAATGAATTCAATGCTTGGCAATCTGTGTCAGCCTTAGAAAGCACCATTTTCTTTTTCTTTAGCTCACTTCTTTGAATTGTGAGTCTCAGTGATGGGGAAGTGTGGAACCAACCTATAAATGTTTTTGAAAGGGAGTGTGCATATCTGCGCATTAGGTGGAATCTCTTCTATGGATATTTGACAGAGGGCTGGAGGGAATGTTAAAACAGCCTTCTGAATTGCTACTCCTGCATATTTCCTCAGCTACCATTGAATAAACAGTAATCTAAGTAGATAATTTGAGTAGGACCCCAAAGTAGTTAAGGACACTTCCAGCTTCCGCTGAAGTGACTAGTTAAGTAATGATGTAGAGATACAGCAAAGGATTGGAGAGATTGTAGCAATTACTAGGAGGTGTTCCTCTGCTGTTAACTAGTGGATTCCCTTCACACTTGAGTTGATTTCTTATAACAGTTCAGTCTCACCTTTTGTAAGTCACACTGTTGTCTGGCATTTTACAGAAATCCTGTAGGGATGATGTCAAGAAAAAAGACAAATGGACTGTCTGAGCCAGAAGGCAGGCTCACAAAAAGCACCTTCTTTCAAGACACGAAAAACTCTTTGTTCTGTGCCCTTGGTCTTTTTGTGCTGTGACCCTTATTTTATAGCATTGTCACTCTGACCCTAAATCTTTGGAAGCAGACATGAAGCAAATTTAGCCCTTTAAAAGTGGGGTTGCATTCAGACCTATGGGCCTGTTTTTGTCTTTAGGTATCCTAGTTTCATACAATACTGAAATGTAACAAAATTTAAGTTTTGTGGTTTTGTGTAGTGTAGGTAGTATTATTTACATATCGGGCCAATTTTTTATATATTGTTGTTTAACTGTCATGATTTATTTTTATTTACCAGTTTCAGATAAGATAGCAACTGGGAAAGCAGTCTAGTTAACGCTGACTGATGTGTTTTCCACTTCCCCTGCAGTGCTTTGGAAATCGGTCCTGTGCACAGACCACCAGGATTCCTGCAAGATGCTACTTGAGTATTAAGTATTCTGTTGAGGAGGAGAAATGGTTTGCTGTACATGGTAGAGTTAGCAGATTTAAACAACAGTACTTGCATGACTTTCATAGAAGACTGGGTGTCAGCTTAGGAGAGCACAAAATTTTACCCTAGGCCTGTGACTGCTTCCTGGGCTAAGTGAACAAGTCTTCTGAGAATTTAATAAAACTAACTACTTTTTATTATTATTCTTAAGAAAGCTAGAAATAAATGAAAAGGACAGAAAGTGTATAGCTGATGTTTTGATTTTTATACTTTTTTTTAAGGATCTAATATATTTAGGGGGAGAACCTGTTTCCTTATCTTAAAAACTTTGCATTATATAGCTTATATGGCTTATATTATATGGTTTGTATTGTATGGGTATTGGTATTTGGAGAAGGATTGTTTTATTTTCCCTTTTACCAGCAACAATTCTGTATCCTTTAGGTTATCAAGGTTTTGTAAACTTGAACTATAATCATAGGATAATCTATTCTGAAGGTAATAGTGGAGTAACCTAAGGATGTGTTTACTGAAGAATTTGGGAAAATGTTATCTTGATTTTTGTTATTGTTACCTGAAAAGGTGTTATGGAATTTTTAAAAAATAATAATATAGGAACTGAAGTTGTATTTTGAGACAGACCTGGCTTTTATTTTGGTAGATCCACTAGGCTGAGTATTAATATTTTTTTTGTGATAAAATCATGGAGAATTTTAATGAGCGCTATAATGAAATATAAAACTTACTTTGTAGAACTTTGAAAATAGCTTTTTAATTTTTCTTAATTTTGTATGTGTCCTTGCAAGCAAAAAGAATGCTGATACAGATTGAAAGTGTTCACACGGATTTCTTCCTGTGTGCATGCCAAAGGTACAGGGAATACAGATTTTTTTAAATGTGTGCAAGCTATACCAGTGCAGTCAAGAGGGATCTGGATAGCTCTGAAGTACAACTTCTACAAAATCTTTTAGAACCCAGAGCTTGTTACACTTTACAAGTTCCCTGTAAAGTATTTCGTATAGCAGTCTAGTCAATGTATAAGCATCTGACAAAACAGTCTTTAGAAACTGGGAAAAGAGGTGGGAGGAGTTAGTCTTATTTGATTTTATTTTTAAGCTAGAGTTGATACTAAAATACACTGAAAATATACTAAAATATACATTGATAATATTTGTGTGTTATATCAGCTTCCCTGAGTTAAGCTTTTTTAGCTAGCAAGCTATAAAAGCAAGCTGTACTTTCTCTAGTCAAAACTGACTGCCTTTAGTTTCTTGCCTTCAACGCAAATCCACTGCATTTTGGTTACTATTCATCACTCTGATAGAAGCATTAGTATTGCAGTACCAAGTAATTGTCTTCACTTTGGTTTGTTTTCACAACTGCAATGGAAAAAAGCAAAAACAATAAAACAACCCCCAAAAAAACCACAAAAAGAAGTGCACTTCATACAAACGAATATGTGAGTCAAACTGTTTTAAGCAGTGATTGGGGTGCTGAGGGGAAGTAAAAAGAATGTAAAACTGAATTTGATGCTTATAAGACCATAACTGCACTTCCAAATTTCCAGCTATTTTTATACTCCTGAATTTCTTAATGTTTTACTTCCTGGTTTTTTATTTTTAGCTGGCTTTGTAATTTTATGTTTATCTTATGCAGTAGTTCTCCAGCTAGTCTAAATATGTTTGTTCATGATCCTTGGAGAGATGGCTGGACACAAGATATAGATTCTCCAAATTTAGTAACAGTAGATTTTGGTAATTGGCAGTTATCTGCTTAGCTTTCATTATTAATATTTTACATTGCAAACAGCTTCTGTAGTTCTCCCAGTCTTTTGCCATGCTTATATGGGGACAGTGGTTGACATGGTTAGGAAGTAGTTAACAGACAATTCCTTTTTTTGTAGAAGTTTGTATTCTTGACCTTACCCATGATTTACAACCTAAACTCCAAATCAGTGCAAGTTATCTCTGTTCAAATGTTCATCTTTGCGTTCAGAAAATTTTTAATACAAATTGATAATAGAAATATTCAACTGCTTGCTAGAAGGTATGGGAAGATCTGTTATATGTGAAGAGTGTTTATGAGCTTCATCCTGAATGACTGCTCCTTTTTGAGGCAAAGTGGAGCTAATTTATTGCTGGATTACAGTAATTTAATTAAAAGACAAACCTATGACAACCCTAGCACAGAATTGGTAAATTAGAGACAAATTTATTTTTTTTTTAGACCTGTAGTCTTAAATGTGAGTTCAAAATCTTACTGTTACTTCAGGAGAATAGCAATTAAACTGTATAGTTTATTCTCTTAATTACAGTATCACAGTATCACAGTATGACAAGGTTGGAAAGGACCTCTGAGATCATCAAGTCCAACCTATAACCCAACACTATCACCAACCATCATCTAAACCATGGCACTCAGTGCCACATCCAATCTCCCCTTAAACACCTCCAGGGTCGGCGACTCCACCACCTCCCTGGGCAACGCATTTCAATGGCCAATCACCCTTTCAGTAAAGAACTTCTTCCTCACATCAAGCCTAAACTTTCCCTGACGTAGCTTGAGTCTTTTTCCCTTATGACCACAAAGTAGCCTCAATTAACTTGAGTGAATTAACTGAGTGTCATAGGTTATACCTGAACCAAATAATAACAATCCAATAGTAGCCAAAAGCACACTGATACCTTTAAAATAATATTTTGAAATATTTCAATTGATTATTTTCTTCTCTTTTTTTTTTTAAATATATGCCTATCACTTTAAAGGCTGTTGATATTAAGAATTAGGGGGAAATAGGGTTCCTTAACAAAAGCAACAAGAAGGTAGGGGTCAAAGAATATTAAGCTTCCAGTTACTTCTAAATGTAAGTTTTAAGAATAAGCAAGGGTTATAAATTCCAGCGTGTTTGCAGTATAAATATTAGTGTTCAGTAAGCATATGGCAAAAATAAAGTGAAACTACTATTGTTTAAACTGGTGGGGGCAGGGAAGGAAGTAAACAGTATTTTATCAAGGCACAGCTACATAGGCTTTTAGATCTTACAGTTTTGATGTTTGAGAATAGAAGTGTTTAGATTTCTTAGGTGAAGTGAGAGTCTATCTTTGCCCAGATGAACTTAGTAAAAATATATATATATTTGCAGCAAGAGTGTGTTCATTCATATTGAATGGTGTGTGTCACTGAACTGTGAGCTCTGAGAGGAGAGCCTTGCAAACTCACCAGCAGTTGTTGAAAAAGCTAACACTGCAAACTGTCCTGTCTGCCATATGAGTGACTACTCTTTTCGTGGAATGCACAGAACAAGACACGCTTGTCACAACTGCCCTATTTCATTCTGAGTGCAAACCCTGTCTCATTTCTAGTTTGAACTAAGAAACAACTGGGAGAATTAAGATATGGAAATGTGCTTTATGATGTCTGTGCTTTGGTGACAAATAATGTAATGCCTATGACGTGGACTACTGAGTCTTTCAGTGTATTTCACCTTCATATTTCTAATTTTGAACTGAAATAAGGTTGGGAAAGGGTCACAGTGAACAATGAAGCAATAGCCTTGGTTTAATAGTTGGTCTGTGGGTTTTTTTCATTAATGAGTAAGTAACACAAGTAATGCCCTATGATTGCATGCAAATGGTGTATAACACTCTCAGTGGGAAAGGTGTTTTTGCCAGGAAATATCAGGAGAGTTCTATTATTGTATAAGCAGAAGACACAAGGTAAGTGTTTAATCTTATGTCATGTTTTTGGGCATCTGAGACTATACTGTATTTAATAGAAAGGCCTTGGTTTGTTTTACCCCAAATCACTGAACTGTTAGATTGCTGGCTAGTGACTTTGTGGATGCAGTATGTTACATAGAATTTAAGGAGTGTATTAATAGTTACAGTAGCCAGAAATTCACTTGTTTTTCATGGGGTCAGAAAGAGATTGAATTGGGCTTGGTCTTGTCATAAACTCAACCATAGAGCAATAAAAACCTAACATAATGTTTTATATTAGGCGTGGGTTTTGGTAAATCAACTAAAATACTGAAATCGAGGAAAGGGTCCTTCCTTGGTTGGGAACAGCCCAATCACACAAACGCACATACCTCCTTTCATACACACACCCTTTTTTTTAACAATTTAATTGCTCTTCCTAACAGCATTCCCAACTTCTGTGTATGTGTAGAGTGCTTGCTTCTACAGAATTTTAGTTCTGCATCTTAAGAATCCTTCCTTCTTCCGTCTTCCTCAGCAGAGGTCTTGCTTTCAGGGGCTTCCAGCTTTTATTCCCAGCTTTTATTAAGGTATCCCCTTTCTGTCTCTTGCCCACATACCATCATCTTAAGGCAGCAGGACAGAGTAGAAGAAGCATTCTATAGTATGACAATGTCAGCTTTATGACCAAACCACAGAGGTACAGAGCTTTGTACAGACACTCCTGAATTTCAGTAGATTTCTGGCTTAGCTACCAGTACTACATTTCTTATCTTAGTCTTCCTCTTGTCATCCTTTTCCTGGTTTTCAGACTGTTCTCTTACGTGGTGTCTTCAGTTTTATGTGAAATTTTACTGATCATTACAGAGAAAACATGTTTGAATAACAATGTAGAAAATAGACAGTCATGCTGTGTTTGATTTTTTGTTTGTTTGTTTGTTTGATTTGGTGTGGAGCATTTTTTGTAGTAAAGTTCAAGAAAAAAACCCCACCAAAATGATAAAAACCCACCACCACTACAATGCTGTAATGCATGTGAGGTTGTGTTGATGTTTTGGGTGGGTAGAGGGAATTACCTGCAAATTCTCTTACTTACGCTATTTTCTACAGCAAGTACATAATAGTTCTGCCAAGTCTTCGTTTCATGGTGTGTGTAGTTTAATTTTGGAGGGATTTACTTATGCAACAGAAAAAAACTCCATTCCTGACCTAGAAATTAAAAGCAACTCGGCAATCGAAAAAAAAGTACCTAGTTAAACACACATAGTTTACAAATGAAGAATGTAGCCTGAACATAAAAATGAGAAATGTACTTCCAAAGGTTTTAAATGCTGCAGTTGTTTTGTTTTAAATAATTTCCTTTCAGTGTTTCAAGGTAAAGCTACAAGTAAGAAGCACGATTTTCTCTTGCTGGAGAACATCTTTTATATTCTTTTCCCAGAGAAGTTTTAAGTAAATCTCTTGCTGCTGGCTAGCATTTTTTGCTTGCATATTTATCTTTATCTTTACCTTTCACATTATACATATATATATATGGTTGAGATTTTTACTTACATCTTTCTCTCTTGGATTATGTCTAGCACAGTTCCTTCAGGAGGGAGACCAACTGTCACAGCATACCTTTACAGTTAGGTTTATTTTGACTTTGCATTCAGGTTTTACTTCACTGAGGCGGTGAGTGAGTTGTGCCTAGATAATCTAGCTTGCCTATTTTAGCTGTCTGATTTTAAAAAAACAAACAAATGTAGGTAGTAAGGAAGGAAAAGTATAAATATAGTTATGTGTGTATAAAATATACTCTTCTTAAACATTTCCTAAAGTAGCATTTGTGCCTAGAGAGCTATATAAAAACCTCAGTGTTGCTGCAGCTACCTGTAAACTTCGACTGGCAAATCTCACTTTAATTGGCACATTTGTAGCAAAAACCCCTTCTAGCAGAGATCACCCTGCTGTATTACTGTAGGAGCAAGAGTAGAAAGAGAGAAAAGGAAGACTCACCAAGCTTTCCCTCTGTGCCCTGCCAAACTCTTGTGCTTGCAAATAGCCCTGTTAATTTACAGAAATGGTTTTATCATGAACTGGCTAGAATGCTTATTACAATGGAATGAAGTGCTTGAGTCCAGTCTGTATAAATAGCTTTTGTCTTAATAATTTGCTATAAAAGCATTAAAGAAAGCATAATTCATGTTACCTAGGGAACCATTAAAAGTGTTGTACACAAAATATTGACGTACTTTAGTATAAGAAAAGGATACCTGGCAGGGATGGAAACTTGGAGTCTCTTGCCTGTCTTTTCAAGTAAGTAGCATGGCCATTCTAGGCTGGGGGCAGATGAACTCCTGCTTCTAATAGCAGAAAAGTTACTGTTCTTGCAAACAATATATTGGGGGGGGGATGTTTGGTAGGTTTTATAAACACATTTTTTTTCCCTGAAATAGATTAAGAAGGACTTTTAAATCTGACTGCCCCAAAACTGTGGCAAGGATAACCTGCAGAGGGTAACAGATAGCTTGAGGACCGATACAGTACTTGACTGAAGTACTTGAGCTCTTACTCTTTTACCTATGAAAGTTGGATTGGTTTTGGTTTGTTTTTTTTTCAGATCAGAAGTTTCCAGGTGACCAAAACTTACATCAGAAAATAACCCAGACTTTTTTGTTTTGAAGTAAACATCAGCATAATCCTTAGTTCCTCTAATCAGACACACAGTTGTCCGATTCCTGGTTCATGTACTGTCAAGGTATTATGCACAGTTGACAGTGAAGTCTAGAGCTTCACTGTAAATAAACAGCTTGGCAATGGGCAAATGTTTTATAAACACTTCTTAGTTTATTAGTGCAGTTGATGTCAGCACATGGAAAGTAAAGTTCAATAAGAAAATTCTGCATTCAGTTTTCAGCAAATGTTTCTCTTGAAGTATGGTAGACACCTTGGCATAACGTAGCAGCACATAATGGTTTGTGGGTTTTGAAAAGGTGCAGGCCATATTGTGCTGCCTCACAAATACAAGGATTTCATCATCCTGAAGAGAAATATCACAAATTAGGTAATCTTTTGATGCTTATGTCTGTCATACTTTAGCAGCACGTAAATATTGGTGTTAAGACTGTAAATATCTCCAGTATTAACTGTGCTGCTGAAGTAAGGCTAGTCACTTCTGCATGTGAGTCATGAAAAAGGACATTTTGTGTATTTCCTGATGTCTTTTTGTTGTTATAATTTATAGTTTATGAACATTTTCTTGGGTCTCGTTCATATTTTCATCTATTTGAAACAGTATTTAGGTCGTAGTATCTGGTAGTAAATAGAGAATGAACTTGTATATAACTTTGAATGCTTTAGTTTACATGAAAGCTGATTTTATTAAAGGAACCATCTCAAGCTGCACGCGTCTAACAATCCTTTGGGAAGTGTGGTTTTTATATTATATAAAATTACAAAAAACGATGTTACTTTTAGTGTCATTTCTTTATTAAAACTTTTAAAACTATGTGTTTGTTTTTACAGCATTTTCTCAATGAATATAATTGTGAAATGTTTTGTCATGTTCTTAGCAAAGTGAGCACATAAAGCAAAACTGTCTTCCAAAACATTTAGCAAATCTTCTTAAACACTTCATTTCTGAAATCACTATGTCTATAGACAGGTATCAATTTTATGGTTAGAAGTTTGAACTGTATCTGACACTGAATTCACTAATTTTTTTTCTCATCTTCTGCTAAGATGTTTTTGTTGCAGGGGAATCTTTCATGGAGATGATTGAAATTGCTACAGTGAGAATGGAAATTCCTTGGGCTCCTTTCCTTTTAAAATCTGCATGCAAGAACTGTGTGGTGAGTCAAATGTAGACTAATGGTTATGTAAATGTCACTAATTTTAGATACAGTCAAGATCTGAAAGTGTGTTTCCTTTTAAGATTTTTTTCTTCACTATGATGACTCAGTATCACTTGCTAATCTCATTTTATTAGCCCTGTTATTTTACCATTAAAATACACATGTCTTCTTCAAATAAGTCCCCACAGCTTTAAGTACATACATCGTATAGATGTTTTTAAAGGAGAAAAAAGCTTATCTGCACTGGGGATTTGTTTTGACTTCAGGCTTCACAAGCCTGCTACGGGTGCGGTTGCACAGGTACAAATGTGGCATAGATGAATATGAATTCAAGTTGTTATAATTCATAAATTGCATTATTTTGCCATATGAAAGTTCAGCCTGGTGTATGTGCTGGTAAAAATCACACTTGCCTGCTTCTGCCATAGATTTAAACTGATGATGTTAATGATGGCTAAAAGTTCCAGTATAGTTCAGACAGTTCTTAGTAGTAAAGCTCCGCAGTATCAGCCTACAGCTTTTCATGAATTGAACACTTCTGTGTGTACATTTACCTACTACAGGTCTCTTAAGATATGCGGCCAAAATGAGGTTGATTATTCAAAAAAACTACACTGTCTGGCTCAAAGTTGGATAGCTTTCTCACTCAGGCTTCTTTAAGTAACACTGCGTTGTATATGCTTATCTGTAACTGCTTAATACTAAAGACCTGCACATACATTTCAGCCATTTGAAAACTTAAAAATGCTTAGGAAGACCAGAATCTGCAGGTTACAGTAGAAAAATACATTATTCTTCCAGTATTCCCCTCCCTTTAGAGGTCAGTGATTTTTGGTAGCAGGCTGCAGTGGTTGCAGATGGCCGTCCATCCTGTTACTCTTGTAGATAGATCTCTTTAATGTGTCTAGTTTTGTTCTCCAGGACTCCTCTGACTAGCTGTGGATCTAAAGAGCTGATCAGGAAGGTCTGAGAGCATGTAACAAGTAAGTCTATTTCCGTAGCTTTGTCAAAGTCTAGTGGTCAAACCATTTGTTCCTGCCTACTTCATTGTGCTAGTGCAGGCCTTCCTGTGAGCAGTGGAACAGACTGCTTTCTCCTGGTTCCCCCTGTAACTGGTACAAGGCAGGGTATGGCAGGGAGTGGGGAGAAGCAGAAGGGGAAACATTGGGCTGCCTTGTTTGGTGGTTCTAGCACCTTATAGCAATTCGGTGAGGTGATGAAAATACAATTTGAGCACATGCAGTACCTGAGCACAATTGAGGAACCGAAGTCCCTGTCTCGATTAAAAAAAAATTAATTCAAGTGCTTATGAAGGCCAACTCAAGTTATTTAGTTCCTAGACTTTTGCAAAGAATGTCCTATTTCTGTCATGGTTCACAGTTGCCTTAAATAGTATTAAGCAATTGTATTTTCCAGAGGTTTACATGCATGGGGGTACCATAGCATATGGATGAATGGAAATTCCTTTGCACTGCAGCCCTAGGGTGCTAAGGATTGATACATTGGTTTTGTACCTGATGCAAGAAAGGAAGGTTTGCTGTTTTCAGTTCAGGTGCTTATTTTCTGCTACTCTTAGGAACAGTACAGGAAAGAGATGCTTAGTTCATATAAAAGTGAAAGAAAAGATAGACCTGCTTGAAAATAAATTAAGACTAGTAGCTCTATAGGAGTGAAGACAGCTAGTGAGAGGAGCATGTGTAAAAATCTGATGTTAAAAGGCTGGAGCTGATGAGAAGGACAGGTCTGAACTGCAAAATTGTTTTAGTTTTTCCTATAATGATGTCTTGTAATCAGGTACCAATGCTAGCAGTAGTGATTGACTTTGAAATGTTCAGACTCCCTTTATGCTCTTCCTCACCACCTCTTATCATAGAAGGCACAAGAAATGATTGACAGAAATATATCTGAAGTGATGATCTACTGTTTTACCACCATGTGACTTGAGGCAGAGCAGCAATTCTTCATTTAAAATAAACAAGAAGTAGTTTAAAATGTATTTGAAGGAAAACTTATGTCTGACATTATGTAAGTCTCATTTTTAACGTGGCAGTTGTGTATCAGAAGAAAATGTTCAACTGTAAACAGAAATAAAAAATCATGGAGAAAATGCAGTGGCACAAGTGACATCATTCATCTTTCTATGAGGGGACTAATAACATGGGGATATTACTTTTTCACTCTAAATCCGTTTATTTCTATTGGAAGTTATTTAATGTCTCTCAGGTGCAACATCTCAATATTTTGTCCAAATTTGGTTTACTTATAATTGCTCTGTGTTAATAAATCTGTTTAAATATTTCTAATATTGCTTCTGCCTCTTAATGTAAAATTTGAACCCTATGTTCAAAAGTTTTGAAAGTAACAGATTAATTCTAGCAGTATTTATCCAGTTTGAATCTTAAGTGTGCAGTGCTGAGTAGCTAAAGGCTGGCTTACTTAGCTTCTGTTGAGATATGGGGCTAATATATCGGTAATGTTTTCTTCTGCTGTTTATAGCCATAGGAAGCAGCCACAGATAGAAAGTTTCACATTTCTCTATGGCTTTTTGCAGTGCAAGTGTGTGGCTTTATTACCTATAAAGGAGCCTTCTGTCTGCAACTTTTACACTTTTAAGTGGTTTTAAAAGTAAAACATCTTGGAATCTCATATAAAAGACTCATAAAAAAACCTTAATTTGAACTCTATAAGGCATGAATTATAGACTGTAAAGTATCAAATGTGTATATTTTCAATGTTTTGTTGAAATAAAGGCAAAATAAAAGTTTGGGGGATTATATGATTGGGCCAGCTAGAGTAGTCAGCAATACCATATGACTATGGTTCTGCAGTCCTGTGATTCCCAAGACAGACACGTCTGAGACTGACAGTTTTCCTGTAACCTTCAATATTAGCCTGCCTCCCGTATTTCTATGGTGGTTTCATACTGAAGGACTTTGGGTTTGTTTTTGGTAAGCTCAGCCAGCTGAATGTGCTGGCACCAAGGAAAACTCCCCTCTGCTCTCAAGAATGGCAGTCCGATATTAAAGTCAATTTCCATTCCTTAAACCAATGTAAAGAATATTCAGGGCCTTATCCTTCCTTTCTTGTTACTCCTTCAGACAGACTTTGCCTGTCTGCTCTTTAAATCAGTATCAGAGGGGGTAACATCTTCATTTACATCTTTCCTTCTATGGAAGATTGATATCTACAGTTGAAACTAACACAAAAATATTCATGTAGATACAGCTTCTTAGTACATGGAAACAGCCGTGATGCACCTTTCCTGTCATCAGAACAACATAGAAGTCTCCCACTTTCCCAATAATCAATATCCGTTATTTTCAGACATATCGATAAATGCATAAACCATGTTATTCATAAACCATGTTATTCATATACCATGTTATTCATCTATGTGTAACAAAACTTCAGAGATTTCCAGTAGCATCAGACAAAGATAAAGAGCTGTATTGTTTTGAAAGTGCTAAATCAACAACCAGTTAGTTGCAGGAGGCTGTGTGGCTGGTAGGTGGTACAGTCAGAGAGAGGATTTTGCTGCAGATTCTGTAACATCGTGTAGCCAGACAGCCCCCTGTTGGTTGTACTGTTGTGGAGGTTCCAGAAATGACGTGTCCTTGAATTCAGCAATGCGTTGCACTCAACAAGCTATTTTTTCTCATTCCCATATCAAGAATAAAGAAAATGGGGAGGAAATGGTGTGTATTTATAAAAATTAACTTTGAATCAAGTTTCGTTTGTGTATAGCATAAATATGAAAACTTGGTTAAATAGAGTATCTGCAGTCAGTTTCGTAATGTGCTTACAGAAGCTTGTTTTTGAAGAGCTGCAGTGAAAGTGTAGAACAGTACATTGTCCTTGTGACCAAAAACTAAGATTGCATACTTTAATATCACTTTTACAGCCTGGCTAATGCAAATTATTTAGATGAACTTATATGAACAATGCAGGTAACAGATTTTAAAACATAAGTTTGTAAGCTAGTGGTGAACTAGCCAGACAGGCTCCAGCCTTTCTTTTAATGACTAGGACTCTCTTGCAGCCACATCTATGAAAGCTGCTCCTGTTTGACAAGGAAGAGTTTTACCAAGAGTCTTGTTTTTTTCTATTCGTTTGCTTTGTTTTGATCTCTTCTTTTGTATGTGGCTTAAGTTGCTACCAGTGCAACTAGCTGCTTACTTCCAGTTTGTGTTTTCCCATGTGTTAAGATAGCAAAAACTTTGTTCTTCAAAAGGTGTTTTAAAATATTGGAAAACTGAAAGACACATATTAGGTGTTTTGACTTGTTTTTTAAGTTGTTGGTAAAGGGAGCATAGAATTTGCCCTGTGATAGTCACTTTGTATCCATGTGTGATGGGGTGCTGTAGGCACTGTATGAATGTGTGCAAGCACTGATTTTCTAGAATCTGATGACTTATCCATGCTTAAAAGGCACTATTTGTGATGGAAATAGGTGACTCAAAGTTATAGGAGGTACTCTCATCTCAGAGGTACAGAATCTTCTGCTCTGAGGTGAACAATACAGAGGTGATTTCTTTCTGCATCAGGTACAGCTTAGGTTATAGAAGTGCATCCTCATTTGTAGAATTTGATTTGTGGCTAAAAATCCACAGCTATAACAGTAACAGAGAAACTGATGTGAGAATTGGCTGCCTACTACAACACAGAACAGAAGACTGCCTTGATACCGAGAAATCCGAAGTGCGTAAGGCCTCTTTTTTTCTTTCTCCTCTTTGGCACATTAAAAGATTTATTGTAATCAGATATAACAGTTGGCAAAAGCAACAGAGGGTGAGAATATTGTGATTGAAGAGGAGGTAATGGCAAAGACTGAGACAAAGCAAGGAACTGCTTAGAAATTGTCACAACTTGCTAAAATCCATCAGAAGAGTTTAAGAAACTGGCTGAAGCAATCTAAAGGTGAGGGGACTTGCTCAACTGAAAAGCTGAGTTTTAAAAGCCCGAGAGGATTCAAGCTCACATCTGCTTCCAAAAAATTGCCTGGTGGAAGTTGCCCACAGATGTTCCCTATCTTTCTTGTTACATCAAGAATATGTGCAAAAAAAGGAAGAGAAGTCAAGTCACCAAATGGTTTTGTTCAAAGGTTGTTGGCAGTGATAACTGTTACCACTGGCAGATGAAAGAAAGCTGCAGGTAGGATTTCAAAGGGTAGTGGGATTTGCTTTTGTTGGACTAACTGTGCAGTTCCTTACAAGTTCCATATTCTTTTCCTAAGATGTTTCCTGAAGTAACAGTAAAATGAGCGTACAATAAATATAAATACCCATTAAAGCTCCCTAAGGGCATATTTCATATTTCCAGTAGATGAACACTAAGATAACAATATTTGCAAATGGCATCACAGACTTCCGTTACACCAAAGCGCTGGTTTCTATTGCTGAAGAGAGCACCAGTAAAGGTGGCTTTAAACTGCTTTGTGCTCCTGCTTTCTCTTCAGCTGTTGCAAAGTGAGAAAGCAGGGAGCAGCCAGCAGAGTTAGAACTTTGTGGCTGTTCAACAACTACCAAGAGGATTCGCCTCTTACAATCTACCCTCAAACTAATTTCTATTTTTTATGTTTGAAGAGGTAGGGTTTTTTGTGGGTTTTTTTTGACAAGAGGGTTTACAATCTCTGTCCAGAATCACAGAATGGTTTCGGTTGGAAAGATTATCGAGTCCCGCCATCAATCCAGCCCTGCCAAGTCTGCCACTAGTCCATGTCCCCAAGTAAGATATTGACTCGTCTTTTAAACACCTCCAGAGATGACTCCCTGGGCAGCCTGTTCCAATTCTTGACAACCCTTTCTGTAAAGAAATCTGGCATTGAGAAAAGCCTATTCTGAGTTGAAGAATATTCAAATAACTTACCCTGATCAGAAAAGCTACAACTTTTTTCCTCCTCTGAGGAGTGATTACTTACTCCATTTCAAAATTGGAATGAAAATACAGGACTTCTTTGTGATTCTTGGAGTATCCATAATACTTATTTTGTTCAAGCAATTCTAATAGCTTAGAACACAGGTTGCTCGCTGCACTGTGATACTGTAATCCCATTATTTTATGCTTATTCAGGCATGAAGCAGCCTGAGAAAGGCATTACCTTACATCATGAGTTTCCTCAGTCAGTTTCCTCTAAAACTGCACCACCTTCTGTTTAGCTGTGAGCAGTTGTCCAGAGCAATGGATGTATTTAATGGTAATTGACAAGTTCTTAACTATAACCCTGTTTTTTTACATTTATTTCAGAGTTTTTGTAAAAATAGCAACCGGTGCTGGTGGTTTATAGTGTTTAATGTTCCCAGGCTTTCAACCGGTTCTTCATTTGAAACGTCTAGGCTGGGTGAAACTACTCTGATTCCCCTTAAAGGACATCCTTGGGATACAAATTTCTATGTCACCCGCTATATTAAAACCAAATAATTCATATTGAACTACTTTACCTTTGCCGTTTCTTTCACCCTCCTCTTGGTACTACATAGACAAAACCAAAAAAACTGGATTCAAATATCTTGGAAAATATTTGGAATTCTTCTCCATATGTGTGTTTGTGCATAGGCACTGCATGCAGCCACTGTGCATCTGATATTCTTGTATGGGGGAAGGTTCTTCAGCAGCACCTGCGAAAGCAGTAACTGCGTCTGTGGATAAGCAGCATTAATCCTGCCATCCCCTCGATCTTCAGACTGCCAATGGCTACAAATAGAACTTTTCATTAGCCAATGATATACCAGGTAGTCTTTTATTATTCACTTATTTATAAACACTTAAATAGCTGTTAAGACTGGGTTTATGTTTAGAAATTGTAGCATTGCTGTTACCTTTTTGTTGGAGAAGCTGCTTTAGCATGGGAGGAACTCCATATCAATGTGAATGATCATGCCCTTCCTAGCAGTCACACTTACCATGTAATGTAGCAGTGTCACTAAAGACTATCTGCATAAGATACGTTTAACTTGGCTTGGTGAGCATCACAGCACTCTTCTAAGAAGGCTGATCAAGCAAAACATCTTGCCTCAAGATGTGACAAGTGATTACAGGTACCTGGTTTCTGGTTCTAGTTTGCCTGAGCAGAAGCACTGAGAAGGACCAGAACTCTTTTGCTGTTCCCACATCTTGCCCAGGCCTGTCAGCAAGGCTCCTAACGTGACAATGCTGTCATTAGAGGGTGACAAGGAACAGAACATTTGCAAAACAAATCCTGATTTTCTCCTACATAAATTCTTCTGGAGTTAAGCATAGCTCAAGCCTGGGAACACCAGGCTGTCTGATGATGCAGAGTTGAAATTACATTGAATATTTCATGTGGTCAGCAGTCCCTGATCCTTCACCATCCGTGATAGAACAGAAATTATCAGTGATGATGACACCAAAATTAATTTTGGCAAGGCTGAATCATCTTCAGATCCTTCAGCTGAAAGCAGATCCCTCAGCTGAATGCAGTCCATCATTGTCGAGTCTTTGCTATTCATTTAACCACGCTCTACTCTGCTGGTGCTGAGAGTTTGTTTTCTGTAAGTTTCCAGCATACTGCAGGAAAATTTCAATAGACGACATTCCTATGCTCAGTCAGAACCAGAAGAGGACTGAAAGGTTCTTCTGAGAGCTTCTCTTCAGGTGGTCATCCTACAGTAGGTAGAAAGAAGTCGAGTGTGCTTCACACTAGGGTAGCTTACAGAGAGGGGAACTTCCTATGTTTTTCAGCATCTCTATTCTCATTAACATTTCTTATATTACAGGGGTCCTCGAGGTGTCATCTGGGCCTTCAGAGAAAGCCTGTGTTGCTATGTCACCAGCTGACATAGTACAGTCCACATCCACATTTAATTCTGTTTTTCATCACGAGACAGCTCCATACTCATTACCTGCATCCACTGAGTACAAAGCCTTCAAAGATTCCATTTTCAGGGCAGTTTTACAAAGTACCAAATCATGAAATCACAGAATGGTAAGTGCTGGAAGGGCCCTCTGGAGTTTATCCAGTCCAGCTCCCCTGCTAAAGCAGGCTTTTCTGGAGCAGCTTGCACAGGCATGTGTCCAGGTGGGTTTGGAGTATCTCCAGAGAAGGAGATCCACAACCTCCCTGGACAGCCTGTTCCGGTGCTCTGTCACCCTCTCAGTAAAGAAGTTTTTCATCATGTTCAGGTGGAACTTCCTGTGCTCCAGTTTGTACCTGTTGCCCTTTGTCCTGTTGTGAGGCATCATTGAAGAGTCTGGGCCCATCCTCCTGATACCCACCCTCTAAACCATTGGTAAATGCCATCAGAGTAGAATATTGTCTCAAGACAGCCCTCTCTGGAAGAAAAGCTATATCAACAGCAAAAATTGATACTTAGGGCAAGAAGAAGATTAAGTTTTACCTCTGCTGCAGAAAGCGCTACTTTCCAAAAATTAGGGTCCCAGACTACAAAGCAGTATAAACTAAATAGAGTATTATTAATTAATATTTGCAAGTACTAATTTGTAATAGAATTGCTACAGCTATCTAGGAAGAAATTTAGATATGGTGCAGTAGAGACCTTTTATAGCAATAACAACTTTCACAGTATCACAGTATCACAAGGTTGGAAAGGACCTCTGAGATCATCAAGTCCAATCTATAACCCAACACTAACACCAACCATCATCTAAACCATGGCACTCAGTGCCACATCCAATCTCCCCTTAAACACCTCCAGGGTCGGCGACTCCACCACCTCCCTGGGCAACGCATTCCAATGGCCGATCACCCTTTCAGTAAAGAACTTCTTCCTCACATCAAGCCTAAACTTTCCCTGACGAAGCTTGAGTCCATGCCCTCTAGTTCTGTCACTGGTCACCTGAGAGAAGAGACCAACCCCTGCCCAACTACAACCTCCTTTTAGGTAGTCGTAGAGAGCAATGAGGTCTCCCCTGAGCCTCCTCTTCTTCAGACTAAACAGCCCCAACTCCCTCAGTTGCTCCTCGTAGGGCTTATGCTCCAGCCCCTTCACCACATTCCAGTATCCGAACATCTTTCCCAAACTGGGGGGCCCAGAACTGTACACAGTATTCCAGATGAGGCCTGACTAGTGCCGAGTACAGGGGGACAATAACTTCTCTGGTTCTGCTGACTACACTATTCCTGATGCAGGCCAGAATGCCATTGGCCTTCTTGGCCACCTGGGCACACTGCTGGCTCATGTTGAGCTTCCTGTCAAGCAGCACTCCCAGGTCCTTTTCTGCCTGACTACTCTCCAGCCACTCTGTCCCCAGTCTGTAGCTCTGCATGGGATTGTTGTGTCCAAAATGAAGTACCCGACATTTGGTCTTATTAAATATCAGCCTATCTCTCCAATCTGTCCAGGTCCCTCTGCAGGGCCATCCTACCCTCTAATAGATCAACCCTTCCTCCCAGCTTGGTATCATCTGCAAACTTGCTGATGATGGACTCAATCCCCTCATCCAGATCATCAATAAAGATATTAAACAGGACCGGACCCAACATCGATCCCTGGGGGACACCACTGGTGACCGGCCGCCAACTGGATGAGACACCATTCACCACCACTCTCTGGGCTCGGCCATCCAGCCAATTCCTAACCCAGCACAGAGTGCTCCCATCTAAGCCACAGGCTGCCAGCTTCTCTAGGAGTCTACTGTGGGGGACAGTGTCAAAGGCCTTGCTAAAGTCCAGGTATACCACATCCACAGCCTTCCTCTCATCCACCAGGCGAGTCACATGGTCATAAAAGGAGATCAGGTTGGTCAGGCAGGACCTACCCCTCCTAAACCCATGCTGGCTGGGCCTGATCTCTTGACCGTTCTGCAGGTGCCGCGTGATTTCACCCAGGATTATCTGCTCCATGATTTTACCTGGGACCGAGGTCAGGCTGACAGGTCTGTAATTACCTGGATCATCCTTACGGCCCTTCTTGTGGATGGGTGTCACATTGGCCAACTTCCAGTCTTCCGGGACCTCTCCAGTGAGCCAAGACTGCTGAAAGATGATGGAGAGCGGCTTAGCAAGCTCATCCGCCAGCTCTCTCAACACCCTAGGATGGATCACATCCAGCCCCATAGACTTATGAGGGTCCAAGTGGCTCAGCAGGTCTCTAACTTCCTCCTCATGGATTGCAGGAGGGCCATATTTCACCCTGCCCCCAAGACTTCTTTATGGGTTTTCTGAAGTACCAGCAGATATTTAATGCTTTGTATGCTTTAAAATCTGTATAGATGACATTGTGCACACCTTTCTTAGGTCCTGGAGAGAGTAAGCTCGAGTTGCCAAGCACAGGCATCGCAAAGCACAGGCTTTCTAGCTGTACCGACCTACGTACCTTCCAGTAAAGCAGCACAAGACTTAAAGAAAAAACCTGAACTTTCTCACGTGTAACAGTTCACCTGATTCTTCCCTCAACGTTTCATCTGGAACGTTTGGGATGTTTTAAAGTTCTGCCTTTTCTTCTCAGCCACTGAAGTAGTTTTTTAACAGGGTAGTGCCTACCAGCCATCACAGAGACAGGCTTGCGTGTTCTGTTTTAGTCACTCATTGCCTCTAATCTGTCCCAGAGCATTTTGATGAAGGCATGTTAGATCATTAGTAACAACACTTCTTTTCCTATGGAAGAGAGCCTGCTCTATCTTTTAAAAAGGGAGGGGGAAAGGTGGTAGTGACTCGATTCCAGCCGTATTCACTTTGGCTGTCACAGGTCTCAAGAGGTGTGAATGCATACATCTGTCAGGTTTGATACGGAGCAGCCTTTTGAAGTAGGAGTTTTTCCGTTGCCACGTTAAAATGCCCTGCTCTGAGTTATCAAAACAGTTATTTTCACATTGTTATCCACCCAGCCTGATGGAGCTGTGTGCTCTTTGTAGCAGGAGTCATTGTTTCCAGGAGAAGATCTGCCTGCTTGTCACCATTTGTTTCAGAAGAAAAGAAGTCCACACCTTCATATCCTGAACGTTTCAGGTGTGAACTCCTCAGATCTGTCATTCAATCCTCCACTTGTGGCTGCATCTTGGTGCTGGGAGTAAGAAAAGTCGTTAGAATAGAGCCTTCCACAGAATATATATTATCAGAACAATAGCAAACTGATGTTCCATTAGCCTTGTACAGTCTCACCAATGTTCAGCTTTTCTGTTCAAAGCTACCTCAGAAGTTCAGTGGGGGCATGTATCAGGCTTTCAGTACCAAAGCGCAACAGACTGCCACAGCACAGCTTATAGGGAAAGATGCAGCCAATGGACACACCAGTGTCCCTGTCCCGTTAGTGGGTTTTCCAGCCAAGTTCTGCAGAGAATCTCTGAAATGAAACATGAGTCTAACCAAAAGATGGGGGGTTACCCATCCTTTTCTGTATGCATCCATAGAGATTTTGGGGACTGTATATGAATGCCAGTGAACTCTGGATTGCAATATCACACTTCAGTTGTCAAAGAAAACTCTTTTTAGATAACAGCAGGAAACGTTTTGCCATAACCATAGGTGAGAAGGATCTCTGTTACATCAGGAGCCATGCAGATACAATTTTTCATTTATACTCTTGACATGGCCTTATTAATCATTAAGGCATTAACCTGTTCCAGTGATCATCAGTTTACTGAGCCATCGTCAGAAGACAATGTTTTCAACAGTCATAGGTAGCAAAGGAAAATTCTATGGCTTAAGGAGTGATTTGCAAATGGAGAAAACAGTCTGTTCCAAAAGAAGACATTTCCAGTTTATGGAAGATTAGGAACTTGCTAACAGGGTTACTGCTCACCATACTGCAACTGGAATTGAAACAAAGGCCACCAGCAGGATATATCCATTAATTACCCAGGAGGCTTATAACCTGAGTGCTGCCAAAGCAGTGCTGGTATTCTGGTCTTCAGAGTTTGTCTGTTCAGCCACCAAAAGCTTAGCTTCTGTTTCCAGATGTGAGTAATCAACATGATTAACCCTTTTTATGTCTGGATCCTGAAATGTTTTGCTTCATATCACAGAGGGAGAAATGACCTCTGAGAAAGAAATATTGTTCTTCAGATATGCAAACTACTGATGTAAGATCTTCAGCAGATCCACCCATCTAACACATTGGGGAAAAATAAAATATCCCTATGGTCTCATGAACAAATAAGTCTCCCATCTAAGTCATTCTATGCCTTTTCTATGTTCCCTTAGCAACTATTGCCCACCAATTCATTCACCCCTATAAGATCTTCTAGAATCATAGAATGCCAGATTGGAAGGGACCTCAAGAATCATCTGGTCCAACCTTTTTAGGTGATATATATTTTAAATGAGATGGCCCAGCACCCTGTCAAGCTGAGCCTTAAAATTGTTCACTGTAGAGGAATCCACTTCCCTGGGAAGATTATTCCAATGTTTAACCATTCTTATGGTGAAAGATTTTTTGAAATCTAATCGGAATCTCCCCAGCAGCAACTTATACCCATTAACCTTTGTCTTTTCCATGTGATTCCTTGAAAAAGGGAGTGTCCATCCTCTTGGTAGACACCCTTTATGTACTGTTATATGCTAATAAGGTCTCCCCTAAGTTTTCTCTGAAGGCTGAACAAAACCAGTTCCGTCAGCCTTACTTTGTGTGGTAGGTTTCCTAGTCCTCTGATCATCTTTGTGGCCCTTCTCTAGACGCTCTCCAGCCTGTCTGCATCTTTTTTTGTATAGTGGGGACCAAAACTGGATACGTTACTCCAGGTGCAGCCTGACAGGTGATGAGTAGAGTGGGATAATGACTTCTTTATCTCTACTGATGATGCACTTCTTGATGCACCTGAGCATCTTCTGCTGTTCCTTGTCTGGCAGTGTTGAAATTTCTGACAGCTCTGTTAACTGTCCTTCCTTCAATACAACAAGTTGTGTCTCTCTGGTTCCACAAAGGCAGTGACTCTTTCCAAATGAATTCTATCCATTAACTCTCTCTCTGTAATTGGAAAGTAGTGATTTTGTGTTCTCCTGTGGCTCTCTGCCTGCCCTTATTATCTAGACTTTTCCTTCACCAATGACCAGGCTGAGGAGCAAGATGAAGATGTAGTAAAGAGACACAAAGATTATAGGATAGAAGGATCAGCATGTGTTTTGTTTATTGCTGAATGTAGCATTATAAATAAAATGGTTTGTCAGCAATTATTTTATTACTCAGTTTAGTTATCACTGGGGAACAAAAACAAAACCCAAAGACCAGTCTTTTCAGAAGGTCCTCAATGAAAGCTGCAAACAGCCTTTGAAATTCACAGAAAATTGAGTTCCTGACTCCAAAGTGCTGGTAACACCACAGGCTTGATGTTTCCAATCTATTGGCTTGGGTTTTTTTTTTTCACAATGGAGACTCAGGATGGAACAATGTTGCAATGTTTAATTCTTCACAGTTTCAGCAAGCACTTAGCTCTCTGGTGTAGCAGAAACTTGCTTGGAAACCAAAGCCCTAAATTCATTCTCTACAGCAGACTTTTACACATTACTGTTTCCAACCTTTAGGGCTACATTCATCATCCTTCTGACCAGAAGGAACTCACCAATTATTGAACCATTGCGTTGAACTGGAAACAGAGTAGAACCGGAGGAAGGATTTTTTTTGAGAAAAAAAATCACATCAAAACCCATTTTGGGGGTTATTTCAACAGAAACTATACTATGGTCTGGAAAACTGACATTCCTCCTTTTTTTTTAGTAGAATGCAGATTTATTTGTATTTTATATGATGAGTAGTGATTTACATCTCACCCACCCAACTGAGAATATCCAGGGCTCCAGGCAGATCTCCAGCCGATTCCAGGCTATTCAAATCATTGTTGGTCCCTCCATTTACAAGTCACAACAAGGCCTTCTGTGAGTAATTATGGCTTGACTGCAGCAGGAGAGGAAGCTTCAAAGCATGGGAATCTTCAGACACACTAGCAGTTCCCCTGGTTCCCAAATTCTTTATTTATGTGGATTACATTGAGTTGACAGATTTAACTGGGCTGTTAAAGATATGGTCAAAGAAGCAGAGTCATTTCCTTCCCTTTTATTGTTTTCTGAAGACATAACAGTCATATGCATCTGTCACTAGAGAGAGGAAGTCCTCCATCACTGGACATGGTTTGGGCTTTTATACACTGTTTCAGTAGCATCTGGGAATAGATCAATATAGTATTTGGTAAAGAAAGAGCTGTATTTCCTTGTGACGTGCTATAACTCTTTTATTATAGATGCTCCCACTGTTTATTGTTGAAAATCAATAAAAATAAAAGCTGTAAAGTTAAAGCCTGGCAATGGTTCAGCACAAATCAGAGGGAAGGAGTAAGAGGCAATAATTCTCCCGGCCCTCTTGGATAGCTCCCAGCTTGTTTCCCAATGAATATTCAATAACACTTCCCAGCAATCAAATCTTTTAAAAAATATTATTGAAAATTATGAACACTTCGTTTTGGTCTCAAGCAGGACTTCTGATCTGCTTTGGTGGCTTTCCGGTTCTGGATTCAGCTGTGGTTCAAAACAGAGTCTGGCCCAGACTGTGTGTTGAATACCTGACACTTTCCCCCTCCAGAGGCAGACAAAAGCACGTCAGCCTTGCTCAGCTCAGATTAAAGGAGTTATTTTTGAGCATTGGAAAACTGGAAACCAACCAAAATAGGTAAAAAGTGGGTACAACCCAGTGTGGAGAAAGGTTTCTCCAAAGTCAGAACAGAAGTTACTACCCCTGTTGCAAGCTTGTAGGGATAGGATGTGATTACTCTGACATCATTATTTTGCCCTATCACTATTAATTCCTCATAGACTGCACCTTGGGGTGGAGTATTCTGCTATTTCCATGAGATGCATTTATGTAGGGAAAGGAAAAATGGTTTGGAATTATTTAGTAAGGGGAAAATTTCATAGTGGTATGAACAGCACTGAGAGATCAGTCTCTTTTAGTCTACATCATCAATTGCAATAGCTTTATTTAAACGTCTATTGTTAATCGGTTATACAAACTTATTAGCACTGATTGCAGAACCTGCAAGAATACAGTGACTGCATTTCCTAAAAGGACAAAACCCCTCATGAATTGTCACATTGAAATCGATACCCAAAGAACAGGAAGGTGTTTCACATCAGACTCTTTCCTTTCTGCGATCGGCACAGTACTGAACCATCCGGGTAGTAAATAAATGACACATCCCCAGAAGAGATAAGGAGGACCTACAAGAACTTCCCATTGTGTGAAGAAGCAGACAAAATGTAATTTAAAACCACAAAAATGTGATCAATCACTAAGAAAGGAAGTCAACATGGTGCAAGAACAGGGGGATGGAAAAAGCGCGGTGTCTCTATCTGTTGAGATATCCAACAGGCACCGCAAGCCTCTGTTGATAAAGCCCTTGACAGTCTTGAATACAGAAACACAGGATGAAATCCAACTATAAAAGAGGGAAAAGTGATTAAAGTAAGAAAGAAAATATAACACAAATTAGGTAGTGTCTTTGAACCATCTACCTTTTGCAAATCCAGCAAGTCCATGTAGGACAGAATGACAGTGTTTCCTTACAGTTCAGTTTCTGTCCCCTCTAGTGACCTTAATGTTCTGGCCATCCATTGTGTGTTAAAAAGCAGAAGAGCACTCACTGCTCACCCTAAGTGAGCGAGAGGGCTGTCCCCCAGCACTACGGTGGCCACTTTGAAGCATCTCAGGCAATTGAACAGCTTGCACATTTTTGCTGAATCCAAGGAAGAATAGAAAGGCAAACACAGCAGTAAGTTTACTGAAATCAGAAGATTTTGCACCTTCCCAAGAAAAAGGGATTTTCTTGAGAAAGTTGGCAATGACTTGAAGCATGGATCGTGTCAGGGCTCACAAATTCCGACTTCATTGGAAAAAGATGTCTTCAATGTTTCCAAATCCCATTCCTATTTAATCAAAAATAGAGCTAGATGTGAGCCATCAGAGCTCCTGGTTCTGTCATATGTAAAAGCATGACCACATCACCTACAATGCGCTTCCCGTCCAGCAAAGATTGTATCGCGAGACACTGGAGCTGACTGCGTGCCAAGATCTGGGTGAAAGTATTCAGTTTAATGCACAATCTGATTGTGACCAGAAGGCTTCTAAAATCACTTAGACTCGTAGCTAATCTGGGCTCCCATCAGCGAAGTTCACTTTACTGGCACAGCCGTTACCTTCTGGTGGTAATGCACCAGTGTGGACTGCTCTGCTGCTGGACCACACAAGTTGCTCTGCTGCATCCCTGCCTCTTCGGGACCTCAGAAGGGAAGGCACAGTGAAATTATTGGCCCCTACTTCTTCTAAATAACTGCTTTGGCATCTGTGGGATATGCTGCACACCACTCCGAAGAGGGCACAGAAAAATGGCTGTCCTGGTTCAGCAACACTTTAGTAAAGTAAATAACCATGCGAAGTGGCAGCCAGCAGCTACCCAGGTCAGCTGAAGAGTCTCTGAGGACAGGCTGAGAGAGTTGGGCTTGTTCAGCCTGGAGAAGGCTCCAGGGGGACCTCATAGCAGCTTTCCAGTACTTGAAGGAGCTACGGGAAAGCTGCGAAGGGACTTTGTACAAGGGCAAGTAGTGACAGGATGAGAGGAATGACTTTAAATTGGAAGAAGGAATATTTAGATGAGACATTAGGAAGAAATTCTTCACGCTGAGGGTGGTGGGGCACTGGCACAGATTGCCCAGGGAAGCTGTGGATGAGCCCTCCCTGGAAGTGTTCAAGGCCAGGTTGGATGGAGCCTTGAGCAGCCTAGTCTGGTGGGAGGTGTCCCTGCCCATGGCAGGGGGGATGGAATTGGATGGGCTTTAAGGTCCTTTCCAACCCAAACCATTCTATGATTCTATGATCACGTATTTAAAATTTATTTACAGATCAGCACAGAACATAACGATTTTCTAGAAGGAAGTTCCGATATGAATTTTGGTCATAGAGAAAAACAAAAACAACCTTTGAAAATGCTGGAATCTGGTCCACCAACTCTGTACTGAATCTGTGGCTCTCATAGTTGGAGTTTAAGAGGGTGGAGCAGTAAAAGGCAGGAAAGGATTTTTTTTCTAAATACTTCAAAAACAAAAACAAAACGTTTGTAACTTCCCTCCATAGTTGCAGTTTCAAACAAAAGAGGCCACTGGTGCTGACACACCCCTCTTCCACCTTCAAAAGATGAAAGGAAAAGGTTTTATTTCCCTTTCTGTGCTTGGTTTCTCTTTGCCCCTGCTGCCAAGGAGCTGCCTGGGATTTGGTGCATGGTAACGGTAAGGCCTGCAGGCCTCTTCATCCTTTCAAAACTGTAGCATTCCGCTTTTTCTTCACTGGAGACCGTCCTGGTGCTTACGAAGTGAAATCCACCTCTGAGTAACGTGTCAAGCAGCAGGCCTAGCACATTAGTGCCATTAATCAGCTTTCTGTTATCAGGCTTTATGGAAACATACCTAAAACCAGAAAACAAACAGTTACAGTGCACTTTAATTACTTCCTGAAAGATGGAATCAATTTTTCTAAAACAAGTCAGGTCCTCGGATGGTACAACTCAGCACAATTGAACGGGTTTATAGCAACCAAGGTTCTGGATATTTTTTTCCTCCTTCAAGGACAATTTAACTCTTTCCCTCATTACAAGAACAGCAATTCTCAGGTTGTCCAGTTCCATGTTAGAGATTAAGCACTTCTCTTTTCCCCCTGCACACCAACAATTACTTTCTTAAGAAGGAGCTGTGATAACCTCCAACTCATTTCATTGCATGGAGGAGAGGAGAATGCACACTTCATATAGCAATGTGACAGTTTTCCAGGTTAAGAGGAGATGATGGAAAGGACAGAGAAGCCATGTTCACCCCAACAGCAACACTTGTCATTACACAGGAACTCTCTTACAAACAGTGACATTTATTGCAAAGTTACCTGGTACAGCAAGTTTTGTGGTAACAAGTATGAAAATCATTTTCACATTGCCTCAAATGATTTTACTCGATAAAAAGTACAGTTTAAGAGTTCATCCAGACACTTTGAGGAACATATGTCAGGTAAAAATACTATTACAAAATACAGAAGCTGACAGGGTGAAACTGTTCCATAGGCCGCAGGAAATACACCAAACGGTCATGGAAAGTACAAAAAAAAGGCAAGAGTCCATGTCACTACAAGGACCAAGTCAACAGAAATTTTGTGGGCAGCATAAACAAACCCGACTTTTGTGATTACTCAAGATAAGGCTTTGCTACTGATCCACAAAGGAAAATTTTTACCAAGTCTGAAGAAATAAAGACCAGAATCAGGAATATTTTTCCCATTTTTTAAGTTCCCATAACCTACTCAACCAATTGTCAGTCAGTAATACATTACAAAATGAAGGTTTGGCATATAAATGTATGCTGCTTTGCAAATGCAAAGTAGTTTTTCTTCTACTTGCTCAGCTAAAGAAAGCCAGAAGAAACATAAACCTTTTTTTTTTTAATAATCAAAGGACTACCGCGCTGATTCAGAGAGAATTAATCCTTTTGGAAATACTTCAATGAAATTTCCATAAAATTCCAGATGTTCTACCAGTCACAGAGAACAAATTCAGTTGCATTTTCTTATGCAGTAAGAACGTGTCCCCATACAAGAGAGACATCCAGCAAGAGCTTGTTTAAAAAATGTGAGTTGTCATTAGAATATGATACTGCTATCACAAAAATCACTGATACATAGTAATCTTAATAAAAACAGAACTTGGCTCCGAATTCAAAGAAAAGCCACTCTGTAGCACATAGTGAATAATCCACCCCCTTCTCCTTCCCCCCAGTAAAAGGCTCTACAAAGGTTTTCCTGTCCCTGAATTACAACCTCGGTTCCACTGGTGTTTAGCCAATTCTGTTTAGCCATTCTTTTCTCCCTCTTTTCCATGAGCTAGCGGGTATTTCAGATTTCTCCAGGACCTCACTCCTTATTTATTTTGTTTCCTTTGCTTCATTTTCCTCTGTGTTTTTCCAGCTTTCTAAAAGGTCACTGATGTCATGAAATTGTAACATCTAGCAGAGCAAGCAAGGAGGAAAGGACAGAGAAAGACCCAATCGAACTCAAAAACAAACATCGAGAATGGTATTTTAGAAAGTTGAAGAACAGGCAAATTGGTGTAACAGAAATTAAACCAGGTATTTCACAACTGGAAAAAAGATAACATTAAACTAGCAGAAAGCAGGAAACAAATCTCTTTTCCTTCAGACAGCAGTCCAACAGTTTCTTTACAAGTTGTGCTATCACATAGCATGTCCTTCATCAACTAGAAGTCACACAGACATTTCTATAATGACAATTCACACTAGTGAGAGTACCTGGCCACAAACTGGTCACCAGCAGAGTAGTCAGTACCACACCAAAAAAACATGTCGTGATGAGAAGGTCTTTCCAAAGGAACTGGAACAAGTGGCTTCTGAGAAGGAAAAGGGCTGTTCCAGCTTTGTCCTGACTGTTGCCCTGTAAATACAGTGATCTGTTCAGCCAGCATCTCAACAGTGGTACTGGAGGAACCAAAGATCCGGAAAAAGGCCTGTGTCTCTTGGAGAGAAAAATGCACTTCCAAGATCTCCAGCCTCGGCTTCAGCAACTGTTCCTGGCTCAGGAGGTCAGCCAGAGGGTAGAGCCCATAGAATTCTGCTTCTCTCTGCAGCCTCTGATAGTCTGAGAAATCAGTAGGTAAGGAGACCTGGAGAGTCCTCAAGAAGTCCATGATGTAACTAAATAAAGTTCCATCTCTGTCCACAAAAAACTCTCCATTCACCAATTTAAATTCCCGCTCATCATTGTTCAGCATCCGTGCTAGCCTGGACTCAGGGAACTGCTGCAAGGTAGAAGCCTGGGTTACAAATCTCACACCTCCCACATTGAGAACGACTACCTCTCGGCTACTCATTGCTATCTCAGCCACTCAAGAACTGTAACTCTCTGAGCTAGCTATGTGTTTGTGACTTGATCTTTCCTAAACTGCAAGGTATCTGCAGCTGCAAGAGCCATCCCAGTGCTTTCAGCAAGTGTTTGGAGTGAGGTGTGGAGCAGCAACGGGATATCCAGGCAACAAAGATGTAAATACCATGTACAATAGTTTTGTTTGCAGGGTTTGGTTGCTTGGAAACTTTGATTCTTGAAATTTAATGTTTCATTTTTGAAATGAACAGCTTGCAAGGACTACTCGAAGACAGTGAATTGACTGCCACAACTTATTAAACCTCAAGAGAGGCAAACAAACATCCCTAAAGTACGGCACACACTATGTTTGTCTCCCAGAAACGTCAACCAAATGCTTTCATTCTATATATCACCGTTCAGAGGACCATTGCAAAACAGAGGTTAGATGTGCTTCAAGCAATATATTTCAGCAGCGTATGCTCTTAAAGAAGGGCACTTCAGAGAAATCGAGCTTACAGTTCACTTTAAATCACTGTTATCCTATGGCCAAGTCAATACACTCAGAAAATCTAACAAATTCCTGAAACAAGGTACGTGAAAATACAGTAACAGCAGAAGAGCCTATGTATGTCCTAGTGCCAAAGCACTTTCAAATATCAACTGCATGCATATTCCTGCCACATTATGCACTCTGTTCCAAGGAATTACCCCATCACTTCTCCCAACTTTTGGAATTACTATCTGGAGATACAGAGAGGGAGCAGAGAGAGACTGCTCTACCTTTCACCTTTGTAGGGCTAGAGCACAAGCTGCCTTGCCATGGCTGGCCCATGCGTGCCTTTCTCCACAATGAACTGTTTACATTAAGGCCCCTTTTTAAGAATGTGCGGCTTCAGAGAAACAAGACAGCT
This sequence comes from Dromococcyx pavoninus, assembly GCA_033558185.1. Lineage (NCBI taxonomy): Eukaryota > Metazoa > Chordata > Aves > Cuculiformes > Neomorphidae > Dromococcyx > Dromococcyx pavoninus. Next base: position 44,810 of record JAUMJL010000792.1, read on the forward strand.
CAGATACTCCAACAATTTGATGCTGGAAAAGTAAACTGCCACATACGTACGACCTGCAAACTATGCACCATCTTGCAGCTTATTCTTCTCTTACCAACCTCAGCTGATTCCTCTTTACCCCTCAAATTTATGCTTGCCCTGAAGATATATTTCCGTATAGAATGTGTAAAAAGTAACCAGTATCTACAGTAATCCGAATGTACAGGGTAATTACAACATTTAGTTATAAAACAAAATACATTTATCTATTCCAAATGAGAAGGAACATCCTCAAATAGAGAGTGGTTCCAGAAGGTGAATGATGCGCTCTGTATTTTTCAGTCCTTAACAGGCCTCCAGGTGCAGTGCTCTTCTCAGTCACATCTGTTCTTCCTGTTTACAAGCCTCTTCCCAGCTTCCCAGTTAGGAAAAAGCTTTTTTTAACCATGACCTTTTAGGAAGTGACACTTTATCCTATTCAACAATTATATCAACATTAAACTAAATATACAGTTTTGCCCTATATTCTGGTAGGAAAAATTATTGATAGTGAATAATATTCCCATAATCACCACTGAAAGAAGAATCCAGAAACACCTTGTTTTTCAAATCTCCATTTTATCTTCCAGTTTATTTTGGAAACATTATGAATCTTCAAATATTTTCACTGGAAGTCTTAAAAGAATAATTAAATTCTATGTTTTCCTCACGAACTCTCTCCTAGTTTCAGCAGGGCCTTCACAACAGTCTGTATTTGCACACAAACTGTGCAACATTATCCAGTACAACCAATGTATAGTTTTTACACTTTTCTCTTAGAAGTGAGGCTCCATCTGTCATCTGTTCCCAGTAGAAGACTGCATGATCTGCTATCTCCACTGTATCTGCCAAATAGGACAAGCCAATTGTAAAGAACTGAGATTTCCAGCACTGGAGATTGTCAACGACTAACTCCACAAAGGACATTCTGGTAACAGCAAGAACAAGCAAGCAAATGAGAGAGGTCACTATAAATCTGCGTGAAAAGACTGAGGGAATCTTGAATTTAAGGCTGTTGTTTTCCTGAGGCAAGGAAAGTTTGTCCACATCAACTAGTTTTATTCCATTCCACTGGCTGGTATCAAAGCTCTTCATTGTAGGGCTGATGTCCACAGTGGAACAAGGTAAAGGGGTTTCTTTGAGCACCTTAATTTTTTCCCTGAACTCCTGCATCTGCTGCAGAAATATAATGGGTTCAGATACATCTTTGAAGGCCTCTGCAATGTTAAAAGCCATCCGTTGCTCTTGCAGAATTGTGTTCAGTTTATTGATTTCTGGATCGTAGGCCTGCATCACTGCAAGCTTCATGGTCTCAAAGTCAGAGAGGATCTCATTTCGTTTCTGCTCCAGCGTGTGCTGCAGCTTCTCGAAGAACTCCTTCACTTTGTCCGAATCTTTGGTCAGCATCTGCAGAGCCTTCCTCTTACTGGTTTCTAAGGTATCCAGCCGCGAGAGGGCATCTCCACAACGCCAAGTTTCAAAGCCCTGAAATAGGGTTTCGAAAGCCCGCTTCTCCTGGGAATAAGCTTCTTCAATAGAACAGAACACGTGCTTTGTGTGGTCACCACGGGTGGCACAAACCCCACAGATAAGCTGCATGTCTGTCCGGCAAAAAATGTTAAGGGGTTGCCCGCTGTGCACTTTGCACACAGGCATTTTCGGAGCTACTTTGATTTTGTTATACTTCTCCACGATACCTTTCAGGGAATAGTTCACTTGCAAGCTGTTGACTCCAGTAACGGGAGTTTCCTTCCTGCATGTGGGACATTTGAAAGGGGACGGCCTCCAAAGCACATTCCGCACGTTTCCTTCAAGAATTCCTTCCAGACACTTTTTGCAGAAATTGTGTGAACAGGGCAGCACACGTGGATCATCGAACAGGCTACAGCAAATGGGGCAGGTGAGATCTTCCTCTAGGAGCTCCATCATATCCTAGGAAAGATAAGAAAGATGATATTTTAAGATATTTAAGAATAAAGAAGAAGATTTTATAACAGAACTTATAAAATTTATTTCCCGTCCAGGGGAACCATGTGAAAACTGATCTTCATCGAAGGCAGCTCAGCAAGAAAAGGATCTGCTTTTTTCTCGAGTATTCCTAAGCCAGAGCCTCTGCTGCAACCTCGCAATCAGCACATTTAACTGTGCTATATGGCCACCAGATGGCAGGCACAAGAATGATCAGATATCCAGGCAGAATCAAGTTTGCAAGCAAAGATCCATGCTCCACAGGACAAGAAGAGCAATAAAATCAACACGAAAGCAAAGACAGGCAAGGTCAGTTCTCAGGTTCTTTAACAAGAGGACGGATAAAGTCCCAGCAAGTAAAAGAGCCATTCTTGAGAGGAATAAGCAAACCGCCCATGCTTCGTGAATTCTGAGGAGGAGGAGTATTTCCTCGTGCTTGTTTGGATAAGGAGAGTTTGAAAAAGTTGCCAGCTTTTCCACTGATCCTCAGGACTAAGGTCACTGGGCAGAAGAAAACATTACAGCTACAGACAAAGCCCTAAAGAAAATGTCTAATGACTCCATTCACCACCTAAGGTTTCCTGTAAGACTGCAGATTCCATTCAGAAATTTCATTTTCTGTGACAAGAAAGTAATTTTGAAGCGCCTCTCAATGCCAGAACAATCAAGGTTTCTCTTCCATCCCCTTCCTACTGCTAAAAAGGACAGGATAACAGGAAGAGGATGATTTTGCCTGCATATTCTTGAGTCTTCCTCTTTATGAGTCGTTCCCCCTTTCCAACTTGTGCTCACAGCTTTTAGCCACAGTAGCAGCACAAAGATCACTTTTGCTCATGTGTAAGAGCATAATAACTACAAACTAAAATGACAGTTCTCCATCTTTCAGTAAATGGAATTTCACAGTGCAGAAAAATATTTTCTCTGTTCCATCTCCGTTACCAGGGAGGATTTTACGTCTTAGTTAGGGAGTTGGAAAAGCAGCTTTGCATGCCTGACAGTGAGGATGGTGAACCACTGCAGAAAATGCTTACTACAACGCGTTCCATCAAAATTGCAGGACAAACACTGAAGGCCTTCAAGCTCCTAAAAATACAAAAAATACATATAAAACCTTCTCATGATCCAAATAAAACTGTCCTGGTGCATTCCAACCCCACTTATCCAATTAAATAATTACGCTCTATAAATATAACTGAATTTCAAAATCATTACATGACATCATGAAAACTCCAGGGTTTAAAACAAAAGAAATAGGCAAGTCTAAGAGCTTTTTCCTCCCATTCTTGCCACACCAGCAACACCAAACCAAAAATATTGTCAACTTGAATGACTGGTTGGGACCCCTGAACTTCTGCCTTCTTTAGGACATTAATTTCAGAGAGTAAGTTGCCTGTGGATTGAAGCATCCTCTCGTATTAGGAACTTGGTATTTGTGTGAGGAACTACAGCAACATTTCAATTCCTCCACTGGTTATTTCTCTGTGCAACTTTTGATGCAAGTTTGGAAGGCCCTAGAATTACCTGCTCAAAACACACGGACCAAAAGGCACAGCATCTTCTTCCTTCACCTGAGCTCCATAAACTTTCTGGGTACAAACTCAGCAGACGTCACTCATCAAAGAGCAACTCAGACAGTCTTATCATTGGGAAGAATGGCAAACCAAATCAAACTATAAATGCAAACCCAACCACAGTAGCTTTTTCGCACGCTCCAGTTATAAACTGACCATCTAGCATGCTTCTTAGCACAGAAACTGGTTTTATCAGCAAGCTGAAAGCAAACCCAAAATTTCACCAAGGTTCAAACAAAACAAAACGACAGCTCTTGAATTACAAGTTTCCTGCAATGGCATGTAGTCAGGAGAGGCCTTGTCTCCCTTCCTTTGCAAGGGCCCAGGTCCTTATCAAGTCCTCTTTGAGCAATGTCACCAGCCTTCTGCCAGACTGGTGCCTTGAACCAGCCTAAGAAAGGGTGTGGAGCAGATAAGGCAGGAAGAAGAGAGATGGGAGCTCCTCCTTCCAGCACCAACGGATCTTTACCCTGCTCACCCTATCGACTGCAACCTAATGGAAGGTCAGTGGAGATATTTTAACATGGAACAATTGACCTCCAGGTGCAGTCGGTATCCAGGCAGCCAAAAAGAGCTGAGGAAAATGGCCATGCTTTAAACCTGTAACTTCACAGCCATTTTTTTTTCCAGGCTTACCAGGCCAACATGTTCAGCCTTCAGAAAGGCCTGGAGAAATAAGCAATTCTGGTTCAGCACAGTTGCAGACCCAAGAATACCAATCCATTATAGAATCATAGAAGCATTTTCATCTTAGTAGCTTTCATGACAAAGTACCACTGTTGAAGGCATTGTTGAAACATTTCAAAAGGAAAAATGATACACCCCTTCACAGAATCATAGAACAGTTTGGGTTGGAAGTGACCTTAAAGCCCATCCAGTTCCACCACCTCCTGCCATGGGCAGGGACACCTCCCACCAGTCCAGGCTGCTCACGGTCCCATCCAATCTGGCCTTGAACACTTCCGGGGGGGGCCATCCATTGCTTCCCTGGGCAACCTGTGCCAGTGCCTCACCGCCCTCACAGTAAAATATTTCTTCCTAAATGTCTAAGTCTCCCCCCATCCAATATGAAACCACCAACAGAGTCTGCAAACCGGCCGAGCTCTGGGGCAGCACTCATACATGCTCCTGGTTCTCCTCCTTACTCCCTTGCACGGGCAGGGGCTCCCTCTCAGCTTCGGGGTGCCCGCTCCTGCCAGGAGAGAAGGGGGGACCCCCACACCCCCATGAGCCACGCCACTCCCGCCAGCCCGCTTGCGCTCCAAAGCCGCTGCCCGCGGCCTCCCCGGGGCTCACAGCGGCTCCGCCGGGCACCGCGGCTCTGGGGGCGGCGGCCCTAGGGGAGTCCCCCTGAGCCCCGCGGGGGGCGTTGCCAGGGGAACCGCCCTCGCGGCGCCGCGGCCTCCGCCGGGCCGGGCCGGGCCGGGCCACTACTCACCATGGCGGCTGGGGCTGCCGGGGAGGGACCGCGCACCACCGGCCGCCCCCGCCCACCGCGCCGCGCCTGAAGCCACGGACCCCCCCCACCGCGCGCCGCCGGCTTCCCCTTCGCAACGGCCGCCTTTACCGCCTCCCCGTCCCCCTGCGCGGAGCCAACGCCCCCCCCCCCCCCCCCCCCGCCGCGCGCCCCCACCTCACGCCGAGAAAGAGGCTCCCGCCGCACCACCCCCCACGCCACGCGCCAGGCTGACGCCCCTCCGCGCCGGGACCGAGGCTCCCGCCCCCCTCCCGGCCCCCCCGGCGCTCCCGAGGCCGCCGCTCCCGCCATGCATCCCCGCCCCTCACCCGGAGGCGCGCCCTCAGCAGCAGCGGGGGGCGCCGGGGTCCGCCGCGTGGCCCCCGCGCCTCTTGCAGCCGCCACCGCTTCTCGGCGCAGCGCGAGTGCGCGGGCCCAGCAGCGCGATCGCTCCAGCGCTGCTGCCGCCGCCCCGCACCCACCCAACCTACCTTGGCCGGGGAACGGCGCGAAGAGGGCCCGCGGCTGCCGGGGGCTGAACGGGTATGCGCGCTGTGCAGGGTGCCCGGGAAGGCACGGCTCTGTTGTTTATTAACTCGGCTAAATGAGAGCCCGGACTCGCGGTGCGCAGCGCGAGGAGGAGCGCTGCGGGGTGGCCGGGCACCCTCCGCCTCCCGACAGCACCGGCTGGGAGCGGAACATCATCCCGGCCACATGGCCGCGTGGGCTTCCTCGGGCGCTCCCGGCCCTGGCGGCCACGAGTATCCTGAGTTGCATCAGGGGAAGCGTAGCCAGCGGGGACACGGAGCGGACTCTGCCCCTCGTGAGACCCCAGCCGGAGTCCTATGCCCAGTTCTGGAATCCTCAACATGAGAAGGATATGGAACTGTTGGAACGGGCCCAGAGAAGGCCACGAAGATGCTCAGAGGGCTGGAACACCTCTGCTATGAGGACAGACATAGAGAGTTGGGCTTGTTCATCCTGGAAAAGAGAAGGCTCCGGGACCTCATAGCAGCCTCCCAGTGCCTGAAGGGGCTACAGGAAAGCTGGGGAGGGACTTTTTCCAAGGGCAAGTAGTGATAGGATGTGGGGGAATGGCTTTAAATTGGAAGGGGGAATATTTAGACATTAGGAAGAAATTCTTCACACTGAGGGTGGTGAGGCACAGGCACAGGTTGCCTAGGGAAGCTGTGGATGCCCCCTCCCTGGAAGTGTTCAAGGTCAGGGTGGATAGGGCCTTGAGCATCCTGGTCTGGTGGGAGGTGTCCCTGCCCATGGCAGGGAGGTTGAAACTGCGTGGTCTTGAAGGTCGCTTCCAACTCAAACCATTCAATGATTCCATGATTCTAAAACAATGTATACGCATTCCTGTTTGCTTTAGTGCACTGCCTGGGCCATTTCCTTCTGTCGAGTCTGTTGGAGGTAGTGCGACCTGGCAAACCTATGCAGGACTCCTGCAATAGCACGGACTGGTCCCAGTGAGACAGAGCAGGACAGATCCCACGCCTGCCTGGGAGGACCCTCTAGTTATAGGACTATGAAACTGCATCTGGAAATGGAGACAATCTTAGAATCATAGGATCATAGAATGGTTTGTGTTGGAAAGGACCTTAAAGATCATCCTGAGCATTACAACAGGAGATTTCTGAGACTCATGCTGTATGCTGTGGTTCAGTTAGTGACCTCAGAGCTGACTGGACCAGCTCTGCCACCCTCAGCAGAGGCTTTACTGAGCTGATTCAACCCACTAAGCCATCAGAACATTATTCGCTTTTCTTTGACTGGGTTAATTTTCTACCGATTCAATAAGCCAAACTAATTCAGTGCAAGATTAGACAATCATCATGTCTAACATCAGAGGAGAGAGGAGAAGAGGACCAAGATTTTTCATGTTCTGTGGAACCAAGCCATTAGTGTGACTCAAGCTGTAACAGGTAATTTTACCTTGAGAGGCAGATTCATGGGGAGGGGGTTAAGTCAAGCTGAGACTGTGCTCCTGGCAAAAGAGATAATTCCATCCTTTTCCCTTCCCTTAGTCATGCTTTCCCGATGCCTTCTCTCCACTGGCTCCAACATTCATGCAGCCACACGTTACGCTAGATCCGCTTTCCAACAGTGCTGAAAGCTAATCCAGCTTAAAAAAAGAAAAAAGTTTTCACCAGGATCAGTTTTGGAAACGAACTGCTCTCACAGCCGAACAAACACCAATGCCAGGATGAGCCAGCAAGAGGGCCCGTTTCGGTGGCAGCCTGCATGCACATCAGCATAAACTAGAAGTGCCCCCCGCAGGTCATAACTCCACAAATACTTCCAGCCAGCTATTGCCAGTGCTGCTGCCAAAAGTAACACAGCCTTGCCCTTCACCCACACCAGCAGCTCATTCTGGGCCCCAGGCATCCCCTGTGCTGTGCTGAAGATGTCCAACACAAAACTGATTGATAAATGTAGCTGGAGTTAAAAGCAGCTTCCCCCTCGCCCTCCCAGGTTTGTATTTCCTAACAGTAAGGCTTCTGTGAAGCCATGCTGCCAAAGATGTGTCAGATTATAACTGTCTTCTAGGGTGAAACACCAAGGAAGGAGGTGAGTTGAGGGCATTTTCCAGTCTCATCCTTGGCTGCAAGCCTGCCTTTCACTGCCTGGTGAAGGAGGTTAAGGCTTCCTGTCTCGTGGCAGAGGTGTCAGAGTACACACAGAGTACACTCCGGTGTCAGGACAGTGACTCCTTGAAGCACTCTGCTTTATTCCGCTGTGCTGGCGTAAGCATATCCTCAAATGGACAGAGAGAATCTAAGATGTGCTATGTAGTTGCTGTGGGGACCTAAATATGGAAATAAATCTGCAAGAGCTTTGATGGTGATAGCAGCTCAGTAAGAAGATGCGGTAAGACAACACAAATAAACTATTCAAAACAGCTCCGTGTATCAAACACCATATTAGTGTATAAAAGTTTCACAGCAATATCGTATCTGACTACATTTCTTTTCAATATACATACATCTGGACTCTATTAAACACTCCAAACAAGAGATCAGAGAAAGCAGCTTCTTGTTATTGTTCCATAAAAGTTCCTTTTAATATGCACTGAAGAAATACCAGGCATTAAAAATCCACGAAGGATTGTCAGCAATTGAAATGATCAACTGCAGTTTTGAGGTCTGAATTTCAGAGACTGCCTTGATATCTGCAGGACCTCCGATGACTGTTTTACCAGTACTGAAAAGTTCTGTAGTTTTACAAAGAGAACTTTGACCCACACAGTTAACAGGTGTTCAATACTGCCTGGTTTTCCTGCTGGGTGGAGGAGCGGGGAGAAATCGATGATGAGTTCAGTTATCACCTCAGCATAATGCTATTTATTTACAAAAAATGCACAGCCACATCCCATTTCCTTGCATGCAGAGGAAGCAAATGGGAGGGAGTGCTGTGTGGCAGTCCAAGTTTGCTGCTTTAGCCAGGATGATTGCCCAGAAGAATCTGTCCCTTGGCTTTTCCTCAGGGCCATGCACCACTGCTTCTCCCACTGTCTGCTGGCTCTCGCATGGTGTTTCTGGTCCTGGACATGCACATAGGCAAACACAGCTGCAAACCATCTGTACTCTTACTGCTGCATTCACAAGCAATCCCTAGAGACATTCCTCTGACTTTCCCCAAACTACTGCTTGCTCATATGAATTAGCTCATCTTAGCATTTGGCCACGTAGCCCTGTGCCGTGGGCAGCATTTTCTAGTTTTTAGCTACCTTATGCTATAAAAGAACTTAATTGTTCCTTACTGAATGAAGCACGGCCAGCGTGCCTGTCAGTTTTAATGAGGTTTGTGACTGCCTATAGATCAAAGCTCTGCTCTGGTGGGTTTTGCTTATATTGCATAAAGAGGGAAGAGGTAACCTCCAAAGCAAATAGAACAATGAGGAACAAAATTAATTTTCATACAGAATTTTTTCTATGACTTGACAAGTGTCATATTAACTATATAAAACAGAAGACTTTCTAACAGAATGCTAATCCTCACAAGAACACTTTATAATGAAGGTTTCAAAAGTACAAGCACAACCTGTTTTTCATCTGAGACCTTGTCTGTATCATCTTCCAAACCACAGGCCTGACCCTGGGAGTGGAAGGACTGCTTTCAATAAACAAACCTTGATTTTCCAGTCCTCCACCATCATTTACTTCTGTGTAAGTTGCCTGGAGATGTTACTAAAGTCACTCCAGCATATTAAATAACTACTTTTTTCATTAGTTTTTCACAGGTGTAAATGCTTCCACAAAGCTTGTAGCAGCCAAGAAGCGAGTCCCAGTGGTTTTCACTAGCAGGGTGAAGAGGATTTATTTTTCCTAGAACTGATCAGTCATGTTGTATTACATTCATTAACGAGAGAGAATTTGGCGATGGCAGGGAACCTTTCTGAAACATCCTTGTCTGCAGCCAGTAGATCTACTTTGCAGGGCTAATGAGAGCCACTTGCATTTTGTGAATGAAGCTCTGAGCTACAGGACAAAAAAGTCAATGACCATTGCCTTCTTTCAGCAGGTCCAAGTACACCTGCATTTGTGAAACAGATGTGACCTGTTCTTCTAACATGATTCCCAGATCAAATATCTCAGTTGCTGCTGTTTAAGGAAATACAGTTAAAACCCTGTGAGCAACAAACATGTTTAGGCATGCTAAGCATAATTTTGCTTCCAGTGTGGGAAAGTCCTAAGTACTTGGCCTCCCCAGTGAAAGAAATGCACATTCAAAAAAAGCAGAAGCTGAATTAACCCTTCATGACCAAGAAAAAGTAATGCCTCTAAAGATCGGAGCCCAGATCTTAATTTCCTTGGGGCAGTTCTTTGTGCAATCTAAAAGTTTTGGAGTTGAGATATGTTGTAAACAGGCTGACAAACACACTTACGAACACATTACTATGCTGCTGGAATTGCTCACCTCCAAGGACAGCATATGAACAAACCATGTTTCTTACCAGCTAACCAGCTGACTTTTGCCTTACTTCTGCTGGACCAACCTTATCTGTGGTGCTGGAGCCTTCACGCAGGGCACATGTACATCTTTGCCGCTGTTTCTGCACGACCCATGATGACATCAAGCTGTCACCAGCCCTTGTCAGGGTGCTTAGCAGATGGGCTCTGCACCTGGCAGGAGACAGGATGGGTGCAGGGATGTGATCTGCACTGACTTTGGTCCCCCGAGGCTTCCTGCCTGCTAAGCACAAAAGCGCTGGAGTCAGTGTGCTCCAGATCATCACTGGCAACTTTTCCAAGGTGTGGCATGCACTCTACCCTACAAGTGCTGCAGTCTGTCAGCTTGTAAAACTAGTTTGCCAAGTTAAGTTAAGTTGTGGAGCAGGAAGCTGGCAGCAAGGCAGAGACAACCAGTGCTCCCCAAAGCCCCATCCCCTTGAGTCCAACTCATTTGGCAATGCTGACTTCATGTGGCGAGATGCATTGTTATTCTCAGTGCTCATTTTGGGGAAGAAAGGACTTATTTCCAGAGAAAAAAATGGGATGGGGAGTCATTTGGAGGTTGAGTCTCTAAGGTGTTTTGGGGTTTTTTTAAGTATATCAACGTTTGTCATTTAGCATTTACTGTAACAAACCTACAGTGTGTGACAGACCATAAAAATCCCACAGTGACTTAACTGGGACTAAATATGAGAACAATAAGCTACCAATGAGAATCATGATGCCTTCCATATGAAATAAATAACCATCAGTTTCCACCTAATATTTATTTCTTCGAAGTTCAAGACTAATCCCATTTGGCATATTTTAAGGAAGTGAGCTCTTGACCCGAAATGTTTATGGGCTGTAACAGTAAGTCCAATAAAAGAAAGGAAGCATATTTTAAAGCTGCTCTTAAAATCAGATTGGTTCGAGGCACAATTTTGAAGAAGACAGCGTTTCACCTCCTGTTTCAAGTAAAGGGGTAAGTGTGACTGATAAAACCCATCCTGACCAATAAGATATTTCTTGCTATGAAGATTTCTTTTAACAAGAGGTTTGAATATCCAAATAACCCTCTTCCCACCTCCTAAAAGACAGATAATGTTGTACCACATGGGTTACATTAGTTGCATCATGTTATATACTGTCATAAATGTTTCTAGGTGAAATGCCACAAAATAAATCACCAGTTGAAAATCATGAGAAACAACAATTCCATCCTAAATTGTCTTGGAGATTTTTTTTTAAATACAGTCATAGAATCGTGAAGGTTGGAAAAGACCTCTAAGATCATCCAGTTCAACCATCAATCCAGCACCACTGTGCCTAATAAACTGTGTCCCCAAGTGTCACATCTACACGTTTTTTAACTCTTCCAGGGATGGTGACTCAACCACTTCCCTGGGGTAGCCTATTCCAATGCTTTAACACTCCTTCAGTAAAGAATTTTTTTCCTAATATCCAATCCAAACCTCCCCTGGTACAACTTGAGGCCATTTCATCTCATCCTATTATTTGTTACACGGGAGAGGAGGCCTCGCTACAACCTCCTTTCAGGTAGTTGTAGAGATCAAGAAGGTCTCCCCTCAGCTTCCTTTTCTCCAGGCTAAACAAACCCAGTTCCCTCAGCTGCTCCTCATGAGACTTGTGCTCCAGACCCTTCACCAGCTTTTTGCCCTTCTCTAGACATGTTCCAGCACCTCAGTGTTTTTCATGTAGAGAGTGGCCCAAAACTGAACACAGGATTCGAGGGGTGGTCTCACCAGTGCCAAGTACAGGGGAACCATCACTCCCCTACTCTTGCTGGCCACACCATTTCTGATACAAATCAGAATGCCATGGGCCTTCTTAGCCACCTGGGCATGCTGCTGGTTCATATTCAGGCGGGTGTCAACCAACACCCCCAGGTCCTTCTCTGCCAGGCAGCTCTCCAGCCACTCTTCCCCAAGCCTGTAGCACTACACAGGGTTGTTGTGTCCCAAGTGCAGGACCCGGCACTTGGCCTTATCATAAAATCATAGAATCATGGAATCATAGAATCATAGAATCATAGAATCATAGAATCATAGAATCATAGAATTATAGAATCATAGAATCATAGAATGGCCTGAGGAGCAGGCGCTGATCTGTTCTCTCTGGTGACCAATGATAGGACCCGAGGGAATCGCAGGAAGATGTCCCAGGGAAGGGTCGGTTATTGGATGGGTATTAGGAAAAGGTTCTTCACCCAGAGGGTGGTGGAGCACTGGACCAGCTCCCCAGGGAAGCATTCACAGCCCCAAGACTGACAATATTCAAGAACCATTTGGCCAATGACCTCAGACACACGGTGTGAATGTTGGGAGTGTCCTATGCAGAGACGGGAGTTGGACTCGAGGACCCCTGTGGGACCTCTCCAACTCAGGTCATTCTGATTCTGTGATGCTGAGGGACCTCCGTGCCGCCAGAGGACGCTGCGCCCTCACCCGCGCCCCGCAGCGCCACCGCCCGCCAGGGGCGCTGCGCGTGCGCGCGGTGCCGGGCTGGAGCCGTCATGGCGTCCTCCCGCTGCTGCTGCTGCTGCCGGAATGGCGAGGATGGCAGCGTCCCGCTGGAGGAGATGCCGGCCGTGCAGCTCGACACGCAGCGCATGGGTAGGCGGGGGTGGGCCCTTCTGCCCGTGATGGGTCGGGGGGGGGTGGGCGGAGGGGCTGCCGGGGGTGATCCTCCTGTGGTGGCACCGCCGTGGGGATCACACCAGGAGCACAGGATGCCGTCCAGAGGGACCTGGACAAGCTGGAGAACCTCAGGAGGTTCAACAAGGCCAAGTCTTACACCTGGGTCGGGGCAATTCGCGTTTTCAGTACACGAAGGGGGGCAGTGCGATTGAGAGCAACCCTGCGGAGAGGGACTTGGGGTGCTGATTGATCAGAAGCTTGAACCGTGTGCTGGGTTGCGTCAAAACAAGTGTGGCCAGCAGGACAAGGGGGGTGATTCTCTTGCTCTGCTCCACTCTCGTGGGATCTCACTGGGAGTCCTGTGTCCAGTTCTGGAATCCTCAACATAATAAGGATATGGAACTGTTGGAGAGGGTCCAGAGGAGGGCCACAAAGATGATCAGAGGGCTGGAGCACCTCTGCTATGAGGACAGGCTGACACGGTTGGGCTTGTTCAGCCTGGAAAAGGAAAGGCTCCAGGGAGACCTTATAGCAGCCTCGTAGTGCCTGAAGGGGCTAGAGGAAAGCTGGGGAGGGACTTTTTCCAAGGGTGAGTAGTGACAGGATGAGGAGGAATGGGTTTAAGCTGGAAGGGGGAAGATTTAGACTGGACATTAGTAAGAAATTCTTCACGCTGAGGGTGGTGAGGCACTGGCACCGGTTGTCCAGGGAAGCTGTGGATGCCCACTCCCTGGAGGCATTCAAGGCCAAGTTGGATGGGGTCTTGAGCATCCTGGTCCGGTGGGAGGTGTCGCTGTCCGTGGCAGTAGGGGTTGGAACTGGATAGGCTTTAATGTCCCTTCCAACCCAAACCATTTCGTGATTCTATGAAAAAAATCTCCCTTTGGTTTTAATTGAAGCGCTTCCAGAGGAGGACAGTGAAGCTGGTAAAGGGTCTGAAGCACAACTGTTACAAAGACCAGCTAAGGGAACTGGGATTGTTTAGCCTGAAGAAAAGGACACTTAGGGGCAACCTTCTCACTCTTTGCAACTACCTGACAGGAGGCTGTAGCAAGGTGGGTTCTCTTCTCCTGAGTAACAAGTAATAGTATGAGAGGAAAATAGCCTTAAATTGTGCCAGAGGAGGTTCAGATTGGAGATAAGAAAAACTTTCTTACTGGAAGAGTGGTGAAGCACTGGAAATAGCAGCCTAGGGAAGTGGTGGAGCCTTTGTCACTGGGGGTATTAAAAAATCATGTGGAAGTGGTACTGCGGGACATGGTTTAGCAGGCTTGGTAGTAATTGGCTGATGGTTGGACTGGATGATCTTAGAGGGTTTTTCCAACCTCAGTGATTCTATGAACTTCAGTTGAAGCTCATCTGCAGGTTGGTACGTGGGGTGTGCCTCAGTCTGAGAGGGGATGTCCCAGGGAGGGGAAGGTGCGTGGCGGGGGTCGGGAGTCTCAGTCAGGTGAGGCAGGGTACAGTGGTTCAGTGTTACAGCAGTGAAAATGCAGAAGGAGCAAAGCTGTGTGGAGTCTTATTAATTGTTCTTTGATGAACAATCTACAAAACCATGCCCGGGCTTTGTCAGGGAGAGAAGCAATCTGCGTCAGCTGCAAATCTTCCACTGGAAAAGAAAAGCTTAGCAGAGGTTTTTTTTCTCTCTTGTTTTGGCAGGCGTGTTTCTAATAAAAGGATTTTTTCAGAGAATAATTAAACACTTTGCAATTCCATCAAAATTTTATCCTGTGTGCCTTTCCTTCTCTTTGCAGAACTTTTTTCTCTGCTGTATAGAGACAGGGTACAGGACTTTGGTCTCACAGTGAACCCTTTCTGACTAAATTGTGAGTTATGCTTCTGATGTGGCTGGGCAAAGGTTGTAATCAGCACGGTACCGTAGAACCTGAGAGGCAAAATTAGAGCAACATGTAGATTTCAAACAAAAAAAAGTAGCTGAAAGATGAAGTAGCCTGGAAACAGCCTTCCTTTTAGTACTTCAAAGCGTGGCCCATCATCATCATTCTCACAGACTAATGAAGCTCTTAAGTGGAGGAGAAAGAACAAAAACTGCTCTCTGTGTGTAGGGCTTTTAAGAGCTGCTTCCAGACTTCTAAAAACATTTTGAAGTTTTTGGAGTTTTTTTCTTCTTGCAGGAACAGACGTCGTGATTGTTAAAAATGGTAGAAGAATATGTGGCACAGGAGGCTGCTTAGCCAACGCACCTTTACATCAAACCAAGAGCTATTTTGAGTTTAAAGTCCAGTCCACAGGTTAGTTAGCAAAAAATGTGCAACTTTAAGCTTGGAAGAATTGTCGCATTGCCTACTGGTGGCCATATCTCAAATACTGAGCACATGTGTCTTTCTAATTGCATCCTTGAACTTATGAACACTGGAGAGTTTTGTGAGTTGTCATTGTGTAAAAGGAAATTTCTTTTTTTAGTTATGATTCAGAAATATTAAAAAAGAATGGTAAGTATATTACTAAAGGAGAGCAAATACTGGAATACTGTATTGGTTTTTTATGCTGTTCTATGCATGTTTTTCATTTAGCATGAATGTTTTTGGTAAATAAATGCGTATAACCACATAAAACCCTGTAGCTGTGATGTATTTTTTTAAATATTGCAGTTTATCCAGCAACATTTGTAGCTATTCGTCTGCCTTTAATGTGCACTTTTCGTCGCTTTTAATGTGCACTGTGTTTACTTAAGCAAGGGTAACACTCCCTGTGCTACAGTTTGCTCTTCAAATTGAATATGAAACATTTATTCCGACACTGCTTCATCAAGAGGAGCCTTTCAGCATCCTGTTTCTTTATTGGTTTTGCACAGATTTAATGCAAGGCAGCTGAAAGGGAATGGAATTTGGAAGCGTATGCTTTTACTAATATGGTCAGCTTCACTAATACAGAGCACACTCCAGGCTTGCCTATATTCTAATATTAAAAATCAGCCTGTGTTTTTAAAAACAATGGATACTGTGAAAATTAAGCTGTTCTTTCCCTAAATGTGTAGGAGGAGGGAAGAAGAAGGCAAGGGTTAGTCCAGAGACAGGCCTTACAGCACTAGCTGGCGCCTTTTTCGTAAGTTATTTGCATTCAGTTTGATTGGAGTGCAGACAGAGCAAACATGAATCTGTCCAAAACACCAGAACCCTTGACAGTGAAACCAGTTGTTTAGTTTTAAATTGCATGTCTTAACTTGGCAATTTTAGCATCTTCTGTTGGGGAACAATCCACTGCAGCGCTGTTGTTCATGTATGGTCATTATTCACACAGATACAGTGCCCGTGTTCTTATACTTCATTTGAGAAACACAGGAAATAAACTCCTGGTCTCTATGAACCGTCTCTCATGTATTCCTGTGCTCCAAGGCAGGAGAACTGTAGATGCCTTAGCTTAAATCTTTGATTCTCAGAAGTGCCCCTGCACAGTGTATTTGGGGTCATCTATGGGGTCACCCTGACTATTGGAAAGTTTTCTGGAACCTAATCTGAATCTCATTCACACTCTTGTCCTTTTCATTCTTGGCATGTATGTATTAGAATAAATTGTTCTGAAATTTTAGTTTTTGAAACTAATTTTCTTATATTTTTGCCTCATTTTAGTCTTCTGTAGATGAAATAGTCCCAGTTTTTTTCATTGTTTCTTTATAGATGATATTTTTACACTTATGATTAGTTTTGTTTTTTCTTCTAGAATATCTCTAATTGACCTAATTTGTCTTGAGGTATGGTGCTTCAAATGGATGCTCTGTTCCAGCTGCAGCAGCAGTAGACGTCCTGCATCTGCTGTGCATACAACACGGCTGCTTTATACACACCATGCATCTAGAATTTTTTCACAACAGTTGGGCACAGACTCACATTCAGCATGCGGTCTGTGGTAACCCCCAAGTTAAATTCTGTGAACTGATTGTCATGCCACTATTGTATTTGTGTCACTTACTGTTCCTACTTACCTGCCATTCTTCATAATTCGCAAGCAAATGGAGCAAATGGATTCTCCTTGTTTCAGAGCTCTTAAGCAATTTGTCAGGATCACTTAAAACCTGAGGGGCCCCTGAAGAGCTTGCAGTCCTGTCAGGTTGGTATTGTCAACGCGTTTAATAAACACCTTGTCACATTATCCAAGTCATTGATGTGAATATTGAACAGTATCTGACCTTGGGCATTTCATATAAAACCTCAGACCCCTTTTGAATTGTCTTTCTTGATTTGACAGGGAGCTACCTGGTGTGTAGTCCTGGAATACAGTTTTCTAAGTGGTTGTGTGTTCATATGGCTGTAACTGTCTAGACCAGGGGTGTCAAACTCACAGCTCCCGCCGTTCTCCTGCTCCTGCAGCATAATGCGCGTCACACGCTGCACTCGTGACCAGCGCTGGCAGGAGTGCAGGGGCAAGGAGCTCGGGGCTGCCACCGGGGAGAAACATGGTGCAGGGCTGGATAAAACAAGGTGGAGGGACGGATTCAGCCCGCGGGCTGGAGTTTGACATCCCTGGTCTAAAACATGTTTTCATAGTTTGACTATTTCAGTGTTGTACGAGGTTCAAAAACATCACTGAATCAAGACCTGTCATATTTAAGATTTCTTCTTTTTCCCTAAGACTGAAAACAGGCTGCAAAGGAAATTGTAGTGTTCATCGATCCATGCTAGTTGGATTTATGTTTTACATCCTCCTACACTGTCAGAGTTTGTTTTCAATATTTTTCTGAGAATTATTAAGTGGTTACAATTCTCTGGATCCTTCTTTTTCAGGATTGATGCTGTTTATCTTGAGTATCTTATGACTGCTTGTACTGGGTCTGGCCAGGATGGAGTCAATTTTCCTCATAGCAACCCCTGCGGTGCTGTGTTTTGGGTTTGTGACCAAAACAATACTGATAACGCTGCTGTTTCAGCTATTGCCAGAAGTGTTTGCACAGCTTCAAGGCCTTCTCTGTTTCTCACTCTGCTCCCTCAGTAGATAAGATCAGGGGTGTGTGAGAGGTTGGGAGGGGACACAACCAGGTGGATGACCCGAATAAACCAGAAATATTCCATGCCACATAATGTTGTACTCGGCAATGGAAGGGAGAGGAGGGGACTTAGGGAGGTTGACCATCTTTTGCTTGGAAATTGACTGGGCATTGGTCTGCCCAGGGGAAGTAATGAGTCATTGTCTTTGCATCATTTTTTCTTCCTTTCTTCCACTTCTCTTTTGCTCGTTAAACAATTTATGTCTTTACCCACAAGTTTTCTTGGTTTTACTCTTCCTTTCTGCTTCCACCTTCCCACTGGAGGCAGTGGGGGGAAGTGAGTGAGTGTCTGGGTGGTGCTTAGCTTCCTACCAGGGCTAACCCACAGTAGTCCTGATATTTCCAAGAGATATTTGATGGTAGTACTGCCATGGCACTAGTTAAAAACACATTCTTTATGCAGTCCTGTTTCAATCAGGTAGTCTTCAAAATAATGCCTTTTTTTCTTACCATGTTAATGTCATGTTTTAGGGATTTGGGGTATTGGAGTTGCAACTGAGAAAGCAAACTTGAATCAAATTCCTCTTGGTCAAGATGTCCATAGCCTGGTGTTGAGGAATGATGGAACTCTGTACTATAACAAGGAGGAGAAAAACAGACTACCAGTAAACAGCCTTCCTCAGGAGGGCGATGTCGTGGTGAGTTTCTTAAGGCTTCTGTATCTTCCCCAAGTATTCCCAGATTCTTATTTACAGCTCTATGGTCAGACTGACTGACTCAGTGAAATTGTTCAGCTTGCATCTCCCAGTTTGGAATGTGCTGATGCAAATTCCTATTGTACTTGAATGGATCAGCAGCCTGGATAACAGGAGTTTTCATTTTCAGCATTGATATGTTTCTGAATGAAGGACAGACTTTACCCACAATTGAAAAGTTGCCTCTAATACTCTATTGCAGTCTGGTTGCAGTA
The DNA here is from genome assembly GCA_033558185.1 of Dromococcyx pavoninus. NCBI lineage: Eukaryota > Metazoa > Chordata > Aves > Cuculiformes > Neomorphidae > Dromococcyx > Dromococcyx pavoninus. The sequence continues at coordinate 63,338 of JAUMJL010000792.1, forward strand.
TCTACCTGATGGATAACTCCCATCGCAAGGATACTGTGGTTTCGGATGGGACCTTTCTGAGCAAATAATGTGCTGGAATGTGTTACGTAGCTATGCACCGTGTCCAGCCGAACTCAAGGTCCTGTAACTGACTGGCTAATGGTTACAAGGACAGAGCTGAACAGAGAGAGGTTGTCGGTGATAGTTGAATTGTGGTTTTAGCCAGACTTTTATAGGGAAGAAGAGAGATTTAAGAGGGGTGGGGGTGATGTTCAATGGGAAGATGATTAAGGATGAGAGCAAACGAAGAATCTTAAAGACTTTTTGTGCCTTACTATTCCAGATTTCAAAACATCTTTAAGGGACTTTGTTCAAAAGGTTGTGGTTTTTTTGTCATTTTCTCCATGTCCTGCTAAGAGATTTATTTTCAAAAATATGTGGGAGTAACGCAATGAAATTCAGACCATTTACCACCACTACTTTTTCTTGCTGGTTAACCTTACCTCTATATAGGAATGGTAAGAATTTTCATCTTTAGAAGCCCAAAACGGCTAAGGTTGGCTCCTTCACCTTTTACCCTCACATACTATGTTATTTTTTTTTTATTTTATTATTTTTATTATTTTATCTTTTTTGAGGGTTGCAGACTGTTTCAGGGTTTGGTCAACCAATGTAGTCTCAACAGCTTCAACTAATAGCAAAAAAGTAGCTGTTGTGTGACTGGTAACTCCCCAGATTACATAAGCTTAAATTTATTTTGTTCTGTCCCAAAACCAGATTTCTGACAGTGTACGACAACACCGATTGTCACACTCAGCTGTACCAAAACAGTAAAGAAAAGCATTTAGCTAACAAATAAGCAATTTATTTCCTTGTTAGTGTTTGCTTTCAGCACTGTCGTCAGCATGGTTATAGTGTTGTGTATGAAACCATGGTCTCTTGCTGCTGACAGAGAAAATGAACTGAGAGAGGTTACCACATGGAAGTACAGACAGATGAACTTAATTCATAGCATCACTATTTAATAAAGTTATTTCCATGAGGAGATATGGACAAGACTGCAAACTGCTTAATATTCATAATCATTGAAAATTTTGTGTTTCTTTAACATGGTGAAGAATAGCCTGGAAATTTGTTCAGTGCACTGTCTTTAGTAAGATGTGATGCGGTGTCAGTGTGGCATCCAAATTGAGTAAGTGTTAAGGAATCCTGAGTATTAGAAAATACAAACGTTACTGGTCATTTATTAACTTGTAGTCCTTTGCAGGAATATTTCAAGTGAGGTTTTCTGGGATGCTGTGGTTTGCATAGTGGTGTTAAAATTTGTGTATGGCTAAGAAAGCTAAATTAAGCAGCAATCTTATGTGTATAAACTTGTTGATGCTTTTTTATTAATTTTCTGTACTTTGTAGGGCATTACATATGACCATGTAGAATTAAATGTATATTTAAATGGGAGGAACATGCATTGTCCAGCCTCAGGAATCCGAGGGACTGTCTATCCGGTGGTCTATGGTAAATCAGAGATTTTCAAATTGTTTCACAGTATGGACAATATTTTTGTACTGAGTCTGTCTTCTGAGCTAATGTATTCTTCTCTCACTTAGATCGAACACGCATCAATTATTTGTTTTTGGCAACTACAACAATAAATTGCATGAAAACACAAAACTAGGAAAATACAAAAGTATATTTTCACCTAATTTTTAATGCTGCTTAGTAGCTAGAAACCAGAGGACCGCTTACTGTCTACTTAGAGTGTCCATATTCAACAAGCTGGGAAGTTACTGCACTCAGTCTAAAAATTGCCAGGTAAAAAACTGTGAAGCACATGGAAGAAAGAAAACCAGAAAATTCAAAGTAATGTAGACTTGAGTGCTGTTTTAACTCTGAAGCTTGGTATTTATGCCTGTTAATTTCATAAATGCATTCAGTGTTAAATATGAATTGATACTGAATTGCTGTTTGTGTTTTCTTTTGGAAGCAATAACTTTAATGTAATACTAGTGCAGCTGCTTGCTGTGCAGTGGTACAGCTCTTTGCTGCTATACCAAATCGATGCCCAGTTTTGAAATGCAGCAGTTGGTGAGCGAATAGTAGTAGATGTTTTGCCAGCAACCATCAGTACAATACAGCAGTTTTGAACAAGAAACAAACGCCATATCCAATTAATCCCTGCATATACAGTTCAAGAAAGAATTCATTAATTTTAGAAGCTGGAATTTGGCCAAGACATGTGTGAACAATTTACTCTTCCAGATCTTAACAGTGGTTTTGTAGTTCCCAAGTAGTCAGACTTCTGTTTAACATCTCATCTGAAAGGCAGCACTTCCACTAGCTCAGTGTGTAATCAACTCTGCTCTCTGGGCTGGCTCGTAACTCACAGCAAATGATAAATGCTTATTGGACCCCCTGTATTACTGCCAGAGCCATCTCCAGATTATTCCTGTGTGAACTTCATCTAAATACTAGCCTCTTCCAAAGTAGTTTTGCTCTTGAGATGCCATTAGCTATGTAGTATAGATAATTTTTTCGTTTCTTGATTGGTTCCTAATGAATGTTTCAATTTATATCGTGATATATTTGCAATATTGAATTTTATGGACAGGAAGAAAATACTCTAGAGGTATTGTAGAGCCTTTGAAGTCTATGTAGCTGACAAATGATATCTTTCCAAACTACTGGAGTGGCGATTGTTTTGTGTGGTCATTCCGTCTTGTGTTATTAAGCCACATGATGGCGCTGCTAAAATGCGATGGCAGGCGGCAGCTACCCTGCAGCGCTGCAGGATCTCCTCCTGTAGACACCTTGAGCAGTGGGAAGAGAGTTGCTGTGCGAGAACTGAGTGTTGCATCTTCCCTGTATTTTGGAAATGGTGTTACGTAGCATGGAGAAGGAAGGTTGCTTTCAGAAAACATTTGGTGGCACATTAGCCTACTGTAAATTTCTCTGACTAAAAAAGTTCTATGCCTGAGGAATGCAGTGGCGCTTTTATTGCCAGGCTCTTATCATCTTCCACAAGTGGGCATAATTTAATCATAATTGTCATGTCTCCTACAAGTAGCTATAACAATTGCAGCCTGAAAGTTGCTTTTGCAACTATGAATGTCCTTAATGTAATGTGAACTTCTTGTAGTCATGTGAAAGGATCTGACCATCAAAAAGAGACTTTCTTAAGCACTTACCCTATCCATAATTCAAACTACAGCTACAGTTGTCGTTTTAAAAGGAACATGATAGAGCAGACAAACAAGGTGTCAGCTCTGAGAATGTAAAACGAAAGAGTAGTCTTAAGGCTGTTCCCTACAGCAGCTGTACCTCAGGCACTTCTGCAGAAGTGAGATGCAAACACTGCATAAGTACTACAAAACTCTACGAATATAGTAATAGGAGTTTTAACTGAGCCTGAGAGGGGAAAATTCCTACCTTGGTTCCAGGATAGCTAAATTCCAAAACTTGGAGCTGAAGCTTTTCTATTTTGATCTAATGTTGCTAGCATACCAGGTTTGTCTTAGAAGAAGTTGTCTTTGAAAGAGGTGCTGCTTTTTTGACTGGTTGGGTGTTTTGGTTTCCTAATGCAATACATTAAAGCTTTGCTCTGGAAATCCTTGTCATTTTCTTTTTTGTGTTCCTCACTGAAGGTAGTAACACTTGTGACCCGGATTATGCAGAGAGTCCAAAACTGAGAGAGAGATTGTAAAAACCGATTAACTTCCAACTTAAAGAAGCAGTCAAAGAAGCTGTCTTCAGATCACATGCTAAAACAGATGGTCTGACAGCAACCATTGCAGACATCTGAACCCTTGTAAAAACCTCCAGAAAAATAACTGCAGACAGCTGACACTCCAGCAAAATTAGGAAATGGACAGAAAAATATGCAGCTGAGGGGGAGTCAGTCCTGCAGCGTCTGGTAGTGTCCTTTATCTGTAGATTTCTGGAGAAATGGAGTAGGAGATTTGGAGGGAGTCACCTGAAGCCCTGCTAGTACGCCTAGTGAAATCAGAGGTAGCATTCTCATTGACTTCACCAAGGACCCCTACTGACTAGAGTAAATAGAAAAGAAAGGTGATTTGCTGTCCTTGGGCATGTGTGTAGGGCTTTAATGAATCTGTTGAAGAGATGTCTTTTCATTGTATTGTATATACATAATAGATGTATTGGAGAATATTCTCTATGTTTTAAGCATAGTATACAATCTAGTAAGGTGGTGTAATAGAGGATCAAACTGTAAGTGTTTCTTCTCTAATTCCTTCTGTTTGGTTCTCTTCTGCAGTTGACGACAGTGCTATTCTGGATTGTCAGTTCAGTGATTTTTTTCATCCACCTCCACCAGGGTTTGAAAAGATCCTGTTTGAGCAGCAAATCTTCTGAATATCATCATACTGAACATTTGGACTCTGCACTGCTAAAAAAGTTTTGTCATCTTAAATAAAGCTTCACATCACTTTTAGGAAACGTATCTGTATTTTTAGTAAGTACTTGTGACTGTTGACTGCAAAATTAATATATTAACTGCAACACCAGGTAGCTGTGTTGCAAATACAAGATTTTTGACAATGCTTTGTGGTTGAAAGTGAGTGGTTTGGGGCAGGGTTTTTCTCTGAATTGTACTTGATGCGTAGGGAGACTAAGGGTTGTTATTGGTATCAGTATTACGCTCGGTATTTTGAATAAACTGGGGCTTTGTAAATCCAGTAGCTCTTACCTGTATGATAGCTACGGAGATTTTTTCCCATCTGTTTTCACACAGAAGTTATGCACTTCGTTTAAAGGAAGCACTGTGTTTCCAGGCTGTGATTTGGAGTTGCGCTGTCACCAGTTGTGCACAATGGCTAACAATGCAATGGCATAACTAGCAGCTAGGTATTTTTTTTTTGCAAGGTGTTATTTAACTCACTCCCTTCATCTTGGACCAGCAAATATAACTTATTTCTCCTAGCTTTTCATTTGCTTTTATTGTGACAATTAATAGGACACTTTCTAGTAATACTTCTTCGTTGAACCTTAAAAAATAAATCTGAACACTACCATCTGTGGTGAGTCGGCTTCAGAGCCACTCAGTTGCTTCGCTTTTCTGCTGGGCAGGGTACAGAAAATATAAGGAAGGGCTCGTGGGTCAAGACAAGGACAAGGAGAGATCACTCACCATTTACTGTCATGGGCAAACCAGACTTGAATTGGGGAAATTAATGTAATTTATTACTAATTAAAATAAATTATGAAATTATTATACATCCATACATATATATGGAAAGGGAATGTCAACAGCGTCTCATAGTACATTCTTATCTCTAAATTGGAAAGACATGGAATTGATAGATGAACCACTTGGTGGATAAGGAATTGGCTGGATGGTTGCACTCAAAGAGTCATGGTCAACGGCTCAGCATCCAAGGGGGAACCGGTAGTGAGTGACTTTCCTTGGGGGTCAGTATTGGGGCTGATGTTGTTTATCATCTTTGTCACAGACAAGGACAGTGGGATTGAGTGCAGCCTCAACAAGTTTGCCAATGACACCAAGCTGTGTGCGTGCTCGATATGCTGGAGAGCAGGGATGCCATCCAGAGGAACTTTGATAGGCTTGAGAGGTGGGCCTGTGTAAACCTCATGAAGTTCAGCAAGGCCAAGTGCAGGGTCCTGCACCTGCATCAGGGCAATCCCACGCACAGGCTGGGCAGAGAATAGATTGAGAGCAGCCCTGAAGAGAAGGACTTGAGGGTGTCAGTGCATGAGAAGCTCATTGTGAACCGGAAACGTGTGCTTGCAGCCCAGAAAACCAGCTGTATCCTGGGCTGAATCAAAAGAAGTGTGGCCAGCAGGGTGAGGAAAATTATTCTGCCCCTCTACTCTGCTCTCGTTAGACCTCACCTGGGGTACTGTGTCCAGCTCTGGAACCCACAGCACTGGAAGAATATGGATCTGTTAGGTTGAGTCCAAAGGAGGCCATGAAGATGATCAGAGAGCTGAAGCTCCTGCTGTTTGAGGACAGGCTGAGACAGATAGGTTTGTTTAGCCTAGAGAAGAGAAGGCTCAGGGGAGACCTTATAGCACGTTCCAGTACTTACAGAGAGCCTATAAGAAAGCTGGGGAGGGGCTCTTTTTCAGGGAATGTAATGACAGGATGAGGGGTAATGGTTTTAAGCTGAAAGAGAGGAGGTTTAGATTAGACAATAGGAAGAAACATTTTACTGTGAGGGTGGTGAGGCACTGGCACAGGTTGCCCAGGATGTCCCCTCCCTGAAATTGTTCAAGGCCAGGTTGGATGAGGCTTTGAGCAACCTGGTCTGGTGGGAGGCGTCCCTGCCCATGGCAAAGGGCTTGGATCTGGATGGGCTTTAAGGTTGCTTCCGACCCAAACCGTTCCATGATTCTTTGATTCTGTGAAGGCATATGTCCTTTTTCCTTTTGAAATATTTCAACAATGCCTTCAACAAGGGTGCTTTGCCATGAAAGACTACCGAGATGAAAGTGCTTCTTGTGTAATTAATATTTCTCATGTTCCTGGGGAAAGGAGGAAATCCTTAAAGAAATTCTTCTCACTTCATCTGACTGCATCCAGCAAATAACTTTTTTTTTAAAGTCTGCTGTGTTTTAAGAATATTTAACAGTAAAAGCTGCTATCTCGAGCTTGATGTGGACTTGCTTTAAAATACGGAGAAGACTGTCTTCTTCAAAGCTGGTGTTTGAAATTAAAAACATTTTAGTAAATATCAAATATTCAAAATAGCTTCTAAATTCACCAAAAATATGATAAAAGCCTGCTTTTATAGCTCAGACTTGCTCATTTCTCATCTTAAACAGAGTAAAATGCATTTGAAATACCACGTAATTTAAGTATACCTCTTGTGATAAAAACCAGGAAACTTCATGTTCTGTAACTGGTGACACAGGGCAAGTGTGTAAAATAAGAGAGTGTGAAAAAAAGATTATTACATATCAAGATGGAAAGAAAGCACAGTTTTTCCCTGAAAATAAGATTTATGTTATAGTTCATAAGAGAAGCTAGGATACAGGTAACTCCATTGCACAGGTAAGAAGATGGGCCACAAAAATGGAATGTGAATTAGCCTCTGTCTCAGCATGTCATTTTAGCAGATTTGGTTATTCCAGATGTGTTCCCACTCCCTACTTCCGAGAAGTGAGATGTAATACCTGTTTCTAAAAGTTGTACTAGAACGTAATTTTAGGTTCGGGTTTAGCAAGATTTAGATTTACAAGTAGCAAAATCATGCTTCCCAGCAAAATGGTTGAGTTATTTCTACTTATGGTTTCTACTCAAACGTTTTTTTAATCTCTGAATGGTACAATTTGGGCACTCCATCTCTTTGAGTGTAAAACTTTGCATGGACTAATCCTGTATGTTTTCTGAGCCCTTTTGAGCTTATACTGTGATAGCAAGATTACAAAGTCTGAACCAGACTTTATAAGTGCGTCCAGAAACCAACAGGGCACATAATACAAGTTGTGTGTAGCTGACACATTGAGTTGTTATTTTTATAATACTGGAACTGCTTATGGTGCTTTGGGGATATATGAAGTCAGGAAGTACTATTCCAAGGAGTTTAAAGTCTTAATTAGATACTATAGAGCTAGAAATACCTGTCAAGAATTGCTTGCGAAGGTCCTGTTCCATAAAAGAATCGTGGCAGGATATGGTAACTTAGATGCTATGCAAAGAGAATTTTTGTGATATGTGTTGAGTCCCTTAATTTCCACAGAGAGCAGTTCTACTCCCAGGCCTACAAAGAGTGTTCAGAAATGGCAGGACACCTATTGTCGTGGTTTAACCCCAGCCAGCAATTAAGCACCGCACAGCCGCTTGCTCATTTTTCCCCCCACCCTGATGGGATGGGGGAGAGAATTGGAAGGGTAAAAGTGAGGGGAAACTCGTGGGTTGAGATAAGAGCAGTTTAATAGTTTAAATATAATAATAACAAATAGTAAAAGGAAAATAACGAAAAGAGAGAGAAATAAAACCCAAGACAAGTGATGCAAATGAAAAACAATTGCTCACCATCAACCAAACGATGCCCAGCCAGTGCTTGAGCAGCCGTCCCCCCGCCAGCTTTCTCCCTAGTTTTTATGCTGAGCATGATGTCATGTGGTATGAAACATCCCTTTGGTCAGTTGGGATCAGCTGTCCCTGCTGTGTTCCTTCCCATCTTCTTGTGCACCCCCAACCTGCTCGCTGGTGGGGTGATGTGAGAAGAAAAGGCCTTGAAGCACTGCTTAGCAATAACTACAACATCCCTGTATTACTGACACTGTTTTCAGCACGAATCCAAAACATAGCCCCATCCTAGCTACTATGAAGAAAATTAACTCTGCCCCAACCAAAACTAGCACAGCTATTCAGGTGCAAGTGTTCATGAGAATAGAGACTTGCATGAGTGTTCAGGCTGTTTCTACTTTCTTGGGAATGCACTGCTGGATGTGTGTTAAAAAAAGAAACAAACAGAAGGAACAGGATCCTAGTAATTGATGTGAATTTCTTGGCATTATCTGAGTGAGTTCTTAGATTATTTTTGCAGTACTCACTCATAGAACTGTTCCTTGTGAGGCTCATTCTTTGTTGGTTCAGGTGGTTCCCGATGTAGTACTTCCTGTAAGATATGACTCAAATAAAGGATTCATTTCCCCTGAGGCTCAATCTCCTTGAGGCACACACCTGGTCTCCCCATCCTTCCGCATCATCTTTGTTATCAGTTTGTGTTGATGTTGCTTGGTATAGTGACAACTCATCAAGTGAGTGGTTGAGATAAGGTTTCACAAAGGTCCATAAGAAAATCTGCAAAAGATAGACTCTTACATGTCTCTCTGAATGCAGATTTTAAGGCCCAAGGATCTGGCTCCCCCAGTATCCCTTATGCGTTAAGAGCCAATGTTGCTTTTGGGAATGGAGTTAAATATTACGTCTTTCCTGTAGTGATGGAACCTGGTTCATAAATATGTCCAAAACTGTGCTGCAGAGATATTTGCAAGAAGCCTGTGACAGAAGGTTTGGAACAAAGCTAAGTGAAAGGATTCTCTTCACTCTTCCTTTCCTATCTATTTCCACAATAAAGTACTTTTCAAGTTATCGACATCTTGGATATGGATTTCTAGACAAAAGCTGAAGAGATCAGGGAGAGCTCTCAGATGTACAGAGGCAGACTTTTTCTTGAGTTCTTCATGAAAGCTCTCTCTTGAGACAAATCTTGGTGGCTCAAATGTTGAATTTTTGCAGGTTGAATATTTGCAAGAACAAACAGTTGGTAGGACCAATTCCTTCCTGGCTTGTTTGAGAGCCTGGTATTTTTCTTTTATTATTTTTCCCCATCCACACATTTTAGATTTTAGCTTTTCATAGCCCTTTTTCTAGCCCTGTGTTGGACCTAAGGAAGCCCACCTGATCTGGCTGCTGAGGTGAGTCAGCAGAAGAGCTCTTTGTCTTCCCACATGGTCTAATGGTCTGACGCTTCCAGGGAAGAGGAATAGTTGCTGAGACACTGAAATTTCCTTTGCTGCAGTCAAGAGAGGTCGGCTGGGGATTAAACAAGATCGAAAGAACATTCTTGTGAGGAGTCAACTGCTAATATGCCAGAAATTCAGTGTGAAGAGAAGTGCATAAATAGAACTAATGTCATTTTTCCCTAATTCCAGAATATGTCAAGAGAAAAATTTATATCTTTGTATATATGTATTTAGGTTGCATTGTGCCTGCAATATAATTCAAGATAATACCAGGAGAACAAAAATAGAAGCCAAGTCGTATCCATGGAAAACTCTGGCACATATAGCAGACAAGACAGTTCCTAGTTTCAAGAAACATGAAGACTTGAGTCATATTTCTTGGATGCGCTCATTATATTGGCGAGCAGCACATGTTAAAATCCCCTTTGTTGTGAAACCTAAAGTCCCTCTTGTCTTAGAATATCTGTAGTTAGTATAAGATGGCTTATGACCTTTTCATAAGTGAAAAAGTATTATAAACTAAATAATTATTTCAGTAGTTTGGTGAGGATTTTGTATAGAAAAAGTGCAGCTCTTGGCCAAAGTAATCTCTGGCAAAATCGAGATAAGCAGGTGGAACCGACTTGTTTCATGTAAGTTGGTAGTGTGGTCCAGGCAAAGTCATCTTTTCCTGTATATAGGATGGAAACAGTGCTTCCTGCTTTGGGGGGGTGTCAGGAAAACACATCTAGGGAGTATGGAGCAGCTGGGGCCACGTTCAGACTGCTTGTACCCTAAAGCCTGTCACAACTCCATCTCTCCATTGTCTGAGGAATCAGGTCTGAGCAGTCTGAATCACTCATGACTAATCTGAATGAAGTAGTTATAATTCCTAAATTAAGCTCCCCAAGTAGGGGGTGTGAACACACCTTCAGATGTTACAGCACAGGGAGGGCCATTTAATTGTCTTAAGAGCCTGTATTTTGCCAGAGATTTCTTTAGAGAGGACTGGGCTGCTTGTAGCCTGTTTCCTTGCTTCTCATCTAATTCATGGCCTTTTCTTCATCTGCTCTAAAAGTCCGTTTTCCCACTAGTATTAAAACAAGTGATAAGCCAGCCATTTCTTTGATGCAGACTGACAATTCCCAAATTCTGGGAAACTTTGTCCCTACTTAAAAAAGCCACGGTCAACATAATCCTGTTGGCTAAACCCCTTGCAGGAGATGCACATCACGCAGCAAAAGAGCTCTGCTGATGCTGCTTTAATCATTTCCTCAAATGGAGTGAGCAGTAGTGACAGATGGGCTTTTTTTCCAGTGTAGTGCTGAAGCTTTCCCTTACAGAGCCATCCTGGTTGGGATAAGGAAGAAAACTAATCTGCCTGGAGGCTTCTTAGCAGCACTGGCACATTGAAAGTTGGGGATTCAGGGAGAGGAACCAGAGCTGGACCAAACAGTGAGGGCAAAACCAGAATCCTCTACATGTGCTGCGTTTGCTGCTGCTGCTGTCCCACTGGGGTGGGAAGGGAAGAGTCAGCAACAGTAGCTGGTGGGAAACAGACCTCTCCCACTCTAGCAGGGCTCTGGTAGAGCTCTACCCTGAACGTTTTGTCCTGGGTCACACAGAAAGTCTGAATCAGGTGAATGAAGCCAACTCTGTTGCTGAGGAGAGGGAAGGGCTGATATCCCCAGCTAACATAGCCTTACAAGGCAGGGAGCATCTTCTCGGCTAGTGAGTGTTAAACTGTTAAAAATGTTGCTGGTAGCTGCATCACTGCATTCAGAAGGGTGTTAGTCTGCTAAAAAATCCAGTTTTACTGAAATAACTCTACCCTCGCTAGACGTGATTTGCAGGATCGCACATACCGATAAAGCCATCCTGTTGTGCAGATACCCTTAGCTCCGCTGCTATTCGCTCTCCTCTGTAGAATGGGAATTATAATATTTCTGTTCCCTCACCCTTTGTCTTCAGCCTAAGAGCCAGGGATGTCAGATCCATCCTGGGGAAATGGGCAGATCCCCAGGTTCAGCTGTCGGTTTGGCTCTGCATCTGTCGCTCCACAACGAGCCTCCCACTGAGGGTGGTTATGGGGGAAGGTAGACTGTGACCTTGTGTAGCAATGAACTGATTAGCTGTGCTTTATTGTTTAGTGCCTTATTGTTTCTTTCAGGATTGCTCTGTAAGAAAGTAAGTTCCCTTTTAGGGCCATCTCTGTTTCTGCCTTTTGTTTCTCTTCCTTCCTTATTTTCCTGTCTCTGAATGTAGCGACGCGTATGATTTATATGAGTGCAAACCCTGTTGCATTGATGTAGAAGGATCTACAGCTGCTGCTGTTAGCCTGACTGGTGAATTGCTCAGTGACTTGGACTCCTCCTACAGCCTGGAGTCATTTTGGACTTAGAGAAAGTTACACTGCAGCGGTCGCTGCCCAGTTCCTCTCTTGGTCTTCATGACCTTGTCTTCATGTGGAGTTGTGCTGGCCTGCAACGGGGCTCCACTTCTTTGTGTCCCTGTGCTCCAGAAAATATACCTAAGGCATTCTCCTAGTTAGCTTCATGTCCTACCTGGTCATGGTGCTTCCATGAGAGGAATAAACCCAAGTCTCAGCAGAACTGCTTTCACTGTGTACAAAGATGCTACCATTGTGGAGCTGCAAGCAGGATGGCACCTAGAGAAGAACAAGCAGGAGGAGTCAAAGCTGGCGTGCGAGAAGGCAGAAAACAAACCCCTGATCCAGGCACAGCTGGCCTCCCAGCGAGCCTCTCGCACCATGTGGGCTACTGTTACCCATGCCATACGAATGTTCCCACTCACATCAGGTTAAAACAAGGATAGCTTGCTCTAGAAACATGGCTACACAAATCCAGGCATGCCATGGCTGCATTATGAAGCACATGATGTATTCTGATCCCGTGAAGCATGCATTTAGACAACAGCAAAAATCAGTCATCAACAAAAATTCTAGACACAGTTTCTGTTCAGTATGTCTCATCAAAGTCTTTTGTTGTTGTTTTAATCAGGATAACTTTAGCCAAAGTTTTTTATTTTCAATCTCTATGAGTTTGAAAAAGGTGTCTTTTAATCAGCGGCCTTTATCTGTGCTTTTTCCCAATCTGTTACCTAAACCCATATTGCAGCAATATACGAAGTCCCAAAAGCAGTGCCTTGCACAGCACAATGTTCAGGCACTAAAAATTCACTTGAAAAATGGCCTAAAATGCAGTGCAAATCAGCATTAATTGCACAGTGAACCTTGATGGTGCCATGAGGCAATGGCTGGTTGATGCCAGCTAGAATCAGTAGCAAACAACTGACAGCAAGACTGCCTTTTTCCCATTTTCTGAGTTAGAAAACTTGGGAAGGACACCCAGAGTGTTGGGGGATGCTGCTCACCTGACTGGGGGTACTGTTGAATGGTCTGCTAAAGATAAAACACACTTCTTGGCTTACATTACTTCTTACTTACATTGACCGTAGCACATAAACCTTGAAAACCCTTCTACCAGGATGTCACGGAGACAGGTTCCAACATACACTTGTCCACTCCTTATACCTTTGTCCGAGAGCAATGGTGGTTCTTGCTTGGGCAGTGATGGATGGAGCTGGCTCAGGGCATCTTGAATTGCTCCGACTCTCCTTTTAGCTACCAGTAGCCATCCCATGTTCCTTGAAATGATGTGAAGACAACTTTTCTTTTTAAATAAAATGTCCCTACTGGGTGAAGCCAAAAGTCTGCTCAGCCCAGCATGCAGCCTCCAACACAGTGTCCAACAGGAGATACAAACAGCAGCCAAAAGTGGATTTGTAGGGAAGACCAGAGCAGATGGCAGGCGTGTGGTGATGCTTTCCTGGATACCCTGTAATTATCCAACATTTGCTTAGCACAAATCACAAAACAGTTCTCAGCACAAGATTTGAGACACCAAGTGACTGGAGAAAGAGGCTGGTGGTTAATAGGTTGTCCTGGAGGTAGGTGGTTTGAAACTCCACAAAGCTGAGAAAGAGCCTGGTTACCCTTGTCTTGGCCAAAAACTGTGAATTCAGCCAAAATATAAATAAAGAAATAGGGCAGGCAACATAGAAGAGGCCTCACCACAGCATTTCTGCCCAAAACCAGTAGCAGTCAGCAGTATGTTCAGTAGTTATGTTGGCTCTGAGGGGACTAAGGAAAGAAAAAAGTCTTTCTAGACAGAGCCTTAATCCCATCCTGCACACTGCTTTTTTTTGTCGTTCAAGAAGAAGATTGCAGGGTTTGGAAGAAGGGTGAAGTTTTCCTCCAAAACACTTAGAGAGGTGTAATTCAGGGTGGCATGATAATGTGTTTTCCCCTTTTTGATGTATATGGCTTGCACTGCTAATATTTTTTGGGCTGGAATATCTACCTCCATGCTTGGCGATGAGAGAAAGAGGTGTTAGGGATTACACAGCACTAGAAGAACAAAAGTGAAACAACTTTTGTGTTGGGATGGGGCCTGGGTGTCTGTCAGGAGCAACAGTACAATCTGGGAACTGTTTTGCAGAACACAGGTTTCAGTCTAATTCTAGGCTGTCAGTCCATGGCAGAGATAGCTTTTGTTATTCTTGGAAATTCCTTTTCTAATGCTTTTTGATGGTGCAAGATTCTACATTTGAAGGCATTTTGCTTTTCATCTATTGAGAAAGTAAAATGTCCTTAATTATAGCTCCAAGAAGCGTAGTTGTATAGCCACATCTTCCTTCTCAAAGAGGAGCAGGGGCAAGCTGCCCACCTTGCAGATTTGCAGAGCGACTGTGGTAGGACACGTAATGCATCCATCTGTCTTGTAAACCATGTAAAACCATCTCTCCGTCACTGACAAGTACCTGTTTTTTTCAATGCATAAGTAAAAACAAACCAAAAATCATGCAGATAAAAAGAAAAGACTGAAATGCAGGCACAATTGCATCCTTTTAAAGACATTCATTAGTTGTAGCTAAAAGCTTGTTAAAACCTGAAACCAAAACTGATTATAATCTTCTGAACACTGCGGCTGTGCAAGATAAGGGAGGACCCAGCTCTGCAGAGCACCTTCAGTCCTGTAGCTAGGAAGATGTTTATCTTAGTAATGAGTTTCTTGATCCAACATAGAGAATAGTCTTTCTCCTCTCCTCAGGAATCACTTGGCACCAAGCCTTTCTTCTGTGATGCAAGCTTGGGACACAGGTGGAAGTCTGATCCTCCTGCCAGCTTCACAAGCGGATGGCAAGCGACAGCAGCCAGCAGGGACTTGCTCTTTCTCCAGCATTTTGCTACTGCATGAGGCTGCAGTGGCCAAGTTGTATAAGGCCTCAGCTCCATCCGTTCCCCAAGCACTGCTCCTCCTGTCTGCACCTCCCTCCGCCTCATCTCCTTGTGGGGCCACAGCAACATGTCCTACCACGCATAAAGGCAGTATTTTACGTACTATTTAATAGTCATAAATAGTATTGCATATAGATCCGTGGTGCCATCTGAATATGTAGCTGTTGAAATCTGATTTCTAATGCTGTTAACCATGTTAATGAAGAAGAAAAACTATTTTTTTAATTGCAGAAAAAACAGAAATCCTGTCTTCTTTCCAATAAGCCATAAGAACTGGGAAAGTAGCTGCTAGCACCACAATTTGAATTTGCAAGAAGCATTCCTGTTTTTTTCCAGTATATTCTAATTATTTTTTCTAATGCTTGTAACCCCTTTGTAAATATCCCACAGTGTGGTTGTGGCTTTGGTGCAATCAGCAGGCTTTGGTGCAAATTGAAATATCCAAATTAAGTGATAAACTTGAGTATCAGGTGTTGTGGGGAATAGGCTGTTTTGGGACAGGGTGCCCCTCACAACCACTTTTTGAGATAAGCCCATAAAAAACTTCTTAAAAAACTCTGCAAATGAAATGACCTAATGTAGCAGCCTGCAGGAGAGGACAGACCTGTAGTCAGATGAGAACAAAAGGCACAGGAGAGGAAATACGACTCAGCTGATGCTAGTTCACACCTATAAACTACTGTGAGCAAAAGCACCTGGATTGAATTCCCCATTCCTTTTCAACATAGAAAAACCTTGTGGCTTAATCACCTGCAGAGAAAAGCTCTCAGGGGAACTGAAGAGGGGCAGGGAGAGAAGAGGAGCCCCAGGATTTAAGTCTAGAAGCAGCAGCAGCACTAGCACTAGCACTAGCACTAAGAAGTCTGGCTACAGATGCCCAGACAGACAGTTATTATTGTTATGGTTATTGTTATAGTTACAGTTATTGTTACTGTTGTTATTTTGTTATTATTATTACTATTATTATGATGATGATGATTGTGGTTGCTCTCTGATAAACCCCTCCAGTGTGCGTGCCCAGTGAGCACACTCAATGTTAATCTTAAGTGAGACATTCCTGGGTGTGCTTCGAGTCTTCACACCAGTTCTTTTCTTGGAAAGGAGCAGGAGGCTTGAGAGGGTAAAGCCACAGCCTGCCCTTCACCAAGTTCAGAGGACTAGCAGTGCCAGGGTTCTTCTCTCTGATGTGTACGTTGGCTCACCGACTCCTCTACCTTCCTGAAGTCTGGCTCATCTTGGGCAGCAAGCGGTCCTTTCCATTTTTCCTTGCAAAATTCCCTGTAACGGCTTCAGAGCTTGGATACAAACACCTTTGTTCAAAATGCAAAATAACAGCAGCAGATGCCTTTATAGACAGCAAAAACCTTGAAGAAGGGCAAAGTAAATCAACAGCAAAAATTAAATATATAGTATTGCTGCACAGAGAGGAGCTTTCTCTTCAAAATGAAGCAATTAACATGTATGGACTCTTTCTGCTGGGCTGGGAGGAAGCAGGAGGCACGTTATTTAAACGAATTGCCATGTAGCCCGTGATTATCATTAGGATTCATTCAAATCTAGGTATTCAGTAAAGCTTCTGCTCTGCGGCTGGCTCCGGGCTGCCTCTCTATCAGTACCCATTGTCTCATAATCTTGCCATACTCGACGCTTTTTTTATCCCAACCAAGTCTGCCTTGTTTATTGCCCTCCCCAGTGACTAAGCCGAAGCGCGTTAACAATGCACGGTTTCATTCGGCCCTTTTTCTCATGTTAGCTGAAAGAGAGATGCCGTCTCCCCTAATTACAGAGGATCTCTTCAGTTTTGCAATTCCTGTATTGAAAGCTTGTTTAGGGGAAGGCGCCGGGATATACATAAATCTGAGAACTCACTGACAGGGGAGATAATTGTTCTCTCCCTCCAAGCATGGCAGAGCCCTCCTAAAATGCTCTGCACAGACAAGTTTCCACACAACAGACAAGAACCTTGCACGTGGCTCAGCAGCCACGGGCTCTCTTCCTCCTTCTCAGCCAGATGGCTTCCCTCTGCCAATAGCAGCCCAGCTCAGGTGGGCTCTCTGAGACCAGATCTGACTGTTCCTGGCTGTGCTCTGCCCAGGCAGCTCCCAGGTGGGATTTGCAGTCGAGCAGGACAGGGATGCGCTGCTGAGGGCAGAGCCTGCCCCTTACACAGGCACTGCTATCACATGATTCCCACAGGGAAGGAATCACTTTGGGATGGTTCCCTGTCTTCCTTCTGAGAAGATGGGTCTTGTCACATATATTTCCAGGTTTTTAATTTTATATTTTAGGACAAAACCTATGTTGTCTTGTTGCTTTGGGAGCGTTGACCTGACTGAGCAGGAATCTGCCTTCCCAAATGTCAGGGGAACAGCCTGGTCATCTTCAAGAAGCCCCCAAACCTTGTATGGTCACATTCCCTGTGACACATCTGTGATGCAGACGGGTTGCAGCACCAGGAAACCCACCCCTGCCCAGCCCCACCATGCTTAAAGCTTCCTCAGTGTCTTCTTTCACCCTTTCTCCTCTTCCACTAGTATCTGTTCTGCACAGGCCACTCCACTGCATGGACACACACACTCGCCATCACGCACCTCTCTTTCTGCCAGGAACACACTGCAAAACCACCCATCCTTCCTGCAGAAAGCTGGCCCTATTGTTTTCCACAAAACCTCTGTATATTTCCTATCAAAACCTCAAAAAAAATTTTTCAGGAGGAAGCTGGATCATCCCTCGGGGTGGATTAAACCAGCCGGAGCTGGGTTATGTTTTGCCTTTTTACAAGCTGTGCTTCAAAGGAGCACTTTTCACCCTGTCACAGCCTCTCCACCCACAATGCAAGGAAAGTACAGTGCTAGGTATATAAAATAAAAAATGTGACATAAACAATACATTGCATATACAATATGTCTATATAAACAAAAATTATATAGGTTATATACATCTATATATACATGAGTAGAGCATTTATACATGAAACGTTGTTACTACATAATAACAAACACATCCACTTCTATACTATGTTCATACATTTACATTCATAAAGATGTATTACAGCCATGCAATGTACTTGTGTCACTATTTTTAGCTCAAAATTGACATATTTCATACTAACCTTTTCCCACATGTCCAAGAAGAGAAGCCTGTGTCCAGAGATAGATGCTTATGGTTCACATACTTTGGATGGGGATGGAGAGGGTGTCTTGGAGGAGCACTGACACAGTGAAGGGAGAGACCTTCAGCAAGCACAGGCCCAGGGCTTTGCTTTAGATCACATCCCTTATGTGGGAGAAGGTGCTTCCTCAGCTCACTCCACTTGCTGGTGCCTGAAGCTGTTCCTCCACAGATTAGGGCAACCTTGTGGCAGCTCAGATCTGACCAAAACAGGAGGAGGACCACGTCTAGTGGGACAAGGAGCTGTGCTCAGCACGATGAACAGACACCCAAAGCAGATCTCTGTGCCCTAGACCCTCCAGGGTGAGCCTGGCTGGCCTGCAGGTCACTGATTCTTCCTGCTTCTGCTTTCTAAGCACAAGGTGCGTTGATGCCGTGTCCGCAAGTCTGAGCTCTCTCCAAGCTTCAGCAGCAACCTGGGCAGGATTTTGAGGTTAACAGCTCTGGATTTAGACTCGGGAGCTGTGGGCTGAGCTAACCAGGGCCATTAAATTCCCCTCTGGAACAGGACCTTGGTGTGGTGCACCCCAAAAGGTACCTTCCACTGCAAAACAAGTGCTGGATGCTATGCCACCCCAAAGGGTCCTGGTATGGTGAGCAGCATGACAGCTGGCCAGATGTGCTCACCTGTGTTAAATCAGCAAAAATGCTGAGACATAAGAATAAAAAATAAAGGCAGGTATCTAAAGAAGTTTTACCTTCAGTTTGAGCCTTGAGAGCACAGCCAGCTGTGCTAACCCAACCTTCCCATCCTAAGGCTGCTGGAGTTAATACAGGCAGATGAAACCCCTGAATAGAGAGTGAGAGAGAAAAATGTAAGAACCAAAATAGCAGCACTTTGCAATTTCTGTTTTCTGAAGCATGCAGACATACTAACAAGGATGTCTTAAATCTGTGCTCCTTCCAGAAGGGGAAAGCCACCATAAAATACTAACAAACAAAACTGTCTTATCTTCACTGAATGTTGATTTGCCCACTCTTCATTTTCTTGTCCTTCTCCCTTGTGAATTTTAAAGTTCATTTCCGTATTTTCTGACATTTCTATGCATCATCTGTAGCTGAATTTCATAACAACCAACTCCCCGGGACACATCAGTTGTGGGAGGGAAGCACAAGAAATAAGCTTAGGGCATTCTTGAAGATGGACATTGCACAGCTTATGATTAATCATAATATGCATAATAATAAGGATGGTGATGGGTATGTGAACAGTAACATATGGCAAATGATAGCATAAATATTCTTCACTCAGCTTTTTGCTTTTCGTCTTGATACTCATTTTGCTTCTTGGAATGTCAATATTGAGAAAGAATTAACTAACAGATTAAGTTACAAATCCATAAGTGGAAAAGTATTGTGTTCCTGCAATTAGGATATGAAAAGGATACAAATAACTTCCTAGCTAGTTAATTAAAAATATTTAAAGTAAAATAGTAAATAATAGACATTAAATCAAACACTCCAGTGCTGATTGATTGATGTTGGCTTATCCAGGCTCAAAGAGATTATTCTTCCTCAGGTGAAACGAGCACTGTGATGTGGCATTGCTGAAGTGGGGGCTGACTACAGTTTCTTTGGCACAGCTGATGCCACCCAAGTTCAGCTTCCAGGTTCCCAAATTACTTGCGCAATCCCAGCTCCCATGCCACCCCACATCCCAACACCTTTCTCCGGGCTGGCTGGCTCTTGGTGTGAAACCCACAGCCCTGCACTCCATGATGATGTTCCTTGTACCTTGCACAAATCCATTGGAGCTCACCTGACCTGGCATCCTGCGACCAGGTGTGACCCAACACATCAGCTCAGGGTATCCATGTTTTTGCTGCCAACAACTTGGGCTCTGCCTGTCTTCGCCCTTTGCAGTGAGCCCCAGCAGCACCTTTTGGGGATGGGCATGTGGCACCTCACAGCCAACATGACAAATCACAGACCACCACGCTGACCCCAAAGTGGCCACCCCAGAGGGTTGGCCCTCATCCCCAGCACACTGGAGAGGACAGATAGGACTGTAAATCCTTGGGGTGGAGGTGCCCAGCTCTGTGGCAATGCTCTACTTACTGCATCTAAATAACTGTGGATGGGAGGGGACCGGGGACACTGGTCACGGGAACCAGCTGCCACCCCACAAAGCACTGGGCAAGCCCTTTAAGCATCAGCCAGGCAGGAGTTGCTCCAGGCTCCCTGCAACAGCAGAGGCTATGGAGACCCTCCTCCAGCTTAAACAAGACTCAGTTTGTTCAGCACAAACCTAATGGGGATGTAAGCAGTTTAGGTCCCTGTGACTTTCTTGGACAGACTTGATCTAACATAGCCCTGCCTTCTCCTCCTCCTTTCTTCCCCAGAGCCTTAGGATCATACGGTTTTCTTTCATTTCAGGTTGGGTTTATTCAAAAGAAAAACACTCTTTATCCAGATTAAACAATTGTCAAATAACTTGCCATGCCCAGACAGAGAGGAAAAATGTGGGGAAAAAATACCCTGTCCCTCCCGCCAAGTCACCTTCCAAAGCAATATCGGCTCCTCCAGCTGATTACAGGTGTCAGGTTGCCTCAGGATCACTTGCTGATTTTATAGGATCATCCATCAAGGAAATACATTACACAACCCTGAGCTCATAGGCTTATCTGGGCGGCTGCCAGATATGTGCATGCAGAGATACAGTCCGGGTCATGGGCTGACCCCTCCCGAAGGGTGACTTTGCTGGACACCTGGGATGGGTTTCATGGTCCACCTCCTGCCTGGAGACCTGCACGGCAGGAGCCTCTGCCCAGGAAGAGCTGCTGGCACTCATGGGGATAAAACCTTGGGAGTCACTTCAGAGGAGGAGGTGATGACTTTTAGGCAGTATCTAAGGAAAGACGTTAAGCCATAGCAGCATGGAAGTTCTGAAGGAACCTGTAGAAAGTCTCAGCATATAAAAGAAAGCATACGTTTATCAACTTTTGTTCTTTTGGAAGGGAGCATAAAACTTGAATTGTGATAAACTGTGTGATTTTTTGATAACTTTATTTTTGTCATCCAGAAGAGGCACTAAAATGCAGTAGCTTTTCCTCACTTTCTTTTCCAGACACACTGATGTTGGATCTGTCCCAGAAACAACCCCTGTGCTTGTCTTCCTTGCAAGCTCACCTAAAATCTGATGCTGTCAGCAGTTTACCGTGTCCATCACCAGGAGACACTCAGGACTGCTGAAACAGTCATGCTGTTGTGAAAGAGCTTTGGTGTACAATTCAACAAGTGTTGCTGCTCATTTAACCTTTTCATCCTGCATTGCACCAAGAACCATGCATACTTTCAAAAGAGTGACTCGCATCCCTCAGCAATTTCCAAGGACACCGTCTTCTTTTTAAAATAATGAATATGTGATTCATGGCCAAGAATTTAATTGTTTATATGTGCTTTTCTGCTGTGTCAAGGATATTTAAAAAGTCTTGGCCCCAGATTATGTGCATCTGTGTTAAGAAGCTGAAGGTGTTGGGCACAGCCTGTACCACCCACGCTAATTGCTCAGACAGGCTGATGTGCAGTGGTTAAAGGAGACAATTTAATCTTCCTACTTTCTCTCCGGTTTAAATCAATACCAAAAGCAGAGGGGATGCTCTTGTGATTTGACTTAAATCCACTTCTGATGTGGGAACGCTGAGTTGAGATTAGAACTTTTAAGCCATAGCATGTGGTTTCTTACATATAACCTTATAATTTCAAAGACAGGTTGGAGAAAGGAAGGGAAGGCCAGGGAAAAGCAACAGACCAGCAGCAACCATAGCAAATATAGTTTCCTGGGGTAACCTGCTACTGGGGCTCATCAGAGTGGTCCAAACTTACCATCAAGAAACTCAAGTGCAGCAAAAGCATCCACCAGTGCTCTCTACAGGACTTGTGCCTACTTAATCTAAAGATCAAAGATGATGCTTGGAAAATTAATTACTCCAGCCTTAGTTGGGTTCTCTGCTCTCCCCTGTGTTGGCTCCCTGCAGTTCAAGAAGAGATTTGTAGGACCAGGGCATGAGCTTTGCTGAATGCTGCAAGGAAAATATGGCAGGCGAGAACGATGAGTGTGCAGGTGGCAGGGGAGGTTCCCTGGTGCCAAAGAGTGCAGGGCAGATCATGGAGCAGAACAGGCACTGTGCCTTCGGAGCCAAACTGTGGTTAAAACTCACAGGGCAGCATTCAGAAAGGGCCTGACTCAGCATTACCCATTATTTTGAATGGTATGTAGGAGACAAAAAGTGTTGGCCAGCCCAGGTCTGAAGCAATCTGACTTGTGGCCCCTGTTTCATTAGCAGCAGGCATCTGCTCTGGGTCCCTTCCAGTTTTAGGCTTCTCACAGCTGGGTTAAAAAGATGATTCACTGAGCCACAAACAGGGCTGGCACCTTGGGAAGTCACTGCTGTGACAGACTGATTTGGATCTATGCTTGTGACAGTTACCCAGGTTGCTGCTGGGGTTTCACATGCCCATCACTGTGGTATCTTTCATCATTGTGAATGGCCTTTCCAGAGGTCTGCCGCTAATCTGCCAGAAATGCAACCTGGGCAGCAATTAAGGAGAGTTGATGAAAGGCATCTGCCCTCTAATTCATTGTCTCACTTCTTGGCATCTTTTCAGGGAATTAACTGAAACGTAGATTTTAAATAATACTCACTATGGGGGATTTATTGCTATTTTAATACTATAAGTAACTTCCAGAAACTACAGCTCTAAATAATATTGGTCAAATATATCTAACACGTGAAGTTTTAATAGCTGCATTTGTCTTCCTGAATTGCATTTCTACTAGATTGACAAAATGCATTCGTATTTCACTTTCTCCCTACCTGTATGGGTAGTGATCTGCACAAGAAATCTTACCATTTCTGCCTTTACTGTTAAATGTAAAACTTAAATGTAAAGAGAAGGTGATGAGTGCCCCTCATCCCTCCTCATATTTCACAAAAATTTCCCCTCCAGCTTCAGGACACCCATGTATATTCTCAGTGCTTCATATCACTCAAATATGTAATTGTAATTATTAGCAGACAACCACCAGCACCTCGTGAGAGTCTGAACAAAACCCCAAGCAACCCAAGTATTTACTTCTAAATGCATTTCAGTCTTTTGAGGCTCTGTAGTAAGCAGAGGTGTTTATTCTGGCACTTTCCCCATAGCAACCTACAAGGTTCCAGATATAACAATCATCAATCAATGCAGGTTGAGGATATCTGGAGCAGAGAGACCCCCTGCCCTGCTGTCATGGCTGTAAGCTTAAATTAAAAAGCACGGTTATCTTTTGTAGCCTGAAGCACTCTTATCTCTTCAAATACAGGAAGCCCTATTCCTTTTACACTGACAGAGCAATGCCAGGGATTCACCAAGCATACTCCACAAAACATGTTTTTAAAAATATTAAAATCTGTGGCACTGACATAATTATCTGAACTCTCATTTATCACCTGGAATGATGGAAATCTGGTGGGAATTTTGGCAAAGACACAGCCAGTTTTCTGCCAGAGAAGGAATTCCCCATAGCCAGGAGGGCGGCTTTCGGTTTCTCTTCCACTTGGCCTCCCTCTTGTTTTAATACTGTCTTGTCGAGTGCTGACAAGGGACCTGGAGATGCACAGAGCGTTTCATAAAGCAAGCAGCACTTCAATCAAGGGGCAGGAGGGAGGGCGTGGGTCTGCCCAGGGGCTCTCTGAAGGAGACCTAGCCACGAGTCACTCCAAACAGGGGCCCCTGCCACTATAGTTTTTTGAAGTGGATGAAGGAGTCTTGCAAAGTTTTGGGAGTAAGCGCTGTTGTTTTTCCTCCCTGCTTCTATTTACCATGGCAGCAGGGGAAACACTGACTAGTGTTGCGTTGCTGCAGGTTTTCAGGAGGGCTTCTGGGACATGCTGGTAGTCTCTTGCTTAGTAGCTACTCCATGGGAGAAAAAATAGCCTAGGAAAATTAAAAAAACCCACCTGTCCCCTTTTCTCTCCCACCCCGGATCAGTTCTGTGATCTGTCTCACCACCAGCCTGCCAGCCGCCTGTACTGGCTTGTGCTGGGGCCTCTCAGGGAGCAGAAGTGGCCCTTGTGGCTGGGCTGGCAGGGGGAATGCTGCCCCAAAAGGCAGCACCCCCCTCTCCACCTAAATAAATGGGTATAAAATATCAATTTCAGCTAAATTTTAGTAGCCCCACTGGCCTGGCTGACACCCAGTTCAACTCTGCCAGATTTTACATCAACTGTGTTGAATCATCATAAAGCTATCTGCAAACAAATGCTTACAAAAAGCTCCCTCCCCTCTCAGTCACCCCGCACTCACATTTTTTATTCATGTTATGTTGTGTTGTCATCATCATGCTTTGGGTTAGATAGAGCATTGCCAACGCTCATGCTGTTTGAGGTCACACTTTAAATCCACTGCAGCTTGAGACAAGCAGTGAAGTACGAATTACAGTGCTCCTTATCAGTTTTCTTTTGTCCTTCTTTCCCTTCTTTTCTCTCTCTTCTCCTGCCTTGCCTATTTTCCTGCCTCTGTCTACTTTTTCTTCTTTCTCCCTTACCTTGCCTTGTCTTCCCTTCTCTCACCTTTCTTTCTTTTGCCTTGCCTTTTGCTTGCCTTCTCTTGCCTTGTCCCTTGCCTTGCCCTTTTCTTGGCACTGGTGAAGAAAAGCTGAAAAATCCCTCCCAACCTCTCCCTGAAGACAAAGCCAAACTCAGGGCTGGCTGAGCTCAATGTCTGTTGCTGAAAACCAGTCCATTTCACAAATGGTTCAGATGTCCCTGCACTGCTGTGAACATCGATCAGTTGATGCCAGGGAAAGGAACAACAAGCAGCTGCAGTGGTGACTCTGGGATGCAGCTGAGTGCCCTACACCAAGCTTGGATGTGATGGAGCCCAGTCTTCTCCAGCAGGGCCCAAGAAAGTCCAGCGCAACTCATGGCTTTGCTCTGTCCTTGCTAGTGAGCTGTGGGGCCTCAGTCGCCTTGGCTGAGCCTCAGGAAGATGTACTGGGGTGCCCTTGTGCCAGCCAGCCCATGAGAGCAGGGCAAGGAGCTGAAAACACTCGCATTTAAGCAAGCTTGCTCGCAGTTGGTGAGATGCCATTGTAGCAAGTGGTTGTCATCACCTGCTCTGCTGGTTCCAAGAATCAAAAGAGACAATTTAGAGCTGTACAGCTCTGACTGGGAGCTTTTCCCAGCTCCCGGCTCTGCACATGCTTCTCAGCCATTCCCTGGCTTTCTCTGTATGGTGCAGAGCCTGAAGTGCCTCAGCACATGTGACACTGGGGGTTCTGCTCTGCAGCATTTTACTCCCTGCTCCCTGTTTCCCCCATGCTTCCAGGTTCTCTCGAGCCCCTGGGCAGTGTTTTTCCCTTGTCAGCCCATGTTATTTTGTCTTATTCACATGGCCCTCCATCTGCAAGCAATCTGGACTCCTGTGAGAAGTGATGGCCATCAGCATGGGAATCACCTTCCTTTCTCACCTCTCTTCCTACTCCTGGGCTGTCAATCTCAGTTTACACTAAGGGATCTGATCAAACGCACACAAAAGGCTTCACAACCAACCAGAACGCTCCATCAGCGCTAACAGCTTTGTAAGCAGGAACAACCAACAGGGAACTTCAAAACGTCACAAAAAAAAGAAAAATACATATAGTTACCACGGGAAATCTGTCTGCAGAGAGGGCAACCCACGCCACCAGAGAGGATGCCCAGGAGAGGATACAACTCTGGGGACTTCCCGTTCCTTCTCCTCACAGCTGGCCAAAGGAGCAAGTTTTCCTTTCCCTTCTGTTTCTCTCCTTTTATTTTTTTATATTTCCTGAAAAAGCAGCTACTGCCTCTAAAGTCAATACACGCCACCAGCTACAGACACCACGAATACACCTTTAAGCAGGTCCAGCTGTCTCAATACGCTCTGTACAACAACCTGGGGGAGGCTGTGGGCAGCTGAGCACCAGCCAACAAGTGAGCACCAACAGCAAATTGTGCCCATCTTCCCATGAGACCCGGTGCTTGCCAGGCCCTGGCAGTCCTGTGCTGGGATCACACTGGGGGGCAGGCTCCAGAAGCTATGCAGAGCTGGACAAACAGGAAAGAAGGTCCATCTGATACCTGCTGGCCTGCAGGAAGAGCCCCACTGGAGTGCCCTCAAAGGACAAAATCAAAGTCTATCAGAAAGGAAGAGAGCTGTGAACAAAGAAACTGCCTGTATGGTTGAATCTTCCTTCACAGTACATTATCTTCAAACACTTAAGGCAGCATCAAAAATGAAAATAAATTCCTGTTCTTAACCAAAGAACTCACAAGGCTCCCCGTTTTGATTCACAGCTCCAGTCCAAAGAGGGTACACATGAATACACAAAACAAGTCTTGGATCCCTTTTCCTGCCTCCCCCCTTCTGTAGCACCACTTCAGTGTTATTTCACTGGGAAGAGCGATGCCTTATGGGTTCCTGGCACATGTGAACCACATCAGGTATCATTAGGGAGCCATTCAAAAGGATGAACGCAGGCCTGCTTTAAAAGGTGACAACATAAAAATAGCACTCCCTTACTTTACACACTCGACCAAGTGGAGCAGATCTCTACATGCATTTGGAAAACAGCTATTTACTTTCAGACCAAAATGAAACTCTCTCCTTGTAAGTACACCTCCATATGCTTAGCCTTACGCATGTGTGGCGTCTGGTTTATTCAGTCAAAATAGCTGCACACATTGTTATTTTCAGGATTTGAGAAGCTATTGCCATGGGGACTGAAGATCCAAATAGATCCTGAGATCAGATCACAGGAGGTTTTAAAATAAAATTGCCATTTCTGCCAATAATCATGAGAAACAAGCTTCAATATGTAAGCACAGGGACTCACTGCTTTGGTAACTTCTAACAAACTGAAGTTACTGAAACATGAGGAATATTACATGGCGTTCATAACAGCCTGGTATCAAATGTATAATTACTTGCAGGTCTTAAAAATGTAGAACAACTCAAATGAGCAGGAGATGGTGGTGATAGCCAGCTGCAGTGGGTCTGTGTTGGTACCAGAAGTGTAGCTACACTTGACTTTTGTTCCATCGTGGCACACAAAGGGAATTGTCTCTTGTTCCAGCCTCCCACAGCATTACACCTGTGTCTTTCTTATCTCTGCAGCAAGACAAGCTATTATACAGACATGTATATTTTAAACAAACAAACAAACTATATACGTATATAAACTTATACCAGATCAGAAGCTAAAACTTATTTTGCAGAACAAAGGTTATTGGAATCTGCTTCTACTTCTCTGTTATCTCCGCAGCAAACCAATCTTAGGCCGTGCTATCAGCTCTTGCAAATGAAGCGATGTTAGGGCAGGTTAATACTCGGATATGAGAACATGAAAGAAAATCCTCCTTTCTAAGGATGCTGTAAGCAGAGCTGCATTAACCAGGGATGGAGACAGCCTGCTCTGGGTGGGTGCAGGGAGGTGGCAGTTGCACAACATGCACACAGTGTGGAAGTGCATGTTGCATTGCTAGGACTGAGGGGAGGGTGGGGAACAAGAAGCCCCCCAGATCCTCTTCACTAAATCTCTACCTTGTCTAACGTGATTATTTGCATTAAATTGTCTTTGCTTATAGAAAAGTTTCTAATTTGGATTATTGAAATCAGACCAAACCCAAGTGAAGGCTCCCAATAACCTTTAACACTAAGGATATTCCAGTGTCACTGCAATTCCACTTTGAGATACTTCTGCTAAAATAATGCCTGTTTTCTGCAGTGTGGGTGTAAGACCTGCAGCTCTCAGTGACCATGTTTATGAGAAAAAGTGTATTGCTAACATGTCAAAATCTGAAACAGGGTATTGTGCTTTGTGATGGTGATGTACTGGCTATTCACATCTGTGCTACCTAAAAACATCTGGCTATGGTGGCTCAAACCACCATTTCTCCATCTATCCATGGACATTAACACGTGTCAGTTGATGTATATCACTCAGAACCCATGCAAAACAGCAGTGTCACAGCACTGTGGTATTTAGGAAGCTGGCAGCATACAGGGCTTGCAGCGTGGCTTCACATTGTGGTATACAGGCTAGTTTGCAGGAGCTTCAATACCTCTGGGGGGTACAGACCTTGGACGCGCATCCTGCCAGCTGGCAGGAAAAGGCTGTGACAACAGAGCTGCTCATTCACTGCTGAACCTCGCCAACATCAGGCCTGGTTGGCACACCAAGCTCCACATTGTCTATCTCATGCACACACTGCAGCCACACTGAAATATGCTGCAGGTGATGCTGATGAGGTCTGACCACAGTGGATTGCCCCAAGCTCACCCACAATCTTCATGGTGAGGCCAGATGGGTCCCCCGCTGGTGTTGGCACAGGCTGGTTGTGCTGCAGCTGATGGCCCTGGCTCCCTGGCCAGGTGGGACACCTGGGAAGCCATGTCTGATCTGCTAGTCGCACCATGACCCCAGGGTCATAACATGCAGTCTTGCCCCATCAAGGATATCACCCACGAGCATTGACTCTCCCCTCCTCTTTTCCATGATATATAAGTAATCTTCTCCTGCTGCAGAAGGTGAGGAATGTAGTACCTCATACCCTGTGACTAGCACGTGTAAGGCAGATCTTTACTACCACTGCAGTTTCCCAAACAGGATGATATTATTAACCTGGTTGTAGCCCAGTTCTGCAGTTATCTCCCTCTCAGACATGCTTCCCTCTCACTGTCTCTACTACCATATTCTGTACATGCATAACAAAAACAAAAAAGAAAACTCCCAATTATGCCAATTAAATTATCCACTTTGACACACAACTTAAGAGAGCCTTCCTGCAGACAGCCATTCCAAGGTCCTCAGGGACCTTTCCTGTAAACTGCATATCTTCACTGTCTCCTTCAGGCACAGCATAGTCTGTGTCAGGGATCTTCCTGGTCCTTTTTGTCCCTGGGGCTTGTTTTCAACCAGTGAGCTGCCTGCGCCAAAGGCTCTGGGACATGGAACAGACCACCTGGAGCTGTTCCTATCAGAAAAAACAGAAACCCCACCAGGTTTTTCTGTTTGTGGAACAGCCCAGCTCCCTGAGCACCTGTATCCCAAGACCAAAGCCTAGGACACTGATGCACTCGTGGCTCTGCAAACAGTATCTCAGGAGCTTTGCTTGGATCAAAGCTGTGGGCAAGACTGCATTTTGGCTCCTGATCAACACCTGCCTTAAATTTGGGAAAGCTGTCCAGGCCCTGATGTAAGTCCTTATGACCCCTCTGGTTCTGCGACAGCCTGGAGCTCAGACATCAGGAGAAAGGGATGTCTTCAGCTTCAGGTGAGTGCCTCTGCCCTAAGCACATCCCCCTCCTCCTAGGGCTTGGGCAGCCTGGGCCCCAGGCCAGCTTTGACAGTGCAGCTGCCTGGCCTTGAATCAAAGAGCTGTTTGAGAACAAGCTGTGAGGAGCCTCGGCAGGGACTCACTCCCCTTATCTCAGGAACTGCTTTTAAGTAGGGTCTTGCCCTTGGCTTCTGCCTGAGCTACACTGCAGCTATCCCCACACCTGGCCTTATAACACAATGATCTGGATCCTGATACGACCTGGGACCTGCCTCATTGCTATGGTCTTGCCTGGTGATTGGGCTTTTGACTGACCTTACCTACCACCACCCAACTAAGATCTTCTTGGTTGGGTATTGTGGCAGCCAGTCCTAGTCCATGATGGTCCTACCCCACACCTGCCCTGCTTTCACCCTCAGCCCCGGCTCATCTTCTTGTGTGGAGCTGTCTGACAGTGGGAAACAGCAGATGAGGAACCAGCGTGTACTTACTCTAGGGTTTCTTGTGAGAATAGTGGAGGACGAAAGTGATGCTCTTTCCCAGAAGGACCTTCCCCTAGTTCTCCTCCAGTCAAAGAAGCTGAGACAGCAGCTTGGCTCAGACTGAACACAGAGGCCCTATGAATAACCAGAGGGTTTACGGTTCCTCCTTCACTAACACGCTAGCAGACCAGCCAGCTGCTCCCTCAATGCTTCTGTTCCTGGTCTGCAGACAATGAGGCATTTATAAATCCCGACCCTGAGCTGTTCACTGGTTCTTCCAAAGCCAGCCTTGTGTCAGCGCCTTCACCAGCTCTTTGCATTGCCCCCAGAAGTGACTTCTTGCAACAGCAAGTGCAGACCTCTGGGACTAGTCTTGACACAGATGTATTGAGGGGGTGTCACTGTTTAGTCCCAGCCCAGCCTGATTTGGCAGCTAATAAACAAGCAGCTGGGCTCCCAATTCCCTCCCCAGCCCCCCCCCCGCATGGAAAGGGGAAAGGGAAATGAGAGAAAAAAGACTTGTGGGTTGGAAACTTAAACAGCTTTAATGAAACAACAATAATAATAATGAAAATACTATTAATAAGGAAATAATAAAATATATACAAACACATGAAATTGTGCCCCCCCCTCCCCAACTACGTTGCCACAAATGCTGAAGAGTAGGCATGGGGAAAAGTTCTATTGATAGGAGGGAGCTGGACTCAGGAACTGGATTCAGGAATGCATGCATCCGGATCAGGGGCAAAATGACAGAAAAGGTCCTCACTGGATGTTGGCCATCACAGAAAAGAGAGTGAGTTTTATACTGAGTATGAGGCATTTGGGATGGAAGTTGGTCAGTTTTGGGTCACCTGTCCTGTCCATCTCTCCCTGCAGGTGTGACCCTTTTTCATCCCTTTCACTTACAGCTGGAGGACAGCCTTGGTTTCTACAGGAATAAGCATAAGCAACAGCCTTTCTGCATACCACTGCCCTGTGTTATCACTGCTAAAGAGAAACACTGTCTAAGAACATGCAGTTAACTTTCAGAAAATGAAGTTACTTGGAGGAGACTTAGCTGAATTTAGAAAACTGATTCTACTTTAAGTCAAACCAGAACACAAGGGTCCTCACTTCCCTAAGCCCAGTCCACAC
This sequence comes from Dromococcyx pavoninus, assembly GCA_033558185.1. Classification (NCBI taxonomy): domain Eukaryota; kingdom Metazoa; phylum Chordata; class Aves; order Cuculiformes; family Neomorphidae; genus Dromococcyx; species Dromococcyx pavoninus. Next base: position 94,141 of record JAUMJL010000792.1, read on the forward strand.
ACCATCTGACACCCCAGTGGAGCTGCCCGTTTTTGCAAAGTGCCACTGATCGTGCTGCCTATGGGTAGCGGGATATGGTGCATTGCTACAGAGAGATATTAAAGACTGCCAGGTCCATTGAGACACTGTTGAAGGACTGGGAACGCACATCGGAGAGCCAGATCTGATGAAGTACATATCCCCATTGCAGTCAGGGCAGGGATTCCTTGTTTGCACCATCCTAGCTGGTGGCTAGAGTCTCTGCCAAAAAAGACTCCACCCATGGGGGTTTCACCCAAACCAGAGTCCAGCACAAGGTGAGCTGCTGCCAGCGTGGGTGAATGGGGAACCTGGACTTTAGCTTGAAAGGGGCAAAGTAGCAATGGACAGCATGGTGATAGCCATAACCTACTACTTTGAAAACGAATGACCACGCGGTACCCTGAGAGTATTCAGGCACCAAAATCATAATCATATGGTTCACTGAGTGCTAACTTGTTGGTGTAAATGTATTCTGGTCAGACCAAAAGCTTTTCTTATTCATTTTTTTATCTCCAACAGTCACCAGTAAACAGATATCTTAAGAAAAGCATAAGAATGGGGAAAAATGTGATGCTTCCCTCAGCACTTTCCCAGCTTTCAACCATTTTCAGATTTAGGGATTTCCTGACGTAGGTGTGGATCTTTGTACACAGCAACTTTCCATGGGCTTCTCTGGGGTGTACCTGTCTTGTCTCTCCTTGAGTACGTGTTGCCTGTTCACATCTACAGTATTTGATGGCAGCCTTGGACAAAGCTGGAGGTTTTACCAGGATTTACCTCACATTCATTATTAAGCATTAGTTACCATGAAGTAAGAACATAACTCCTTTCCTATGAAGACAAATTTTACTTCAGTGATAGAGAGAACTACAAACATGCTTTAGTAGTCTCATTGAAACGATATGTTTATCTTAAGCAAAAACAACAGCCAAAAGCACTGACTGTAGTGGATTTTGCCTTATTTTACTTTATGTGTTACTCAACCTTTTTTTTTGTCAGAGAGCAACATCCAATGAGACGCCGCTCAGCCAGTTTCTGGAGAGCGGTGTGTACGGTGGGGACAGCTTCAGATGATGTGGGCAGGGACCCCAGCCACAAGCTTGTCGGAGCCTGTGCCAGTCATGCTGCCTCTAACAGATACAAAAAAACAAGGCATGAAAGTTAGCGTCTGCTGGGAGTTACAGAGCACACGAACAGTGGCTTATTTGCAAAGAAAAGCTGTCTCTCGCTCTGCCATGCCAATGGCAATACACGGTTACAGCTCTCATGCAACCCAAATCAGAGATGCTTAGGCATTCCATTTTGAGATGGGCAAGACATAAGACTCATGAAAGGTTTAGGTCAACTTAAGGACTTAAGTAATAGTCCTTGTACCTTTCTGTGATTACAAGTTGCATGATTGTACAGACTGTTCTTGGTAGGTGGTCTGTAGTCAAGTCAGTGGCCATGGTTTCAGATGATACCACCTCGCCAGTTGACTCACTCTTCTGCTGGGGAAGAATCCAAGCCTCCTTCATCCTACAGGTCTTGGCTTCAGCTGCTCATGGCTGTGAACAGGGAGACTGAGGAGCTGACACATGGGGTTTTTTGCTTCTCCTGCCTCACCTTCTAATATCCACTAGCGGGGTGGGACAAGCATTGGGTAGCATCTTAAAGCACTGTGCCTAAATCTCCCCACTCCCTTTTGGAGGGACTGCCAGCAAGACTCATGTACTCAGGTTCTTTATATGTCTTTTACGTGCTAGTTTTCTTGCAGCTATATTGACTGGTGGATATATACAAAATCGCTGGTTGCAAAAAAACAAGTGACTGGCTTCTCTGGGGTGATGGTCTCTGGCTCTGGATCTGCAGGTGGGTTCCTGAGCTGGTCACATGCACTTCCCAAAATATGCCAATATCACCGGCTGGGTTCATTTTGTTTTGCTAAAGCCAACAGTTCATCCCAGAAACAAGCACAGCTCAGTTCTGTTCAGTGATAGGTATCCCAAAGAGTCATTATTGTCCCAAACTTTAAATTATGAAATATCATTCATCCCCAAAGCTCTTTAAGCTACAAAGTTGATGTTGTCGGGGCACTTAAGGTACCCACAGACTTCACTGCCCCTAACCAGCATGTTGCCCTCCCTTTCAACCCTTCCCATCACCCAGGAGCCCCATTTCAGCCCAGGTAGGACATCAGCCTACGTATTCAACAACATCGCTGCAACATCGCTGGGGCAAGGGGCTGACATGGAGTGTGGGGAGGCTGCTCAGGGCCAGTAAATCCTAGTAGTGTGCTCATGGCAACAACATGTATCTTACAGGTTTTGGTGACAAGAACACATCGACATGAAGCTTACATGGTGAAGAAGTATGGGCCACCCTGAACTGTATGGTTTATTCTGTTTTCAAAGTAGCGTAGTACTTGTTCCTTATATTTTAGTGGCGTCTGTTAATTACATTGCCAAAAAGTAGTATTTACTTAATGACATCAAACTCTCTGAGTACATGCAAGTTTAATTATCTAGTAAAGTGCTCCATCAAGAAGCTTTATTCAGGCAGTAAAACTAATCAAACTTCCATGTAGCTCTGTCTAAGAGGCGTTCAGTCCGAGTGTCTACTAAGACTAATGAAATGTGCTACAGAAACTCTGAAAGGCTTGGATAGGAAGAAATGAGAAAGAAAAAACGTCGCTACTGTTGTATCTATAAATCCTGTCTAGTGCAATTGGTATAGATTTATGGATTGTTAAATTGACTTGTCCCAGTCTGGAGGCACTCCATTTTTTTTATTTGCAGCTTTTTCTTTTACCTCACAGATTACACTGGACGGAGCTGAACAAAGCTCTTTTGTTCATGGTAATGGCAAGCAGATTCTCCAGAAGATAACTGCAACATCCCTGCCTGGCAGGGATCGGATCATCATTGCCATGATGTCCTACCAGGCCTAAGTAAGCCGCTGGCACTACGGCCACCTTCCCTAGTGAGTAAAACAAAGCCCTCAGCTGCTGAATCTACCTCAGCAGCTCTCTTGAAGACAGCTGGACAGCTGGATACTATTCTTCTTCAAAAGAGCAAGTGTCAAAGCCCAGAAGCCATCTCTGACATTAGCGATCTTGACAAACACCATCACATCAGTTGTGCCATTTGGGCTTTGCCTGCCTCTGGCTAGCAATAATGGCACAGCACACACAGGCAAAGCCATTGGGAAAAGACACAGAGGAATGCACATAAGAAGCCGAAACTACTTCGATATGAAAGAGATGAAAAAGCTACATTGATCCCTCAGATAAGAACATTTGGCATACAGCTGAATGACAGTTAAGAAGAGTGTTAGTCTTCCAGATTTTTACTCATTTCCAGCAGGCTGCAAGCCTTGTTTTGCCAGAACTGTGAGTTACAAGTTAGAGTTATTTGAATGCTATAAAGAAGGGCTGGGGAAAGCAATTAAAAAGCCAAGCTGCGAATTACAGGGAAAGACTCTGAACGAGAAAGAGGTTTGTGAAAATCTTATATATAGCTATAAAAGGTCTGTTGCAGAACCTGATGTGGTATAAGATAAGCTAGATATGAACACTGTACATCTTCGTTATTTTTGTTTTTCTTGGATGTTTTTCTTCCACGTAAATAATACTGTGCTTTATAAGTGTTAGAACACTGCTCACCATTGCCTGCAATTGTCTTACATAGAATTGCTTGATTGGAAAAGACCGTTGAGCTCATTGAGTAGGTGTCCAGTACTAAACCATATCCCTAAACACTTCATCCACCCATCTTTGGAATACCTCCAGGGATGGAGATTCAACCACTCCCACAGGTCCTCTTTTTTAACCTGGAAATATTGGATGTGACTTCAAAGCGTTGTGTTTTATCCAGCCTGCTGTGCCCAGGGCACTGTCGACCTGGAGGTCCTGGGTCTGTTTGCAACGTATGCAATGACAATGTCGGCAGCATTAATAACTTGGCAGGGGTGTTGTAGTCATTTTGACAGTTTGGGAACAATTTTGGGGATCAGCACAGACCATTTGCGGTCAGCATTATAACAGATATGACACCTCCAGGTGCAGGCAGTGCCACATGTACGTGTGGTGGTAAGGGCGAGTGTGCAAAGCGCTGGATTTGCTCTCCAGGTAGGGCTTGCTTGCATGGCACGAGAGCTGAAGGATTCTCAGGGCTCCCAAAACACGAGGCTTTGCTCGATGCTTCTTGACACACCTTGGCTGGCAGAGCTGCTCAAGGCCGGCTTTGTGGGCAAGCCATGCCAGAGGTGGGCGCACAGTGCCCTTGCGGGGGACAAAGAGGGTGCAGGGGCACAGGGAGCTCCCCGGCGGCCGGGAACGTCCTGAGCCCACCGCAGCTCTCCTGCCCGGGCTGATCCCGATGGGCAGGCAAGGTCCTGACCCCCTCAGCAGTACAAGGCCACCGAGGCCGAACGCACACCCCTCCAGGCCCTCCCAGGCGTTTCCCGGAGTCCTCACAACGTTGTTATGCCCCTCGCCAAACCGGGCCGGGGCGGAGGCGCGGGGCGAGCGGCTCCCTCGCTCTCTCCCGCTCCACGTGCGAAGCCACCGCCCCGCCAGGACTACAACCCCCAGCGTGCACCGCGGAGCGGCGGGCGAGCCTCCATTGGTTAGTCTGCACGCCCGCTTCGTAGCCATTGGCTGGGCTCCGCCCTGCCATGTCGCCATTGGCTGAGTCC